>JAEQBH010006011.1:0-190313 GCA_016808115.1 Tetrastigma voinierianum
TTTAAAAAGGTTTAAACGAAATGAAAGGTTTGTTTTTTTTCGAATCCGTAAGAGTGCCGAGAGGGTCCCCCAAGTTAAGAAAAGGAAACTCAAGTTGGGTCCCTTCAATGCTACTCTCTACAGACATCTTGTTAGGAGTCTAATCTATCTCACTATTACTTGCCCTAATATTTCCTATGCAGTTCATGTAGTCAGTCAGTTTATGACTGCCCCTAGATCCCCTCATTATGTTGTTGTTCTCAGGATTCTTCGATATCTGAAAGGCACCATATTTGATGGTCTTCATTTTCCTTCTCATTCTTCATTAACTCTTCGTGACATTTTCGGGACATTAGCAAGCGATCCCATCGATCGTTGGATCTTACTACGGTGATATCGCTTTCTCCCAGCGATTCTCTTATCTCTTGAGAAGTGGGCAAACAAACGTTGCTCTGTTCTTAGCATCACAAAATGTAGAGCACTAGCAATTTACTACAAATTAACTTATTTGGTTACGCTGGTTACATGTGATCTCGTGTCGACTATTCCATTGCAACTAAACTTCACCGTGATAATCAAAGTAGTCAAATTCGTCATAATGATGTCTTCATGAACGTACTAAACATATTGAGATTGAATGTCATTTCATTCACTATCATCTACTTCAAAAGTACACGCACTTCAGCTTTGTTTCTCAGCTGCATCGCTTAGCTAATATCTTCACCAAAACCCTTCTCTCTAGCAACTTTTCAGTTTTAACTTCCAAATCGTAATGGCTTCTCTTAAACCACTATGAGTTTGAGGGGGAATGTTAGATTACTATATGGAAAGTTAGATTATTGTATATGGCAATTGTATATTTTTCTTTCTTAGGTTTGTATAGCCTAGCCTATATAAGGCCTCATCTTATACTTGTAATATACAATTTATAATATACAAAGACTAGAGTCTTTTCTTCAAACTTGTTTGCTCAAATAATGTGATACACGATAAATTATTTTAAATTTCATGGCCCACCCAAAATTTGCCAAGAAATCTCAAAATCTAACATTAGAAGACTAAAAACCTTGTTCCAGTCAAGTAAGCAAACCCGTTATGATCAATTTCTTTCTACCAGGATTTGAAGAAGAACGTAAATTTGTCCGTGATCAAAGGCTTAAAGTCCATATATATAATAGACTAAGTTAGATTATTGATGTTTACATGGCTTGTCAAGTGGACAATTATTTATTTCTTAATCCTATTAAAATTGACATTTTCAAATGAACTTATATTATGCCATTAATAAATAAAAATAGTCCTAAATTTTGTTACTTCTAGACAGGAAAATGCGTTGTGATGTCCCATTTATATAAATAATAGGAAAACCATAATCTAAGAAGAGAAAATGAACTTAAAACCTAGTCATCCCAAAAATATTTCAGTTTTTGTGTCAATGAGAATTTTATTTTTAAAATGTCCTTACTAAGTTAGCATCTAAAATTCATTAATATAGCACTGTTCCCTTAATGAATGTTGGGTTTTATTTTAGTGAACTTTAGGTAACAACACCTATAAATGACTTTTTACTAATGAAATCTCAATGTATCACATATTGCACAAAAATTAAAATGTTTTTTTTAGATAAACCAGTATTAAATCTGATTTTCTTTTTTGAATTATGGGTTTTTCATTAACAAAGCATACCTTTCTCTTTCTTCTATCTATATATAGAAGATAGGGTTTCATGTAATTTCAATTTATTTTATTTTATTTTTTGCGCATCTACTTGCAAATCCCATTTAGAAAATATGGATTTTAAGGTGTGTTTTTGTCTCTCGAGTTTTATAAACCTCGCATTTTCAAATTCTAGGTTTTTAAATAAAATTTTAAAATAAAAGAAATAAATAACGGTATTTTAAACTGCAAAACTTTTGAAACTTAGCATATATTAAAATAATTTTTGTTTAACATTAACACCTTTTTCCCTCTTAGAAGAAATTTCACGTGTCTTGATCAAACTGGTCCAGCCGCCGACGGTAAACGCTGGAAGATATCCAAATTCCAAAAGATAAAAGAATATTCAATATTGTGGATAAGGTCTAGGAGAAAATTGAGCCATGCATGGAAGTCATTTTGATGTTTACATGTGAAGGTACCACACAGATCACGTCATTTTGTGCAATGAGAATTTTGCATTTTAAAAATCTATACTCTGGGGCTCTCATTAAGGTAGCATCTGGGCGTCTATTAAAGTAGTAATGAACATTGAATGCTACCTTAATAAACTTTACTCTCTTTTTTTGAATCGGGTAAACTTACAATCTTAGTGAAGGATATTTTAGGAATATGCATATTATATAATAATTGAAATTTATTTTAGATGAACGGTGTTAAATTGATTTCCCCATTTGAATTATGTTTTTTTTAATGTACTAAACACTCGAAGTATAATATAAGAATCTATCTCCACATAAAACTCGAACACATGACCTCTCCTCCCATGCTGCCTTAAAACGTCAAACGTTTTATCATATACTTAACTATAAATTCAGTATGACATGCATGGTTTTTTTTTTTATTATTATTATTCTATTTATATTTATAAACATAGAGGTTGATGTGATTTTGATTTATTTTATTTGTTTTTTTCTTTTTTTGCATGCATGCATGCATTTTGAGGTGTGTTTTTGTCTCTTGGATTTTTATTTCCAAACCATATTTTTTAATAATTTTGTAAAAATAAATATCAATAAATTAATACCTATTTTTTTGAGCTGCAAATATTTGAAACTTAGTACATGTTAAAATAATTTTGATTTAATAACATCAACCCTCTTTTCCATTTAGGAAGAAACTTCACGTGTCTTGATCAACAAATTGGTCCGCTGCCCTGCTGAAGATTGAGCTATGCCATGCATGGAAGTAACTTTGATCTTACGTGTGAAAGGGACCACACAGACCATGTCCATGGGAAGTTTGGGAGACTTCATGACTTATACCTACGATCCTCTCCTCCCATCTGATTTTTCCCCTATAAATAATTCTTCAAATCAGTCTTCATTTCTCACCAAAGAAACAAAAAGATGGGGCTGTGTAAATTCCTTTAACAGTAGTCGTTGTTGGGCTCATGGTGTTAGCCCCATCACCAGCTGCGCCCAGAACTCCAACAGGACTACCTGAATGCCTCAACACCGCCCGGGCACAAGTCAATTGCCGGCGCTATGACATGGGACAACACTGTGGCGGCTTACGCACAGAACTATGCTAACCAGAGGAAAGCCGACTGCAATCTAGTGCATTCCGGCGGGCTGCAATGGAGAGAATATCATCATTGCTTGGGAGTCCGTCAAACATTGCGGAACCGGACGCGGTGAACATGTGGTGGGCGAGAAGGCATACTATGACTACAACTCCAACACGTGCCAGTGGGAAGGTGTGCGGGCACTATAATAGGTCGTGTGGCGCAACTCGGTGCATCTGGGTGCGCTAGGTTCAGTAACAATAAGGGGTGGTTTGTCATTTGCAACTACGATCCACCGGGCAACTATATTGGACAACGTCCTTACTAAACATTAACTTTTTAAGAACTGAAAGCAAGAAGTACTATATATATAATAAGCTGATCATCAGCATATATATTAATCCACAGGTCAGTACGAATAAACCTTCTCGCGTTTAACTGACCAAGGAAGACAAAATTGAAGTAGCTTTTGGACAAGATCTTGTTTGATTCTCTTCATTCTGTGCTCAAGAATGTTTGAGAGGCTTGATTTCCAATTAAAATAAATTTATGGTCGTATTTCAAAGCATGTTTGGCTTTGCTTTAATTTCTTATCGTCTTCTATTTCCAGGTTATCCTGTTGATTTTATGAATAAAGGGACCTGGGTAGTATTATTATATATAAAAAATCTGAACATTTCTACCAAAAATAAAAACTAAGCCTCGGTTTGTTATTTATAAAATAAAAACCTAATAATCAATATTATTGTTAATCAAATTGATTAATCATATATCAATTTTCTTATCACCAGAATCAAAATATAATTTTGTAATTCTATAATCCTATATTAAAGTTTAAATTAAAAATAACTACTATAAATACAATAAAATGCAAAGAAAATTGGTTTGATTAACCTAATTTTCAGTTCAGTCTCACTTGATTCCCTTTTAGTTTTGCTCACCCTTCATAAATAGTAATTTTTATTGCCAGCTTGGTCTCTAAAAAGTATTAAAAAATATACATACATACTAAGAAAAAATGATTTTTTAATGTTTGATTTAATGTAAACTAAATAAATCAAATATAAACAAATTACTTAGAAATTTATATATGTTTATGTTACTTAATTTGTAATATTGAATTAAAATAAATAAAATAAGTTTATAACAGCAAATAATAATAATATATTAGATTTAGCCTATTTTTATACTTTTCTTTTTTTTTTTTCTCTCACGCTTTCTTTCTTTCTTTTCCTTCATACTTTTTTTTTTCTTCTAGTTTCTTTCCCTTACACTTTTCCACACAAATGATCTAGGAACGAAATATAGCCTTATTATTCATGGAAATTGGTACCATAAACCCTATCAATCAATTAAAGTGAATACAGAGGAACTGATAAAGAATTTAGCATAAGGTACCATATTGAAATTTGATCAGCTTATTCCTATACCCATCTCCACCCCAACAAAGCTGAGGGGGATCAGAACTAGTTGGATATGGTCAACTTCGAAGACACATTGTGGAATATCAATCTTTTCTAGAATCAACATATTTCAGATCCAAAAAATCATTTGGGGATGAGACATTTTTCATTTATAACCTCAGGATTCACGTGGGAACATGCCTTACACATTTATTCATGCTGTGTCACATTCTAACTTCAGGTCATTGTGAAGAATAAAAGACTAACTACCAATTTTTTTAAATAAATAACTAATACAAAGACTTTCTATTTTTGACCCAAATCCCAAATAGGATTAGGGAAACTTGTGTTTTAACCCATTGATTTAGGAATAATTGCAAATAAAACATAAAAAATGCAAAATACATGATTGAATATAGTTTCACAAAAAATAATTGTGTTTTAGGTATGATAATAACCAAGTACTACCTTAATAAAAATGTAGGTACTACTACCTTATTGTCATAAATACTATAATAATGAATCATGTCAAGGTTGTACCCATGGTTTATTAAGATAGTATTTAGGTATTATCATATTAGAAACATAATTATTTTTTATAAAATCATATTGAACCATGTATTTTGCATTTTTTATATCTTCTTACAAATATTCACAAATCAATGGGCTGAAACACAATTTTCCCATAAGATTATACTTGGTGATGCCTAATCAACTGCAGAGTTCTAGCCTGTCTTCAATGTTACATGACAAAATTTGTTCATCGTTTAACTAATTTCTTTCCCTAAAGTTGCCGGATGGAAAATTTAGCGGAAGCTTAATTATTAATAGTCCTTTAATTAACTCAGGTTAAGGTTTTTTCAAGAGGAAGGGACTGTTAAATGCCTTCCTAAGTCCAATTCTTTGATCTAGTTTGATCATCTCGTGACTATAGTCTGATTCAAATAATTGATCATATCAAAGTCGATATGTCATGAGTAAGAACCATGGGAGCGGCAAGTTGGTAGAAGGATTGTTAGGGGCATTAACGTTGTCACTCTTAAACCCAATGTGAAAAGGGTTTAGGTGGCATTTGTTGTTGCTTTTTTTTACTTAATTTTGATGAGAACTTTCTTTTGAAGAGAAAACAATTTTATCATTCAAACTAAAGAATACATTTATAAACATAAAATCAAAATCACTAAAATCAGAAGAATGAAACAACATCCGTGTTAATAGCATAAATTAATAAGCTCAAAGCCTATATGTGATTTGACAAGCTTAGTTTACATTCGATATTACCATTGCACTAATACTTATGACTTCAGTTCTACAGCATATTGATGACCATTTATTTGATTTTTTGTCGCTGATCATATATACTTTGTTAGTTTGAATCACCCTCATACAAATAAACGCTGCACAAAGACGACAACAACCATAGTTCACACAAATGATGCACAAAGACGACAACAAACATACGTCATACCAAGATGACGACATTCACATGTCGTACCAAAACGACAACTCAAACACGAAAAAACAAATTGAAAAACCTAGATCTTGTGGAATAACCACTTTATTGAGTAAGAAAATGATGGAGAAATGTGAAGAATGCATTTCGCCAAGTAATGACAAAAAATCAACCCTTGTTGCTTAAAGGAAAAGAGGCAAGGCAGGTGTTGAAAAAGAGTAAGGCTATGGTTTTTAGAAAGGTAATTTGAATTGAAACTCTTTGTTTAACTTAATGTTGAATAGTACTAATAATAATAAATATTTAGATGTTTGTTTTTGTTAATTCTATCTTTAACATATTAGTGATTGAAAAAATCTTTATTTGTATGATGATAGTTTAACTTTATCATATAATAAAGTGAAAATATTTATATACTTATCGTATAACATTTTACATTTATAAAATAAAAATGAAAATTATTATGATAAATAATTTCTTCTTTAAAGTTATTCTTTTAAAAATTAAAGTACCACGAAAAAAAAAAAGTCATCCTTATTATATGTCAGAAATAAGTGTGTGTTCTCGAACACAGTCCCTGATGTTGAGACTATGTGGGCGTTCAGACTTTAGTGCGAAGCATCTGAACTCCCCTTGTGAGACTAAGTGTGTGCAGAATAGATATAAGATGTATGCAAACAAACACAACCACACACAATCTTTTTACCTGGTTCGACAACCGTCTATATCCACGAGGTTGTGCCCGGATGCAAGGATTTCCATTAATCTAGTTCAAGGTTTACAATTAATCTTATGTATTATGAGACTCCCTCTCTATGCACGATCCTTTTTGAAACCTAATCACTTCTAGAGCGACCAGAATTTAACTCCCTCCATTCACCTCTCAATAGCATCGCACGCCTATAACCCACATTACATCAATATAAGATGAAGAAAATAAAGAACATGATCTTTCACATAAGGTGAAAGGCTTTTAACATGCAATACCTCAATCCAATATCCTGCATCTACACTCCTTCCAACACGCCTCTGTGCTTATCTTACCTTCTTCAAGCCTCTCGCTCTTGAAATTTGTGGGTTTGAGCAATCCCAAACCCTCAAATTTATAGCCTTCAATTCAAACTTGTAGTCTGATAGGGCTAGATCATTATCCTAATATGACTCTCAACTCTACTCCTATTTTATAAGTTCTGCAAGCTATCACAATGGAAATAGGAAACTTGTTGATCAAGTATCCTCTTCATCTAATTTGTTTCTAATTCAGTTTGATAGCTTAGAAGTCCATCTTCTTTATTCGATCTTATTCTATTGCCAACCGCTCCAAAGCAATCAAGAGGTTGCCCTTACACCTGGGTCTCCCAAGCTTGCGTGATTGCCTTGCTTCCCACATCGCCCGCCCTAGTCTCACCTGAGTCCTTACACGCCTCCCCGCATTTTCGGATAACTTTAGTCCGAGCTACTTCTCGGTTCCTCCCAAGGACTTCACTCACATTTTATCAAATCTTCATCAAACTGGGGCTCTGAGGTAAACATCTTCCTATAGAACCCTTGAGACAAAGATATGGACAATCTCAAACCCAACATTCTCCCCCTTTGTCTATGTTTTAGGAAAAAACAACCCTTAAAGAATAAGACAAGAAGACGACCGAAGAGGGAGACAAGAGGTACTTGACACTTTGAGATGAAGCATGTTCATTTCATTGATTTCACCGTCGTTATACATGCTCACATACAAATTTGAAGTAGATAAAAAAAATTACAAGTAATAGTATTCCTTTACCTTCATTAATTCTTTCTACTCCCATTTTTATGAAGACTTCTGTGAATGTAGTGGATCGTAGAGGATAAGACACATTCAAGGGCTCAATGTCACCACTCTAGTCTCCACTACATTCAAACTCTAGTTGTTTATATGTGAGAGCCTCTTATGGTGACGAAAAAGGCAAGAAAACGGGCTAACCAATGTTGTTGGGCACAAACTCAGGTTCTGCAATCTCCTGTGGTAGTTTTGTCCCTACTGCGGATGAGAGTTTCACTTTAGACCTCGAATCCAAGTCCGAATTGGTGGTGAGAATAGGAGACGGTATAGGATTTGTGTACTCCCCTTCAACATCATCTTCATCTAACATGGACAATCGAATCCTTCAAGACTTCTGGCGAAGGTCAGAATCTCTCTCGCTGTTTCTAAATACCTTAGGAGCAAGAACTCCAACAACTATTGTTGCTCATAAACGGAGCCAACATGTTCTCACATGATACCCCCATCCTCGTAAGTTTGAACTTCTTTGGCATTGTAAAAAGATCTGTCCCATGGTGGTAGCTACTCGCAAAGGTCCGGGACTCTAGGTTTTGCATCGGGACTTTCCTTTCATCTTGCCGCCAGATGGCATCTCTTCCTATAAGGGACATCTCGTAGATTACGCCCTTCATAATGAAATTTTATGGATGATTCTTAATTCGTTGATTAGAGGCCCTAAGATGTCAATAGGGGTCACTTTATCCAGCTTTTGTACTATGAGTATCCTATATATAAGGTATATATACCCAAGTGCCTTCCGATATGCCATGTTCTCGGCGTGTCCCAGGATATGTTCTAACACCAACTTCCTAAATTGAATTTTCTTTTCATGCCTATCTAAAAGAGCGGGTGATTCGTGCCACAATAGGTGTATCGGAATCAACAAAATTTATATCCTAAATCCTACCTGTCAGAGTGCCACCGCAAAGATAGTGGCTCTGTGGTCGAACACAAGGATGGGTTTTCTTCTGCATAAAATTGATTTGCAAAGTGATTCAAAATGAGAATTTCAGCTGATTTTAAGGTTTGATGAAAACAGTGGATTTTGGTAAAAACAGTGGTGTATGGTGGTTTACAGGCTAAAAATAAAATAAGAAAAAAATGTAAAATAGAACCCCTTGAAGTATCAGGATACTAGGCTTAGGATCCTAGGGCAACTGAGGGTATCCAGTAATATTTCTCATTGTGAGGATGACCTATAGTCATCTCCCGAACTCTCCATCTTCATTTAGCTATAAAACCTAACCTCAATAATTATCCTTTGAAAAATGGTACTCACTGAGCATCAATATCTCCGATAAAGGAAAAACAACTCTCCTTGACTCACCTTACAAGGGATCATAAATGATAACTAACAAACATCAAAGGATCTAACATTAAGCATCCAATGAGCCCAAAAGATTATCAAGATATAACCATTCAAGGTGAATCTAAGGGATTTAAAACTACAGTTAAAGGGAAACACAAAACTGCCAATGAGTACCTGCATGAAAACCATGGAACCCCTCTCATCCTGCCGTCAGATCCTGCACCCAGCCCTTCCCCTTCAAGGAGGAAGGGTTTCTAGCCAACCATCCCTTAAGTTGTCATCCTCAAGGGGTGTTTGGCAACCGAGAAAGTGGAAGAAAGGGAGGGAAAATGGAAGAAAAGGAAAAGCAATGGGAAAACCCCTACCCGTTGTCTCTATATTGCCGAAAAGTCTCCCTTTTACAGTGTCTGGTTATGGGGCTTTTATAGCCAACCCATAATACAAATTACCAAAAACTATAAAAATAAACATTATTACAAGGGGCAAAAAGGGAAGAAACCAAAAGAGACAAAAAGAAAAAACGGCAGCAAGATGGCAACAGTGCAGGATGGATGAACAAAGGCTCGCATGATGAACAAAGGTCATGGTAGGCTACCGCAACATGCCGCGAAATTCTACCGCGGGCCTTTTCTCTATTTTCTATTTCTCCTTCTCGGCTTCGACCGCAATGCCGAGTTCAACTAGAATTCTTCAGGTTTTGGATCGACCAACACCTTTGGCATAAATAGCTTGCAAAAACTACAAAATTAGCCACAAAATGCAGAGTCATAGGAATAGCAGGGTCTTTAATGTGCAATCAGTTACCCAAATTGGGTTAATTATGATTAGTACACAAAAGTGCTCAAAACCTTAAATAAGCGGGGTTGAAATAGCACTTTACGAGCACCGTCACACCCCCAAACCTACATTGCTAGTCCCTTAGCAATGAAAGAAAGAAGAAAGAAAGAGCATACAAAGCGATGTAAAATGATGTTCACAAAAATGATGTTTCAAAAGGTTATGAATGAGTAATGCCTAATCCTCGTGAGAATCACTGAAACCCTTGATAACTTCTTGAGAGAATGAATGTCTGAAATTGAGTATCAAAGAGCCTCCTTCTGGTGAATCAGCAGAACTTCCACTAAAACCTAAGTGTTTGTTTGATCCCGGTTCTCAACGATAAAGCTACTTGTTGCACTCTCCCCCGACCAATCTCGCTACACTTAGGACACTAACCAACCTAAATAGATCAGGACCCACTCTTATTCAACAACTCTTTTTGTGTTGTAGGGTGCGTGTGAGAGTCGCCTCACCAAAGTCCATGTAACTGAGGGATCTCTTGATGACTCCAAACCAATTAGAGCAGGGCACCCAGTTATAAGGATCTTTCGGCCCACTAGCTCTTCGAGGTTTCACGGACTCCGAATGATTTTGAAACTAGCACCTACAACGCTAAACTCCACCCGTCCACCCGTATACAGAAACGCTAAGTAGGTGGCTCCCGACCTTGATTGGCTTAGGGCGCAGGAAGCTAAAGCTTTCACCGTATACCCCTCGGACCTTGCTCGGGTTTAAATGACGTTGCAATTTTCTTCTTTATTTTCTTTTTCTCTTTTTTTTTTTCTTTGAAGGTATTCAGCCTTCTATTCATGGGGTCATAACCTGGCCAAGTGGTCGACGAAACTAAGGTAGGTTCTGAAAGTTTAGGAAGTGGCGGTTTTTCGGCTATTGGAAGAAACTTGATGTGCACGTGTGTGGTTAGCTAAGGTGGAAGAAAGTGGTCGAGCAACAAGTTCAAGCGATCATCCACTCAACCGAGCATGGAACCAATCTAACATCAATAGGGTGAATGAGTTTCAATTTTCAAACATAGGCTAGGCGAACCAAAAAAAATGGAGTGCAAAAAATGGAGTGCAAAGTTTTGAATTGAAAAGTAAGTTGTATAGTATAGCGACTTCACAAAAGAAAAACGACAAGCCCACACTTGAACATAACAAAATGGAAGCAGTCAAAATATTAGTAAGCATAAATAAATGCCACTTCCTTATTAACTCTCCCCGACAAATGTCACATTGTCATGATAGGCTTGGATTGGAAAGTTAGAAGAAGGAAGTGTCTATCTATGATGAAATATACTCTTTTTTGGATGGATGCTTTCTGAGCTTTCCATTGACACCTTATTATCGGTTGGGCTTCAAATAAACAAGTTAGGAGAATAAAGAGAGGGGAAAAAGTGACGAGTTTAGTATTTTGAAAATTACACCTTCATAATTATTTCAAAAGTATTCTTTCTGGCTATATTTGGATTTTACACTCTCTAAGATTTCAACGGTACCAAAAACGCTTAAAGGATTCGAATAGAAAATTATGAAGCGAAACAAAATGAGGTCTGATAGGTTGCGAAAATTCATGACCTTTTTTTTTCAAAATTACTTTATGAAACAAATTTTTAAATATAAATAAATAAATAAATAAATATATATATATATATATATATATATATATATATATATATATATATATATATATATATATATATATATATATATATATATATATATATCTAAAAGAAGAAAATAGTGCGCAATGCACAAATAAACCAAAATTAGCAACTGGAATAAGATTGCAGGTTGTGAAATTTACAACCTACAAATTTATAGCTTGTTTAACTACCCCAGAAAATTTACATGTTACATTCTACTCCAAAATTAACCAAAACTGCAAAAATAAACACAAAAATTAGAAAAGTATAAAATTAGAGAAATTAAGCTTAAAAACAAATATTAACTAAAAATTAGAGAGAAAATCTAAAAATAAAAAATTAAATAAATCAAAAATAAAAGCAGAATAAAATAAAATAAGACAAGAAAAATAGAAAACAAAAAGTGGAAATGGGCCCCACCCCACACAGGCGAGTTCCTCAAGCCTTTGGAGGCTGTTGGAACTGGTGGAGCTTGCAGAAATGCCAAGGTCCAGGTGCTCCATGTCTAAACCAGCACCTGAACCATCCAGCACATGCCATGCGGTGGCTTGTGCCAATTTTCTTCCAATGTAGTGGCAAAAATCTGAGCATTGGCCACTTACTTCCTAAAGTTTTGTAGTATAGGCAGTGGAGATGGGGTGGCCTTTACTTCAGCAACGGAAGCCGGGTTCTTTAGGTAAGGTTGTCTTTGGTGAAGGCGGGATATATGCTTAGTGCAGGTCGAGAGGGCGGTGTAAATTATGCTCTTAGTGATTCTTCCCTTCTCCCTCTCACTTTGTCTTCCTTACTCGACAAGGGAGGATTTCTCTTTCTTCTCCATGATTAGCAGCAGCACAAATATATGAGGATTGAGATAACCTGGCGTGACACGCTCACCCACCATGGTGTCATGCGAGCACTCTCATACGGATTTCTCCCTCTTGATGAGCATGTTGTTGTGAGCTTTGAAATTGAACAGCGCAAGTTGTCAAATTTCCGATCAATTTCACTTTGCAGGCTGTCAAATTTCTTATCCATTTCACTTTGAAGCCCGCTAATTTTTAGTTCGAGGAGGTCTCCACCAGTATGAATTCTTTGACTGGTGGGCATTGATTTCTTCATACTCTTCCACAAAGTTACCCACTGGCTTGGTAAGGTCCAGAATGGCTTGATCCATTAGCAGAGGTTGACTGTGAATGTGGAGGAGGTTAGCACTATGAGGTCTTGGTTCCCATGAGGAATTTGTGTGGTTCCCCCAACTAGGGTTGAAAGCATTTCCATATGGTGCATTTGTTGGAGGCACCATGTAGGAGGGTGCACATGGAGGATTTCTATAGTCCCTCATGGACTTATTTGGGTTTGGATTTCTCTCCACGGGTTCAGATTCTGCACGGAAGGTTTTGTAATCCCTCATTGACATGTATCAATCAAGACGTTTAAACCTAGATTAGAAAATGAAACATAAATGCTCCAAGCGCTTGCGTTAAAAGCAGGGAACGAAAAGTTTACCTTAAAGCAGATTTGCCCAATCGCCCTCCTCTTCAAGGAGAATCGGTCTCTAGCCTGACCATCCCTTGAGTTGTCATCCTCAAGGGGTGTTTAGACTTAGAAAGTGGAAGAAAGGGAGGGAAAGAAATGGAAGAAAGGAAAACGGCTGAAAACCCACACTTCATTGTCTGTATTGCCGAAAAGTCTCCCTTTTATAATGTCTGGTCAAGGGGCTTTTATAGCCAACCCATAATACAAATTACAAAAAAATATAAAAATAAACACTATTACAAGGGGCAAAAAGGGAAGAAACCAAAGAGACAAAGAAAAAACGTGACGGGATAAGCGTGATGCAAGATGGATGAAGCAGTGCACGTAGGATGAAACGATTAATCGGCGACAATTCGCGACATCTTTGCGAAATTTCTATAACCTTTTTCTTCTATCTTCTACTTCTCTTTCATGCGGCCACACGTCTGCAATCTTGGTTCAACTAAATTCTTAGTTAGCCGTTATTCGACAATTTTAGCATAAATAGCTTCATGAAAACTACAAGAGTATCCACAAAATCGTCATTAAGAATAGCGAGGGACCTTAATGTAAATTGGGTTAATTCTGTTGATTAGTACACAAAAGTATCAAAACCTTAAATAAAGCGGGGTTAATATAGCACTTTACGAGCACTAATTAGCGGGTGGCAAAACTTTTTCGTTATTGTCGTGTGATGCGGGTGAGTAGGTAGCCAATTACACATAGCTATCTTGTGTAGAATGACAAGAGGTGAGATGAGATGAGAGAATATTGTAACTCGACAACCAAGTTCTTACCTTCCCCCTGGTAAATGACTGAGACCATCGGATCAATTTCGGGTATCTCCAACTCATATTTTGGAACATCATCTCATTCCCAGTATTGGTTGATAATGCTTGGAGAGAATTCAAATGACTGTCCCCGCACAACTATCCTCTAGAAGTTCGGACTAGTAAGGTTCCCCATGTTTTTGGACAAGTTCCCGTAGAACTCTAGAACAATTGTAGCACAAAGGGGGGCAGTTTTGATACTGTGCCTAGCAAGTAAATTTCCCCATGAGGCTTCTCAATCCAAACTCCTTGGAATGTAAGGTTCATTCACCCATAAGGGTCCCCTTAGAGATAGAGGCCCACAACTTTGCATGGGAAAGGGATTTGAAAAATAAGGAAGGAGATTTGTGTAGAGGTGAAGATGTCTAAGCACACTGCTTCTTCTCAACAAGCTTTGATGGTGTAGCCTTCTTTAATTGAGCAAAAAGACAAGTAGACTTCCTTGTGGAAGCGGTGCGGTGGTAGAGACACAAAGGAGGGAGGATTCTTTTCTCTGGTTTGACTAGTTCGTGATAAATTGTCATGGACGTTTTTGACTAAGATCTTTGAATCCTCTGTGATTTCGTCTTACGAATTGGAAGTAGTCTGGCTCATCTTCTTTGGTTCCCTCAAGCTCAGTATCCGACACATTGGTCTCTAGTTCGAACTTACCTTAGGTGTCGGGACTCTTCTCGATAGGACTAGGAGATTGATTCTCTAAAGTGATTGGTGCAGGAGCATCTTCCTCAAATGTGCCATAGGACACAAGATCCATGGGTGCAGAGCTCAATGGTTCCACGATGTCCACGGTCCACGTAACTAACCCATCGTGATCGAGATCACGCCTTTTATTGGAACTCCCATTTTCAAATATCTAGTAATGACTATATATAGATCTAGTCATATCTTCAAGGAGCGACAAAGGTTGAGCATTGAAAAGGATTAGACCTTTAGAGGATTTGGAAGAGAATATGCAAAAAGGAAGTGCCTTTTGTCTTATGTTGTTCCCTTTTATATAGAGGTTCCACGGCCTCTTTGAATACCCTAATACTTGTCTTTAACGGTCCCCTATTAAATGGGGCTTTAGGAATCTTCTACGGATGTGAGCGATAACTATCCACTACTTCGGTTATTGGGTCTTCTTGCATACCCTAATAGTCGAATAGCATTACCACCGTCATTCTAATTTTCCTTCTTTTTTTCTTTTTTTTTTTTTGAAAAAATCTCATGATAATCAATCTTATGGATGATATGAGAACATCATACTTAGTGGCATCCATTGGTGAAGATACGATCCTCCACGTTTGTCGTAAGTGGAAGTTAGGACTCCTTTTGGTTATTATCCTTAAGCATGCACTGATCACCTTTAGATGTGTCCACACTCTAGTTATCGCTATGTGTCTTCCTATGGCTATGGAGAGTGACATGCAATTCTGTTTCTAGCCAAACCATAACTTACACTCTTTTTTATAGCCTCCATGCACATACTTCCCTTCTTCCGAGTTTCCACCTAAACCATCAATTCCATACTTGGTGGTTTTCATGATAGGTAGGAGAATTTCAAACTCATCCTCCAGATCTTGATGTATTTCTTCGACAAGTCAGACACTTTTTATGACTGGATGCTTAGTTCCAAGTGTAGTCTGAGCTTTTGTTGAGACGGAGAGGCCTTCTACATAGTTCGAAATATTTCTGGGAATGCTAAGGGACTTTCCCTCTTTCTTAGCCTTCTCTTTAGAGGTTTGTGCGATGAAGAAGTTCTTTGGTCTTTCTAAGGAGGAGAAATCTTCCCTCTCATTGGTGATTTTCTCCTGAAACATAGTCCTCACTTGACATGTTCTTCGAGATGAATTCACCAATTGCTCCTTAGGATGGAGTTCACTTTCCTGATCTCACAGGGGGTAATGAGAGTTTTGGATCGTCCATAAGACTGTTCAAAGTAAAAAAGGACCGTGCGAATAGATTCTACATGGATGTATCTTTTTCTATCAAAGCTTTCTCATCTCCTAGTGCCTGTTAGATCCATATGCAGCAGTTCCAATAGTCTGGCTATTGTACTTAGTTGGAACTTGGTGAAAAAGGGCAAGGTACATTCCTTGGTCTAGTAGGGACTACTAATCATATCCGTTTTAGCTTTCAAATTTGAATATCTTTGTAATGATTATCCAGCAATGGTATCGTAACTCTTCTTGCGGCGTGTCGAAATTTGGTGCAGACAAGTCCCTTGATCTTGTGTATTTCATTCATCTGAATAAATGGTTAGCAAGTAGCGATTGTCTAGAGATCTTACTCCTTCCATGATATGATGATGATTTTGATTTCATTTCTCCTTTGTAGATTTTCATAAGAGAAGATCTTCATCCTGGATTGACTCACACTTGCTCCAGTTTATTATAAGTCCTTGACAAGCATCACATCTTTCAATTTGGACGATCTTGGAATAATCAAAGACCTAACTCCTAGAACTCTTCATTTTCTACCGTCCCTAAAGATTACTCAATTAGACCTAGATGGTTGAAGATTAGTCAAGAAACGAATTGTTTCATTTCACTTGCTAAAACGACCACTATTGAAATCTTTCACTTCTCTTTTATCATGTTTCTAGTGGAAGAGAAGACACTAAGACTCTTTGTTTGTTCATCCTTAGCAAAATGTGAAGTCAAGAAAAGATTTTTTTTCAAAATCTCTTTTTTGTTATAGCATGTAGATCTCAATGTCTTGTGACATCTTTTCTAAGAGCTTTCCACTCTTTCTTGATATGGAAGATTTGGTTCTTGTGGCTATTCGAACCATCATTCTTGATTCAGAGACAGTCTTTTGAGTTGCAGTTGTTGACCTAAAGCGTTCTTTTGTGTGGTCTTTACTTCCTTCCTTTGTACTATTGATGCGAATTATCTAATTGTCATGTGAGAATGTTATTGAGTCCAAACATAACTGACAATTTGATAGATTTTATTTTGAGACCTCTTTTATTGGATAAGCAACATCTTCTTTTATGATAGTTGTAGTGAGTTCTCTAAGTTAATTGATCATTTCTTGATCTTCATGATCCTTCATCACTCGAAGTCTGAGATCGAACTCTTTTCAAGGTTTCATCGTCTCCTTCTTTCTATAAGTTTTATCATTGATCCCTCAAATATTTTTCGAAGGTCTCCACTCTTCTTTTACAGAATCGATGAAGCGATGAGTCTAAGTTCTTGTCATCCATACCACATTGGATAACATATAGAGCAGTGAAGTTACTTGAAGTTGCTCTTCTTTCCTTACTGTTCCATTCAAATCTAGAGTTGGTCACTGTTCTTCCATTTTCAATTTTAGTTGGGACGGATGACCTTATAACTATGGAATCCATACTTCCATTCGATGACGTTAAGAGTACTTTCGAGTGTATCTTCCAATACCCATGGTTTAGAGCATCAAGTAGACATGGGAATTTTATGGACATCATGTTCTTTATTGGATCAATTTGAAATTAATTGACAATCGAGCAAAGCAATCTAGGATCTCCTTTCGATAGCAAGGTGACTTGCTTTGATACCAATCATCAAAAATAAGTGTGTGTTCTCGAACTCGGTTAGTGATGTTGGGACTATGTGGGCATTCAGACTTTAGTGCGGAGCATTCAAACTTCCCATGTGAGACTAAGTGTGTGCAGAATATATATAAGATGTATGCAAACAAACAAAACCACACACAATCTTTTTATGTGGTTTGGAAACTACCTACATCCATGGGACTGTGCCTAGATGCAAGGATTTCCACTAATATGATTCAAGGTTTACAATTAGTCTTATGTGATACGAGACTCCCTCTCTACCCGTGACCCTTCTTGAAACCTAATCACTCTAGTGGAATTCAGAAAGAACTCTCTCCATTCATTTCTCAATAGGATCATGCCTTTATAGCCATTCTGTCGATATAGATGAAGAAAATAAAGACATCATCTTCCTCAAGGTGAAGACTTTTAACGTGCCATACCTTACTTAGGAATATCTACACTTCTCACTCTTTCAACACATCCAGACTTCACTTGTCTTCTTCAAGCTCTACTCTTAAAATCTATGTTGAGTTACTTCCAAACCCTTGAATCTATAGTCTTTAAATTCTTGGAAGTCTTGATAGGGTCATATCATTATCCTAATATGATTTTAACTCTACCTTTTATTTTATGTCCTTGCCTTTAAGCTATCATAACAGAAATAGGAAACTCGTTGATCAAGTATCCTCTTCAAAATAGAAATCTAATTTTTTTTCTAATTCTGGTTTGATAACTTAGAAGTCCAAATCCTCATTGATTTGATCTTTATTCTCTTCCCAAATTGATCTTAGGCCCATCGGTAGCTTGCTCCTCATGTCAGTTAGCCTCTAAGCTTGCAAACTGCCTTGCATCCCACTTTAGTTATGTCGTAGATCGGAATCTTCAAGTCTCACACATCCCTGCATTGTAGGTGACCTTATTCAAAACTACTTCCTAGTTCTCATAGGGACTTAAAATCTTCATCAAGGCGGGGCTTTGAGGTAGACATCTTTTACACTAACCCTTGAGACGAAGATATGGACAGAAATCTCAGGCTTCATTAGCCATGTTAAATTCATATATTATCTATGAAAAATTACTATTTTATCTAAATTTGAGAAAATTGATTTTAAGTATTAATAATTATCCTCTCTACAATGAATAAAAAAGACATCAATCTTAATTTTTATCTAAGTTATGTAAAATAAAAATTTAAAAGTACTCATACTTTTATTTAATTAGCATTTGAACCAAATGTGAGAGTTTCGGTTATATCATAGTGTTTGGTTTTCTTATGTTCTTGTTTTAAGAGTTTGAAATATGTGTTTTTTTAATAGAAAAAAACATTAAGAAAAGTAAAATATTTTTGTTTTTTCTATTTAACGAAAAATAAAAAATAAAAATTCAGCAATAAGTCATACATTTTAAAAAAATAAATAAATGATCTAAAGTCTAAACACATTGTTTTCAACATGAAGTCAAAAACAAAAAAACAAACAAACACCCTTAATCTAGCCTAACAAAGTACTAGTTAATTTTCAAATGAGACCATCAAAACTTAAGCGTAGGCAGGAGTTATAAAAATTAAGTAGAAATTTAAGAGGCTGAATCCAATAATAATACCGTTTGCTGTAGGAAGTGTGTGCTTAAAAGCAATAGTAGATTAGCTATATGTTTTTGGTCTCGTTTTTATATTTAAGCTGAATTTTATACTATGAAATTTATAGAACAATAGTTTTTCTTTGTTTCAAGAAAAAATCTCCCAGCTACCCTTCATTTCTGCATTTTCTCAAAAAAATAAAAAATAAAAAATACTACCTTCTTTTCCCTATTAGAGCCTAGAACTCAATAAATTCTAATGTACTCTTTTTGGAAATGCACAACCTATTCAAATAACTTTGAACTCAAAACTAGTTGGAAACAAATTTGTGGAGATGCTAAGATTGCTTTCGTTTTTTTTTTTTTTTTGGCTTTTGTTGAAAGCAAACTGATTTCACCATCAGCCTATTTATTTTTTAACTTTTCATGATTTATTGAATTTTTAAAATTTTTTGACTTAATAGAAAAAGCGAAAATATTTAGATTTTTGGCTTTTTTCTTGATCAGTGAAACTCTCATAGTCTGTTCATGCTAATTGGTCAAAAGCATGTATATTTTCAAATTTTTTATTTCAAATTTTATTGTTTCAAAATTAACAAATATAAGTGTACTGTTCTTGAATACGAGTTCTAATGTGGGGCTGTGAGTTCGAACTTTAGTCTTGGTCCAGGAACTCCTTGTGGGAAGCGTATTATTAAGCATATATAAAGTATAGCCATAAAAAAGAACACAATTTTTTACATGGTTTGACAACTACCTATGTCCACGGGACTGTACCTAGATGCAAGGATTTTCACTAATCTGATTCAAGGTTTCAATTAGTCTTATGTGGTACGAGACTCCCTCTCTACCCACGATCTTTCTTGAAACCTAATCACTCCTAGCTGAATTCATAATGAACTCCCTTAATTCCCCTCTCAAAAGCATCGCACACCCATTACCCATATTATATAGATAAGATGAAGAAATTCAAAGCATCATATTTCACACAAGATTATGAAGACTTTGAATGTCTGATACCTCGACAATACGCACTCCCACCTCCTTGACACATTTGAAGTGTACACTTGTTCTTCAAGCTCTACACGAGAATATGTGATGAGCAACTTCCAATCCCCCGAATTTATAACCCTTATGATTCGATCTTGGAAGTCTTGATAAGGTTGGATCATTATCCTAATATGACTCCAACTTTACCTTCTATTTTTTGTACTTGCCTTTAAGCTATCACAGCGAATTAAGGAAACTTGTTGCTTAAGTGTTCTCTTCAAAATAGAAACCTGATTTGTTTCTAATTTTGGTTTGATAGCTTAGATGATCAAAATTAGGGCAAAATTAGGGCACATTTCAATTCTAGTAGTTAAATTGAATGTTTTGTTTATTTTGGCATAATTTAATTAGGGAAAATTTTGCCAAAATTAAATTGGGTGTTTGTTTAATTTGGGTAAAATAATTTATGGCAAAATTAGAGCAAATTTAATTTCGGGTTTTGCATGTTTCGCATAATTTGGGTACTTTGTTTTATCTATTGTTTAATTTGACCTACACTTCTATATTTTATGAAGAATACAGACTGCAGATTTTTTAGATAGGAAGAAAAGCTTAGGAAAATGAATTTCTCCAGTAAATGGGAAGAATTACAAGTGAATATATTAGAGAATGAGAAAGATATTATTGAGTTGGAAGCAAAGAAGAAAATATTGGATGAAAATGTGAAGAAGTTGAAAATGAAGAGAGACAAATTGGAGCATGTTATGCAAGGCATGAGCAATGAATTGTGCCAATTACATGCAGAGGTCTTTAAGTATGCAAAAGGGGAGAAGTATGTTGTACTTACACTTGTTATGTCTTGGCTTATATTTTCCATTGTTGTAATGGTTAGGAATTTGTAATGGTTAGGATTCAGATTCATCTTTTAGTGTTACTACTCCAAAGGGTGTACTTGTTACCACTGTGTAAGGCCCACTCCATCTTGACTCAATTTCCTTGTAAATAGTTTGAGCCTAGAGTTGTATAAAAGGACTTGTTCTCCTGCCTTGAATTCCTTCCTCATAATCTTTTTATCATGCCACCTCTTTGTCTTTTCTTTGTAAATTCTTGCATTGTCATAAGCTTCATTTCTCAACTCTTCCAATTCATTCATTTGAAGTAGTCTCTTTTCCTTGGCAGCTTAAAAATCACAATTCAATTTCTTGATGGCCCACATAGCTTTGTATTCCAGTTCTAAGGGGAGATGACAAGGTTTTCCAAATACTATTTTGTATGAGGACATTCGATGGGGTTTTGTAAGCAATTCTATAAGCCCACAATGCATCATCTGGCTTTGGACCCGATTGTATTGTTTTCTCTAGAATTTTCTTTATTTCTGTTGGAAATTTACCTTTGCCTATTTAGCGAGGTGATAAGCCAAACCATCACATGTCTGATTCCATATCTACTCATGAGTTTTGCAAAATTATTCATAAAATGAAACTTACCCTCATTCGCTGTAGTTGATGCAGGTGCTCCAAATCTACTCAAAATGTTCCTTGTATAAACCTAACCTTTGTGATGGCATCATTTAGGGACAAGTTGATGCTTCAGCCCCATTTAGATACATAATCCACAGCCAGGAAAGTGTATATATTACCAAATGAGGATGGGAAAGGTCTCATGAAATCTATTCCCCAAACATAAAAAATTTGCACCACCAAAATTCCTTTCAGGGGCATTTCATTTCTTCTGCTGATGTTAGCCATTCTCTGACAAGCATCACAATGTTTCACTCATTCAAAACAGTCTTTGAATAGAGTAGGCCAATAAAAACCTGATTTGAGAATTTTCTAGGTTGTTCTGTCTCCTGCAAAGTGTCCTCCATATGGTGATGCATGACATTTCTCCATAATACCACCTTGTTCTGTTTCTAGAACACATCTCCTTATGATCATATATGCTCCTCTTCTATAAAGTAGTGGTTCATTCCAAAGATAAATTCTGCAATCAATTCTGTATTTTCTTCTCTGCTTTGGCACAACTCCACAAGCTAAGTAATTGACAATATCAGCATACCATGGTGTTTGAACTGACAACAAAAATAGTTTGCTCATGAGAAAATTTTACGCTAAGTCAGTTTCTTTTTTTCTTTCGGCAGTATCATTTCCAATCCCAGACAAACCGCTATCACATTGTCACTACCCTTCTTATCCTTAATCTCAATATCAAACTCCTATAGCAGTAGTACCCATCTAATCAGTCTTGGTTTGGCCTCCTTCTTTGCCATCAGATATTTAATTGCGACACGTCAATGTGTGTTTTTATAACATGGGACCCTAATATGTAAGGTCTTAATTTTTGACAAGAAAACACCATTGCCAACATCTCCTTTTATGTTGTTGAGTAGTTTTCTTGTGTCTAATCAAAGGTTTTGCTAGCATAGTATATGGCCTTGAATATCTTTTTCGATTCTTTGTCCAATCTGGCTCATTTGCATAATCACTAGCATCACACATAATTTCAAAATCATTGTTCCAGTCAAGTGTTAACATGATGGGAGCTATCACTAATCTGGATTTGAATTCTTCAAATGCAGATTTGCATGATTCATCAAAATCAAATTTTGTATCTTTTTCCAACAGTCTATATAATGGTCTAGATATTTTTGAGAAGTCCTTTATGAATCTTCTATAAAAACCAGCATGCCCAAGGAAGCTTCTTATCCCCTTGGCTGTTGTAGGTGGCATGAGAGTTTTTATAACATAAAATTTTGCTTGGTCTACTTCCAATCCAGCAACATAAATCTTGTGTCCCAAGACAATACCTTCTGTTACCATAAAATGACATTTTTCTCAATTTAAAGTAGATTTTGCGTGACACACTCTAAATCTTGTTTCTAAATTTTTCAAACAATTCTCATAACGGGATCATATACTAAGAAGTCATCCATAAAGATTTACATAGCCTCTTCATGATCGAGCTTATAGACATCATACGCATCTTTGAAAAATGGCGGGAGCATTACATAATCAAAAAGCATCTTTCTAAAAGCAAAGTGTCATAGGACATGTAAATGTAGTTTCTCTGATCCTACGAGGATATTGAAATGCAGTTATAACGAGATATCCATCATGAAAGCGATAATGGGAGTGCCACCTTCTTTGTCTAACATTTGATGATAGAAGGTAGAGGATAATGGTCCTTCTGGTATTAGTATTTAATTTTCCTATAGTCTATCACTCTCCATCTGTCCACGATTCTTGCGGAATCAATTCATTCTTCTCATTCCTGATCATAGGGAATCCTCCCTTTTTAGGAACCACATGAACTAGGCTCACCCAAGGGTTGTTTGAGATTGCATATATGAAGCTTGCATTTAGCCATTTCAGAACTTCTTTTCTAACCACTTCTTTCATTATTGGATTCAGTCTTCTTTGATGTTCTATAAAGGTTTTGGCATTCTCCTCCAACAGGATCTTGTGCATACAGATAGAAGGGTTGATTCCTTTCAGATCTTCTATGGACCAAGCTATTGTTTCCTTATATTTTCTGAGAATCTCCAACAGTTTTGTTCTTTGGCTTTCGGTCGATCAAGCACATGTGTTGACTGGTTTTCCTTTTCTGGTTGTAAGAAGGCATACCTCGAATGTTAGGGTAATTCTTTTAGGGTAAACCCTCTGAACTTTCGTTTACTTTAGCATCTTCCTCTTTATGACGTTGGATTTTTCTGTATTATTTTCTTCAACACTAAGTACTGCCTTTTTCAATTTAACATTAGAGTCCAAAAATTCAACTTCAAGATGCTCAAGATACTAGAAATTCATCTCATTCTCATTCATTGAACTCTAAAAAATACAATTTTTGTCAGTTCGAGCTGATGGGAGTTTTGTTTCTACAATCTCTCCTGATGATCAGCATTATAGTTCAAGTTGTTTCAAGCGTGATTCAGTTGAGTGCAGCGCCTCATCTGTCTTTGAGTTAATTCTCCTTTCTTCACATCGGTCAAAGTTGCTCCTGTTGCTAAGAAGGGTCTTCCTAACAGTAGTGGGACTTGTTTGTCTTCCTCTACGTCAATGACTACAAAGTCCATAGGGAAAATGAATTTGCCCACTTTGATCAACACATCTTCTAAAATGCCCTCAGGATGGGCTAATGTTTTGTCTGCTATTTGCAAGGTCATGGCTAGCAGGAATAAGTTCCCACAGACTTAGTCTTTTGCAGCAGACAAGGCATCAAGTTATCTGAAACTCGAATCACATAGTGCTTTTCCCACTATCATCATACTAATTTTAAGACATAGTAAAAATTTGCTGGATCTTGCATCTTCTCACGGTAAAGAATTTTGGTCTTTACCCAATGTAGGTTGTTGTCGTGTTCACTGTTCCTTTTCAGCAATTTTCTTTTTACTGTAATAATATCTCCTTCTATAAATTTTGCAAAAAGAGGCATTTGAGTCAATGCTTATGAGAAAGGAATGTTGATCTTTATTTTCTTAAAAATGTTTAAGAATTTAGAGAATTTCTCTTCTAGCTTTGCCTTCTACAGCCTTTGAGGGAATGGAACTTGAGGTTCATAAGCCTTAACCACTTTCTTTCTCCCTAGAATCTCTTTTCTTACTTGTTTCCCTGGCTACATCTTTGTGGTTTCTTCCTCCTATAGTTTAAAGTTGTCTTGCTTAAATTCTTCTCAATTCGCATAATTCTTTCCTCAATGTCCTTCTTTTCAACTCTTCCCTCTTCCAGTTCTCTGCCACTTCTTAGAGTTACTACCATATAGTCCCTGCCATATAGTCCCTTGGATCCTTCCTTGTGTAACTTAGAAATGAATCCTTGGACTGATTCTGCATAATTAAAGCTAGCTTCCCTACTTGAATCTCCAGATTCTTAAAAGAGGTATTAGTGTTGGCCTGAAACACAGTTGTGTTTGCCACAGAATACGCTAGCTCGACAAATACTGTTCATGTATGTTTAGCGACCTTTGTTTCCCCATGAAGCAAGCATTTGGTCTTCAAAGGAATTAGATCTCCTCTGCCCCTGATTATCTGCTTTCCGTCTTACTTCTTGTTGTTGTTGTTGTTGTTGTTGTTGGAACCCATATGAGGCATGATATTGTTGCATATTACGTCGGAGTCTTTGACCTGTGCCTTCCTCCACCATGAGAAATTCTCATAGTTCTGAGTATTGGTGTGTAATGGTGGGCGGAGTTGGGGTTGGCTTGAGGGAGTGTAGCTCTTGATAGCATTAGTGCGTGCCTCCTCAATCAGTAAGAACCCTCATGGTTTGGTTCTTCAACATCTTTCAGCCACCTTCTACTTTATGCTCCTTCATGTCTGATATGCATTCTTTATATTGGTTCCTAATTTGTTCATCACTTGCATCAATTTTGCTTCCATAGCGATCCCATTCGGTTCCTTTCAATCAAACCACTTCCCCTTGATGCCACTCTTTGCTAGTGAAACTTGGATGAGCCTTATAATTCATTTAGCAAGGTCTTGATCAGTACTTTATATTTACCACTTCTCCACTCTAAAAGCCCACAGCGAGGATGCATCAATTATATGAAGCTATAATTCATAGCATAAATAAAATATATCCATCGAGTAGTTAGATCTATTCCATGCATAGGGCATGCTAACAGTCTCTTGTATCTCTCCCATGCATTGTAGAGACTCTGTCTCCCCACAGCAGAAGACAATTATTTCTCCTCTTCTCTCAGAAGTTAGAGTTGGAGGAAAAAATCTGCTCATATAGGCCTCCACTAACACTTCCCAGCTGTTCACTAATCCCACTGGCAATGAGTCAAACCAAGTTGCTGCCATATCTCTCAGTGAAAAGGGGAAGAGCTGCAGCTTGATTACTTACAGGTCTCTCACCTTATTTGAAAACTTAGCGTGTTGGCCGTCCTCATGAGATCTTCCCCGCTATGCTCATTGGGATCTTAGAAGAGGATGGCGTGAACTAGTGCTATTGTACCCATGGTAATCAATGATGGCTTTGGCTCAAGGTGTAGCTAGCTTCAATTGCAGGTTGTCTCACAGTAGAGTACTCATCTTGGATAATAGGCCTCCAAAAGTCCTCCATAGTATTAGGCCTCTGATGTCTTTTTGCTTCTTCTTCTTCTTCTGGAATAGCCTGCAGTCTTTCTCTTTGATTTTCCATACTTCTGGATTTTGCACTTGTGATCTACCTCAGATTCTTCAGTGTTCTCTCTATTTCAATGTCCAGAGGCAGCAAATCTGCTTCTAGTTTTCTATGCATTTAAAATCTTCCTAAAATAGAAACACACTAAGATCGATAGATTATGTAGGATACAATTATCATATATAAGCTCATAGAAAAATTTCAATAACTTCTTCAACTACACCAGTTAAAATTGTTTTAACGATTTTAAAAATTTATAATAACAAAGAAAAATGTCTAAATTAGTAAATCCCTTTTTGGTTAGAATATTGATCTTTAAATTCATCAATCTATCCATGTGATAAGCTTTATTCTGAGACCAACTATATGATGCTAGTTATGTATGCCAAATTTCTCATACTACCACTCAAGAACTATTCAGTCCCCGACAACGGGGCCAAAAACTTGTTAGCCAAATGCTTGTGTAGATGAAAAGAGTGATTAGCTCCTTTTTAAAAATGTTTTCATTAAAAATTGAGTTGGTCTTAGTGCTATGAGTGCGCGAAATTAAATCTGAGTAATAAAGTGGATATTTAAAGTCCATATATCATTCCCACGAGGAATGATGATAAATCAAAAGACTAACTACCTCAACTACTCAAGATCAGTACTATTTGAAATCTACTGTTATGATGGTGAGATGACTAAAACAATTTTAGTCCACAGATTCAATTCATAATATCTGAAAATAATTTTTAATAAAAATGGGTTTGGGAATTTATTGAGTGAGACAAAACTGAATATAGATCAATGAGTGATAATCAATTTCTGCATCTTATCGATTCATAGCTCAGCCTTAAATTGGAAAACTGAGTTTGTCAAGATGCATGTGTATAGTTCAGATTTCTCCCTTAACCATACTTTCATGATTAAAGGTTCATATTCATTTGAGACATGATTCTAATCAGTTACTTTTTAATTTATAACCCTCTTTTATAGATTTAAGTATTTTCCTTTTAGAACTTCATACCCATATCTTGGAATTTGGAGAATTCTGCCCATGAATAGGATGTGCAAGCCTTCTTCAATTTGATTGACACCTCATCCTTCATTTCTTATGAAAATTTTCATCTCCTTGATTAGATCCTTGCTAACACGGGATCATAATCAATTCAGCGAAAGAAGAATAAGAAAATGATACTTCATTATTTATCCTCAGAGTGCAGTAAGTAGGTGATCTATTGAGTAACCCATCAAGAAGTTCATTATTTCCTTAGTCTTAGTCTACCATTACCCACAAGAACA
The DNA here is from genome assembly GCA_016808115.1 of Tetrastigma voinierianum. NCBI lineage: Eukaryota > Viridiplantae > Streptophyta > Magnoliopsida > Vitales > Vitaceae > Tetrastigma > Tetrastigma voinierianum. The sequence goes on from JAEQBH010006011.1 coordinate 27,445, forward strand.
GCTCTATACTCCTGCATAGTTTACTCATTTACGTATTGCAAGGGTCTCTTAAATCAGAGTAAGATACAAGACCTTGCTTGGGTATACGGTACTAGTACTAGGAACAAATAAATTCAAGAACAATACCAATCAAATAAATTCAAGAATTCTAATTAAGGCGTTCTTCCACCTTATGCATAAAAATGAATATCATCATTGACCCATTTCTAGAGGCTCCAACTTTTCAAAACTGGTTCACTCATATACGGGACTAGCGAGTCGGGAAATCCCCTTTTGAAATCATGAGCAATTGAAATAAAATGAACTCCGAAACCTTGCATCCCTTCATTTGAACTCGGGCCCGATGTGAGAAAGAAGATGATTTTATAAACAAATTTCAGCTGAAAGTGCATGATTCAATACCCAAATCAAAGATGAATACCACAATTAAAATCTTGTTAAACAAAGAACTAAACTCTTTTGAAGACGTAAATAGAATAAGTAAAAAATAAGTATCACAGAGTCTTTGCTTCTACCAAGCGTGCAGGAGTTGCGGAAGCTGCGCACAATACCCTAGATGCGTCTATTTATAGACTTCCCAATGTTAGGCCACATTTCATTATTTGCGTTGTGGATCCCTAAAATTATGGCCCAAATTGGTCACTCTGTCGCGACATAGAAAGTTCTGTGTGACATAGTTCCTCGATCTTTATCGTGGCATCTATCGCGCATGTAGTCTTACGCCATGACCTATTCTACGAGCTCTTTCTTGGATTCCATCCACTGACGGACTTTGATAATGTGCGACATAATTTTGTGTAAACATCTTGTTTTATGCCCAACAAGAATGTATTGTCCACGACACACCAAACCTATTTACGCTTAGCTACTCATGCTCTTCTTCTTAGAGTACATGGCGACATAATTTCCTTTCGACTTATTAAATATGTCATGTGAGAATTTGAATGAGTCATAGCAATTTCTATTGCAACAGAAACTCCTTGAGTCGGCCAGCTTTTCTTTTCTAATTCATGCATAAACATTGAGAACATGTGTTGCGACATAGAAATCTTATTGCAACATATTTCCTTAGCCAATCTAAGGTTCTTATTGAATTCTTATGTGACCTAATTTTGTGCTGCCTGACATAATTCTCTTATTAAAAGTAGCTTTTATTGCCGCGACGCAAAATTTCTTTGTCCCGTGACATAATTTTCTTTATTGCGATGAAATTCCTCCTTGAGATGGCTTAGTTACGAAAACGTATCGTAACATAAAGCTTTTTCTGTCTCGATTGACTTGTGTTACATTCTTCAGCATTTTCTATCGCGTAATTATCTTTTGTCGTGGTAGGGATTCATCTGTCGGTTTCAACTTTTATGATAAACCAGGAAATATGTGCGACATAGCTCCTTTTCTTTCTTCCTTGATCATTGTTGCAACAATTTTCTTCGATCTTTTAATGAATCTTCATTGTGGAAAAACTGCTGTCATGACATAACTATCTTCCGACCTTGAGTTCTACACAAGCTTTGTTGCGACATTTAGTTGCTAGCTACGACATAGTTCTTTTGGCCTGCTTGAAATTGTGTTGCGATATACAAAAACTATGTCGCGACAAAGACTGCTACAATTTCCTTTTTTTTTTTTTTTTTTTGCTTCTTTTACCTTGTTTCTCTCATTTTTTCAATTAACACCGCAAAACCTGAAGTTGGTAGATATTCCATAATTTTCCATACAAATAGTGCTGAAACTGTTAAAAACATGTCAGATAAATGGATGAAAAAATAGATGAGGTTAAGACTCATCAATAACTCAAGCTTGCATGTTTTGATACCCTTCAATAGTTTTCTCTTATGAAGCTCCATCATCCCTGCTCACCTATTTTTACTAACCACATATACCTAAGGTTATGTATCTAACTCAGGCTACGGTTTGTGGCTCCACACACATACAATCTCGGTACCCATCAATTTTTATTTATTCACTACCGGCTTTTGCCCATAATCATTGTCAAAGAAACCTTTGATCACCTTTATTACTCCATTGGTAGATTTGTAATTAAAACTAATCACGCCTAGAGTTCCCAGTAAATCAGATTCTTCTTAGGTCGGGAACATGTATACAACATCACACTGGCGTTCTAATGACACCATCAAACATCTTAACTCTGATATTCCCCATTTCGACAACCCTGCATGAAGCATCATTACCCATCAAAACAGAACCATAATTTACTAACCTATAAGTGTCAAACCAATCTTTATTGGGCATCATATGATAAGAACATGTTGAATCCATAATCTAAGAATTTGTCAGATGATCTTGATTGGATGAAACTAAAAGCATATCACCATCACCACTCTCTGAGTCTTCTTCTTCTAGTACATTCGCAGACTTTGACGAACCCTCTCAATTTTTTGTGTTTCCTTTCTTCCATTCTAGACATTCTTGTTTTATGTGCCCTTTTTCCCACACTTGTAACACTGAATATCCTTCCTTCTCCTCTATTTGGATCAAGATTTTTTTCTACTTAACTCACTCTGAGACTTGTTTCTCCCACGCTCCTGATTACCCTTGGCCACAAGCCCTTCACCCTGTGAACTCCCATCATTGGCTTTCTTCCTTTGATTGAAGGATAGTAGATCACCTATGATCTCCTCCAATTCTAGGGTTTCTTTCCCCATATCAGAGTGGTAACCAGATTATCGTAAGATTCGAGTATAGAACTCAATAAAATTAGTGTAACAATTTCCACAAGTGCACGGGTTGTACAAGTAATATAGTGGACCAAAAGTCCAGATATCGATCCCACAAGGAAGGTGTAGTTTTAGTGAGGATTGAGTACCCCGGCTACTAAAGTTGTTCTCTATTTGAGAGACTCAATAGTTTGGTGGAAAAGGGGTTTCCTAAACAAAACTAAAAACAAAACTAAACTAAACTAAACTAAACAAGGTATGATCCAATGTTTTCTGAGGGTAGGTTAATCTCAAAGAAGCGCTCAGGAAAGATACTAAGGTTGATTGCTTCCGTTAATGCATTTATAGTTTATATTCATTAAAGCTGATTAAGTGAGCGTACCTTGTGCATGTCAAAGAGAATCAGAGCATAGGTTTACGCTCGTGTCTCCTTAAATTCTCACACCTATTCCCTATTCTCTTTTCGATCTGTCTAGGTCATGAAGTATGGTACTTTTATAAGGTAGTTCTTTCCTTGGGAATCCTATTGGTCACCTCTCAGTCCATACAATAGGACTACCCGGATCACGCTCAGATTGATCACCTCTTGGTCCATACTATCCTCACATAATCTTTGAGATGATTTTTACTCTATTATAAATCCATCTAGTACTAGGCATTCCTAATTCCCTATACTTCTTTGATTAGGTTAATTAGTATTTCCATTAACTAAGTCATACCTTAAGAGACCCGGGACCAAATTTTAGGGTGTAATCAAGCGTCTGCAGATGCTAATGTGAGGATCAGACTAACTCTCGATATAGAACATTAGTTAAAACCATAATAATCCTAAGAACTATACCGACTATCATTCCCACCTGAAGCATGAATTCACAAAATTATCATAAAATATATATAAACCAAACATCCCAACTACAATCAACCTAGATGAGTGTTTAACTACTCATTACAACCCACAAATCTATCAAAATCATGTCTATTACATTATAATAATGAAAGAGATGAGAAGAGAGTGAGAGTTAGAGATACAAAATGAATATGAGATGAGAAATGCTCCAAACTCAACTCCACAGTTGAATGAGGTCCTCTAGTTGATGGATTCTTTAGTATTACACCAAATCCAAAGTAAAAATGAAAAAATCCCACCAAACCTAATTCGAGAAAAGGAGAAGCCCTAGGAGGGTGTTCTCCCTCAAAATTGAACCTAAAAGTCTAAAGAACTACTATTTATATACATTGGAAAATAGGCCAATGATGGGCTCAAAAATCAAATTTGCCGGTCCTAGCCCGTCGTCAGCCGTCAGCGGAGAAAAGGCTTCTTCGCCATAGCGAACCCAAGGTTATGTTCTAATCTATGCTCTATTCTTAAGTGGGAAAGGATAAACCGTTGTAAGCGAACCTCGCCCGTTCTGGCCGATCATCTTTCTTGACTCCAGCTTACGTTGGCAAACCAGCCGTTGCGGCGGAGCAAAACTATCTTTTCTTGACTGGAAGCTTACGTTGTGGCGAAGCACTCCTTGTGATGCGCGAACCTCTTCGCCAGCGGTGTTCGATGATTACATATTATATGAAAGTTTGGTAAATCAAACTGAAAACCCATGAGTGCACGGTTCGTACAAATGTCTGATGGACTAACATGTCCAGATATCGATCCCACAGGGAAGGTTTAGTTTTAGCAAGGATTGAGTACCCCAGCTAGTGAAGTTGTTCACTATTTGAGCGACTCGATGACTTGGGTGAAAGATGAGTTCCCTAAACTAAACTAAAAACAAAACAAATATAAAACAAATTTTATAAGATTCACAAGTAAATGGGTTGATTTTAAAGAAATGCTATGGGGAAGGATACTAGGGCTGATTATATCCATTGATGCAGTTATGATTTATATTCATGAAGCAGAGGTTTAATGAAAATATATTTGTGTTTGTCCAAGGAAACCAGTATGAGGTTTACACTTTCGTGTCTCCCCTCAATTTCTCACACCCTATCCTTATTCTCCTTTCAGTCCTTCTAGGTCATTAAGTATGGTACTTTTATAAGGCAGTGCTTTCCTTGGGAATCCTATTGGTCACTTCTCGGTCCATACAATAAGACTACCTTGACTACGCTTGGATCGATCACCTCTCAGTCCATAAGATCCTCACATAATGCTGAGATGGTGCTACTCCTAATGAAATCTACCTACTACTAGGCATTCCTAATTCCCTAGACTTCTTTGACTAGGTAAGGTTAATTTTGTCAAGTGAGATACATTTGGGAGGTAAAGATCCAAGGCCTAAGGGTATTTTCCGGCTATCACTATAGAGCCCTTTGTGCACTAGGTCTTAAACTCCTCCCAACTTAAATCGAAACCATAGTAATCCAACTGACTACACCCGACTAACATTGACACAGAATAAATTCACAAAAACATTCTACAAAATATATAAATTAAGCATCAACCTCAATAAGTAGCCTATAGGAAGTTTAGCCACTCATTACAACCAAGAAATCCAACAAAACCTTGTTTAACATAAACATAATAATGAAAGATTAAATGAGAGAGTAAAGTTTAGAGATATAGAACAAATGAGAGATGAAATTTGTCTCAAACTCTGCTCTACAGTTGCAAGAGCTCCTCTAGTAGGTAGTTCTTCAAAATCAGCTCCAAAAACAAAGTAAAACTAAAGAAAATCAAAAACCTTAAGTAGCTCGAAAAAGAAGAAACCACTAGCGAAGATGTTCTCCCTGTGAACCACTAATATAGTCACAAAATACGCTATATTTATAGGCACAGAAAATGGGTCAGTGATGGGCTCAAAACTCAAGGTTTGTTGATCCAACCATCGTTCTTCGCCTAGGAGAACTAAGCTTCACCTAGGTGAAGACACGTGTCTTCTCTCAATGTAGTGGCCCTTCGCCTAAGTGAACCCCTTCGCCTAGGTGAGTGTTACGTTTACCTAGGTGAACCCGAGTGTGACTCTTGGCATGCAATGTTGGTCTGCCTAGGAGAGCTACATCTTCGCCTAGGCCAAGGTTGGCCTACGCCTAGGCGCCTAGGCGCCTAGGCGAACCTCTTTGCCTAGGCGCCTAGGCGAACCTCTTCGCCTAGGCGAACCTCTTCGCCTAGGCGAAGTTTGGCCTACGCCTAGGCGAACTCGAGAGTTCTTCTGCTTTTCAGCTCTGGTTCTACCTTCATGTCAGTGAAGCTTCCTTTTCACCTTGGCGAACCTGTTTCCGCGGCTAAGCTACTCGTCACCGCGGCGAGCAACCTACTATAAATCAACAACTTCCTCTTCACTTGATTTCTTCCATCACTTTGCTTGATTTTCCTTTATATTCTACAAAACATTTCAGAATGGGGGATTAGTGTAATATGGCTAAATAAGGATGTGAATTAAGCATTTGAGTTATAAAAATACATGATAAACACACTCAAAATGCATTTATAATTCACACCGAACATGTGGCGAGCAAACTGCTACAAATTAGCACCTTCCTCTTCACAAAATATAAGCAAATGGGGTTTAATATAATCTTTATGAAAATGGGTGTGAATCTAGCATTTAGGTTACATAAACACATGAAAAACATGTTATAAATGCTAGTATGATTCACACCTATCAATTAGTGCCATGTCTTCCTCTTCAAACTTCACATCAACTCGATTGGTCACTAATGATGCGATAAGCTTTATATGTGTTGATCTAGTCGACCCCTTTGCCATCTTTAGACCATACAGCTTCTTCTTAGAAGTAGCTTGTTATGATGACTTTGACATGTACCAACTCTCAACTTCAACCAAATTTCTATCAAAGATTCTCCATCCATGACATGGTACATCACCTCATCGACCAAGCATATCTGATGTTCGAAACGACCCTCCTTCCAGAGATCTTTCCACTTCGTGTCATTTGTTCCTTCAAGTTGTTTTCCAATCAACGTCTTCACCAAACCCTACTGCACCAACACATCCTTAACTGTCCTCTACCATAATCCAAAGTTCCCGGATCCATCGAACTTCACTATGTTGGCATGGGATATCGTAGCCATCGTAGCCTACGCTCTGATACCAGTTGTTGAGAATCGTGCAACAATTGTGATAAGAATTGGAGAAAAGAATACTGCAAATTTTACATGGTTCGGTAGTGTGCCTACATCCATGGGAGCCATGGCTTGAACTTTTCACTATCACCAAATAGGGTTACATAGAAGGGTATTTATAATAATCCCTAATATGATCAAATTAAAAAAATACCTTATACCTAAATATACCATACCCTTGGCTGACGACAAATGTTGCCACCCGCACCGACAAAGAGGTTATACATAAAGGACAAATGCCTTCGCTTCACTCCGCTCTAGGAATTTGCCTAGCCCTTCTAGCCTCAATATGAGTCACATGCCACAACACAAATTAATAATCTGCTTAAAAGTAATAGTAGATTAGCTATTTTTGGTCTCATTTTTTGCATTTAAGTCAAATTTTATCACAATGATATTTTCTTTGTTTCAAAAATAAAATCTCCCAGCTATCCTTCTCTTCCTTATTAGAGTCTAGAACTCAATATATTTTAGTTCTATCTCTCTCTCTCATAGCAAATAAAATGAAACAAAAATGAATGAGAGGACGAAATTAATGTTGGAGATTAGATCAAATCTTGTGTAACCACAATCTCCTTAAAGTAGATTCGCTTTCTCCAACGGTGTCTTGAGACTTTCACCTGCCTAGGATAAAACACTCCTCGAATGATGACAACAACACCTCGTTGGAATCCTCGACAGAAATTTTCAATGCTCAAAAAGTGAAACTCTCTTAAATATACATCAGGTAGGGATGGAGAGAAAGGGTATGACGGTTTCAAGTTAAACGGAATGGTGGAAAGTAATTACCCATAAATTGTTCTAAAAGATTTTAATTATATTTATTCTCAAAAGATTTTAAAGTTTTAATTCTTGTTTCAAAACCAAAAAGTTAGTTTCATTTCAACGGCTTCTATAATACCCATGCATTTAAGAAAAACAAAAATGGGAAAAATGAGAAGGAATTTGATTTGCAAATTTTCAAAGTTGGAATGGGCTCTTATCAAATCTAGAGATGTTTTGTTATAAAAGGGTTTTTCCTACACATCCTAACCCTTTTTCATTTTTTTTTCTCTTAAGGAGAGGAGAGTTGATCTAGGGTTTCAAAAGGGGGATTTCAAGATTCAAGAAATATCAATCTCAAGTAAGTCTTCCTTTCTTCTTCTTACTCTTGGTAGTTAGGGTTTTCAAGTGTTTAGATTTGTAAGCTTACGGTTTTCAGATGTTTAGATTTGTAAGCCAAGGGCTTTCTAAACATGGAATATGAAACCCTAGAAATGACTAAAGACAGAGAATCAAGAATCTTGGTTTTGATTTGATGTTTGATATATTTGGGGCAATTTTCTCACTCTTGAAATCTTAAATTTGAAACTCAGGGTTTCCTAAAGTTTCAAAACATGAAAGCTTAGAAATGTAATAAAGACATAATATTGACAAATTTGTTTGAGAATTGGTATTTGATGTATTTTTAAAGTTCTTGGACTACTAAACTTTGGATTTGAAATCCTAGATGATTTTCTACAAGTTACAAAGAACCATTTGCTCAAAAGAGATTTGGGGATTCCAACCCAAAATCATGTTTTATGGTAAAAATCCCAAATTTTGGGGATTTAAGGAATTGATAGAATTGGAAAATTTTGTGATGTTGGCTCTTGGAAAAGCCTAATTTGTTTGAGTCTCAGCTAAGATCCTTTGAGATTTTTAGGTTAAATATTTTGGTTTCTAGAAAAGAATAGTAGAAGATGTAAAACCTATGAGTGCAAAAAGATATTATTTTTATCTAATAGGATATGGTTCATATTATTCAGGTGATTTGTGACTCTTTCGAAGCTTCTTGGTTTTGCTAGTATCTTGGAATACTATGTAAGAAAAATTAATGCAGTTTTTCCTATAAAACAAAATATTTTGCTAATATATAATGATTATGAGTTTGAAGTATCTACTTGGATTTAATCACATGCATGGATCAAATACATGTTTTGTATGAAATGGATTTGAGAATGTTTATGGTAAGATTGAGCGTTAGCATGGAGATATACTTTTGTATTTTTGTGAAATTGGAAATATGAAGAAATATTTTACTTTGGTTTATATGGCCTCGGTCAATTGGTATAAACTTGACAAATACGGCCTCAGTCAATGGATATAAACTTAACAAATATGACCCTAGTCAATGGGTATAAACTTGACAAATACGACCCTAATCAATGGGTTATAATAGTTGACAAAATGACCCTCGTCAATAAGTTAAAATAGTTGACATTTTATTTGAAACAAATACTTCTGAGAATCATGAATATATGTTTTTGAAAAATTGGTGGATTTGACTATGATATGGAATTGTTTAAGAAACAAAAAATATGACGAACATCGGTTTGAAATATATTTATCTCTTATTTTCTTGTACTCAAGAATTTTATGAGATTTATGAGGAAAGGAAAAATATGTTACATCTTCAATTTGGAGAATTTTAAAATACTTAATCCATGAAACTGTATTAAAATTCTTTATTGAGCTTTTAACTAGCTCCTTATTTGTTATCATTTTCAAGTACATTAGACAGCGGAGTGATGTTGGGGTGGCGAGGATGAGTTGAAAATTTTCGAATTAGTATTTTGTGGGAAAGACTTAGGATTGTTGGACTACTTTGTTGTTTTGGAATTGAATGTTTGTAAACTTTCATTTGAAGGATTTATTTTGCTAGAATGTTATGTTTTGAGATTATTAGCTTTGAAGAACTTATCTTGTTGGAAGATGTTAGCCGTGATATATATTGTTGTACTTTAAGGAATAAATGATGTCATTGGAAATTATTGTTCTTATAGTATTAAATTTTGTGAGCACATTTAGAACACGGGATTCATCATTAAATTTGAAGATGAATGACAAGTGCGGTTTGATTTTGATCTGCCCTATATGTGAATTGACAACAGCCCTTAATTCGAGTTGGGGGTGTTACAGGTTTGAAATAACAAATGTATACTAAAACAAGCTTGTGGAGATGCTAATTGATTTTTTCTAAATCTTGCTTATTTACTCTCATTTTGGCTTTCCCACTCCTTCATAAACATAGAGATTAATAAAAATGCTCAAAATGACCCTTGGAACATTTGGTCGTGCTCATTGAGTTCATCATATGATTTAACTCTAACAAAAAGATTAACAAATTGAATCCAGTCTTTGCCTCTAAACAGAGAGCCGTTGAGGAAGTTAAAGGCAGTTAAGAGATTAATGGAGGGTCTGGTGACTTTGCCTTCACAAGCTCATGGTTGTCCCGCAATTGACGCCTACTACCAGTGAACATGATGTCATTTGTCCTGATTATATGTAGGCCAAACTTCATTTAATTTCATCCAACGAAGCCATCATTTTGACTTTAGCAAGCATTACAATTGGATACGTAATTCCTAAGTTGTAGCGTCATTATCAGGCCGCTCTCAAGACTTGTATTTGTCTAACCATTTGATCAATTTATATTTTATCTTTCTTAAAATCAACATCCTATTTGGACAACTTTGAAACTGTCAGAAAAGTAACATATTTCTCTCTTCTGCATTCACTTAGAGCCCAAGGCTAATTGTGGAAAGTCTAAAGGAACAAAACGAAGAAAATATCTATTTAACCAAAACCAAAAAAAAAAAAACACTCAAAAAGATTCTTTTCTAAAATAAAAACAAAAAAAATTGTTTTTCTAGCTATCTATAGTGTAAAGTTTTTTTAAAAGATCAAAATAAGTAATATTTAAGCTACTTATATATTAATATCATTTTTTTTTTTCATTATCATTCTTATTGTTATAACTTAACATTGAAATTAAAAAAAAAAAAAAAAACTAAACATTGAAACGAAAACAAATAATGATTCAACCTTATATCTTATATGCAGCCAAATGCAAAGTAGAATTAATAAATCCATTCTTATGAAACCTCATGTCAGACAACCCAATCTAGAACTTTTATTGGGCTGATTTAATGGAATTAAACTCTGGGACTGAGCTCTAACTGCAGGTGCACTTGAGATCCCCTCTTCGCTGAATCGGTCAGCACTTTTTGTAAATGGAGCGATCGAAATTCTGATGTAGAAAAATAGAGCTGCCGGGTTACCATATCTATGTTCATGCCCGAATCCTTTTTCATTGTTTCATGGCTACATTTTCTTGCCTAAAGTAATGGAATGGAACCACGGTCTTGAAAATCAATTCTATTTCCCACCCAGCACTTAAATGCCTAAGCTATGTATTTCATGAAGAATGCAAAATAAGGATTAAGGACACCTATGATTCTAAATAGAATGTCTTCTATGTGGCACTACGTTAATGATGGGTAGCCTTTTCTCAAAAAAACTTGTCACGTATGGAAAAAAGACTAACTTTTTGGGTTTATATCTTTACACATCTTTGAGAGCATATAAGGCTTGAAAGAAGGCCTCGCGCACAGAAATGGGACAAGCAACAGTTTGCTAATCTCCTCTTAACCGCTAATTTTCAAATTTCAAACCTCGAACCAAACTATTACATAATTATTTTCCTATAAATTGAGACCTTTACTAATATTACTCTCTCTCTATTGTTCCTGTTCCATAACCATTCTCTGAAAAACTGTTGAATCCTGGGGAATAAAATTCATAAGGACAATGTTCTAAAACACGCCTAGTTAATTAATTTATTCCTACAGCCTATGCCTCCAAATTCCATCCTCTCATCTATGATGTCGGTTCATCTTCTCATTCAAACAGCCAGCGTGGAGAAGGAAGAGGGAGAGAGAACCATTCCTCTTTCCTATGGGTTTCTTCGACAGTTTTTCTAGTGTGCAAAAATTGCCTCAAATTGCCTCTTTATTATCCTTCCACATCATGGGTCGGGTCGGGTCAGTCCATTTGGGCACTCAGTCCATTCGGGTCTAATTCTAACATCTCCCACTTGTACAAGATGGCATGATCTTACCAAAACACAAATCCAAGTCCTTTGTATTCCACATTTGAAGGTCATTCATATAGGAAAATGGTCGCAGGACTATTCGAGCACGCCACAATTTGGGGCTGCCTATAGACTTATTCACCTGTTAGGGATACATAGTAGCTCAACCCCAACATTTATGAGTAAAGAATAATAATCATGTCGCGCTATACCCTAGACTTACCTAGTTACATTAATGTATACACTTAATCCCAAACAGGCAAATGAAATAGTGGGCAATTACATTCGATCAATTATATTAGCTACAAAAGCAATATAATGCGTCAACCTTGAGCGCTTTTTTTTTACAATGCAACTCAAAAAGAAAGTCTTCCTTTTAAGCTCATGTCTTTTAGATCAAAATTAACTGCTTGCCTAATATGTCCTATAAGGATAAATTATCTCATCTCCGTTAAAAACATATCAAAGTAGCAACATTAATTTGTCAACTCAAGACATTGCCAAAAGTAAAAAGGGTACAATAATAGGCTATCATAATTGCAATAACCCTTAAGGATCTCATATAGTGATGATGCATGGATCAATCACTCACTTTCCTTATTTGTCACATTTAAACACATATAGTATGAAATACATTCTGTGGTGGTTTCTCTTCATTTGAAGAGTGTATGTCAAACTACCACCATACAGACATTAACGAAGAGCTTCACATAAGTAGCTTATCTAGAGTTTTGCAATCCATAGCTTCTAAAACTTTTATGCTAATATCAAGTCTAGTTCAAACAGGCAAATGTAATAGTGAACAATTACATTCAATTAAATATATCATTTATTATAAACTTCATCTTGATACTTAATCAAGGCAACACTAATTATCTTTGTATACTTTTCACTCATTTTTCATCATTAGTATACCGTGTCTCTTCCCAACTCAAAACATATTGATTGGGGTGGTCGTCAGAGAGCTTAACTCTACTGGTCGACATACATTTAAGAACATATTTGCATAAGTACCAATCACTACAAGAAAAAACGAATATGGTGACATTTATAATAAGTCACCATAAATAGAAGGTGTAACCACAACATAGTGTCACCCTATCCACTGACACCATAGAGGGTACCAATGGGTGACACATTTGGAAGTGACACAAAAGTAGATTTAATTCAAGGATACATTTGGAAGCCAATAGTTTTTAACAACCTTCCAACGCCTTCCTCAAGGCCCGACGGATGAATCATGCTGCAGATTTCAGCGAATTCCTGTTCTTTATAGCTAAATCACATTATTCCACAGGTCTTTTCATTAATATTCGCTAATCCCTCATATTATATTATTCTATAGAATATGGCGATGTTAAATCAAAGGGCAACTAAAAGAAAAGCGACGACGAAATACGAGCGGCATCACAAGGGTTATGGGTTTGCTGCTGCGAAGACCCCCTTCACCGCGGCGAACCAGAAAGCCTGAAATCAAAGGCCTCGGGTTCGCCGTTGCGAAGCCACCTTCGTCACGACAAAGAGAGGTTCCCTTTCCATTACGGGAACTCGAAAAAAACCCTAGCTTTCTGGGCCATTGATGGGCGCGTGCGAATATAGAAGGGAGTAATTTCGAAGCAGAGGGGAGATTGGATCGGGAAGGAGGAGATACAGTAGTGAGAGATCAAGATAGACGAATTTGGGACAGATCGCGAAGACGGAATTTTCTATAGTCTTTCCTTCAACCCACTTCATGATTCGAATTCTTCAATCTATAGTGAATAATATGATGAACTAACTCTTTTCTCTAGGGTTTTGCCAACCCTAACTACAGTTTGATGGATTGATTTTCAATTTTGGCTTATTTGAATGTTAATATGAGTTCATATGTTTGCTTTAATTCTAGGTTTAATTACATGTTATTGTCTGGCCAACCGTGGCATACTAAAGCTAGGAGTTCGAGATCGAGAGAAGATAACTTCTAGGGACATGGTTAAAGCAACACTTGGGTAGTCGAATAGAGATATTCAGTTGCAAGTGTACTTTAGGGTTTGCACATTTAAAGCATTTTGGAGTCGAGGGTTAAGGCGAGATGCAATACATCCCAACGGCGAGATAGGCAAATATATCTCGAGGAAAGAATATCTTGTAAAATATCAACCCACCAACTAACTCATCTGGAATGTGATAAGTCCTTAGTGAATTGACATCCATTAAGAGTGGTAGAGACGGTCAAAACCACTGAGTTTCTCATCATTGATATAATTCAATACACATTCAATTTTAGGTTTTTATTAATTCAAGTAATTTAGTTGCAATTCGCTTTAAGTTAGATCAAATATTATCGAAATCATTAAGTCGATGAGTCGACACGCGCTTCTCTTGAGGAGCGACCTTAACTAACCACTACACTACGTCAACTCGACGCGTGCACTTGCGCACATGGGTTTGCGTTTCCCAATTAATTTCACACACTCACCATTGGCCCGTCAAGTTTTTGGCATCGTTGCCAGGGAGAAGTTTAGTGTTGATATTGACAATTGTGCCATAGATAGTACTTTGGATCAATTTTACTTTCTTTAGTTATTCTTACTTCTTGATCATTTCTTTTTACTTTTATTTCTGGTTTACGTGTTCTTCTTTATTGCATTTGTGTTGTGATTTGCTTTCGTTCTTATCCTATGATTTTAGGAAAGTATTTAGAGTGTATGCAAAGACAAGATCAAAGGGAACTACTTCCATTGATCACGAACGAGCGGACACTACATGGATTCATTAGAAAGACCCGCGTAACCCAGCATGAAATCATGCTGACGTAGTAGGCGGGACATATTCATGATGGGGATGAACCACGAGGTGGAGCGGGAATGGGCGAACTATAGAAATCCGGCCACCACACGCCGTGCGGCTGATAATCCGCATATGCTACTTAGGAGTTTGCCTTGCCACTAGGTTGTTGGTAAATATCTGACGACCACCTATCTGAAGCGAACGCTTTGAGTTAAGGAAGTGACCTTGCGGATGCTTCCCCGATAATATCGAGTTCATGGGTTCTGGCGAGAGCAAGGCACATTTGTGACTTTATTGAGGTCTGTGATACGATTGAATATAATGGGAATGTAGAAGAAGCTCGGCTGGCGGCTATTCCCATTGTCACTTAGTGGCCGGACTAAACAGTTGACCGGTAACCTCTAGACTCCATCGCCTCATGGAATGACTTAGTGCGAGAAATTTCCACAACCAAATTTTTCTCACTCTCAAAATAGCTTAATTGGTGTAAGAAATTAATACATTTAGGCATGATTTGAGGAGAATCTAGGCGAGGCTTGGGAGAGATTTCATTAGCTATTGAGGAGATGTCCACATCATAGTTAACTAAGTGGATGCAGGTGCATACGTTCTACAACGGTTTGAGTGCCTCATCCAGGACAATCATTGATGGCCAGCAGGCGGTGCTCGATGCAAGAGAAAACCACGAGATCAAACTGTGAGATCTTGGAAGAATCATTTCACTAATATAATCATTGGCCTAGAGATAGATCGACCTTGAGTCCCTCTCGGCATGAAGCGGAGACCTGAAGATTCTAAATGTCTGGTAAATCATATTTACTGATTAACTAAACAACTACAAAAGCAACAGGGATCAGTAAATGCTATTCAGAATAGTCCGTGGGAAATTTGTGAATCTTGTGGTGGACAGCACAGTACTATGGAGTGTCAATCAGGGCAGATGACAATAGAGCAGGCCTAATATGTGAATTAGCATAATTAACCACAACAAGGGCAGTATGGGGGCAATGCATATCGAAGAGACGGATGCAGTCAGGTCGAATCTTTGGTCATGGGTGGAGGTAACCAGTGTCGGAACAATCGAGTTATGGTTGGAGGAATAGTCGAACAACATGCCACCACCCAGTGAATGAACCAACCCCATGAGAAAAGTAGACTTGGAGTAAGCACTTTTTCGTCTCCTCACACCGCATATATGAATGGGACAAAGGCCCAGTTGCAAACGAACCGTGATTGAACAACCGGGCAACACAATTGAGAAACCCAGAAGGGTGCAAATGGGTCAAATATTGAATTGTGAGAGAGGTAGAGGGTGCAAATAATTACGAGGTGAACCCGAGGCAAGAAGGTAATGAACATGTAAAAGTGGTCACATTGTGGAGTGGCAAAGAACTAGCAGCACCAGGGCAGCCACCAGTGATAGGGGAGGTAAAGACAGAAGAAGTAATCCAGCCTAGCCAGAATGACAAGGGAGTAGGGGAATAGCCCCATCAGAAAAAGTTGGATGAAGAAGAAACAAAGGCTAAGAGTTGAACAAACATGCTTGAACTGCTATCCCGATCTAGTACCCTCCAGCGCTGAAAAGAGCAAATTGGATAAGCAATTCACCAAATTTCTAGAGGTGTTCAAGAAACTCCACATAAACATTCCTTTTGCCGATGCATTAGAGCAGATGACTAGCTATGTGAAATTCATGAAAGAGATATTGTCCAACAAGAGGCTGTCGGTTGAGAGACGGTTGGTAGACACAAAGTCATCTCTTTTAGTACATTTTTAATTTGATTTTTCGGTTAAAATTGAATAATTAATATACGAGTGTAGAAGAAACTCACCAATTTGTCATTAGCGAGGAAGGAAAGGCGAAAGAAGAAAAGCGGTAGAAAAATGCGAAATAAGTGGATAAAAATGCGGTCGAGATAGCGGAGAGACGAAATAGAAAGCAAGTGGGTGAGTCATTGATGCGATTATTGGAGTGCACTTACATGATCCGAGTTCTAAAGTCGCGACATCGGGAAGAATGAAGAGAATTTGATGCAGGTCGACCGGGGGGAACCTGATCTAAGCAAGCTGAAGAAGGAGCGAAATTAAAAGAGTGATGTCGCGGCGAAACTATTAAGTCGCGACATCATCAGCAACCATTGCAACCTACGACATAAGGTCGTATCGACAAGAGAAGACTAATGTCGCGACACCAAGAACAACTGGTTATTCTGAAGCGAAACTTAAATCTTTACGAAATCGTGACATGAGGAGATCAAGCGAAGGCTTGAAACTATGAGGTTGATGTCCGCGACATCGGGGACACCCGTTCAAGAAGCAGTACCATTAAGTGATGTGCGACAAAGAAAAGCGAAATTCGGCGACATCATGACAACTTGATGGAAGAGTGCGGGAGACTTGAGCCCATGTCAGCGACAACATCGATGTCAGCGACATCAGGGCTAACCATTGAAGGCGCAAGAACCCCAGAATGGATGTCGACGAGGCCGTGATGTCGGCGACATCATGGCGATCCGAAACTGCAATGGCATAAGATTGGTGTCGTGACAACTTTGAGCGACCAGTTCATAGAGCGAACTTTAAGTCGATGTCGCGACATGAGTTTGATGTCAGCGACAAAGCCCCGAGTCATGTTGGAGCGATGGCTTGGGCACAGCTGCAAATCCACGGCATGTTATATTGGGATTAGGGCCCAAGCTGGAAAACCCTAAATCTGTGACTACCGAGAGAAAAGTAAAGCAAGTCGGAGCGCATCAAAGAGAGATACGGGTAACTTTAGGCTTCACTTTTATTTTCTTTTCTTTTCTTTTCTTTTCTTTTCTTTTCTTTTCTTTTCTTTATTTTTAGAGCAGATGTTTGTTTAGTTTTTTTCGTTTATTATTTTTTTGGATAAGATGTTATCGTTTCTTTGAAATTGAATCACAATTCAATTTCTTTTCAAAATTACTACGGAATGCATCGAAGTTCGGACCAAATTTACAGGATTCGATTATTTGATTTGGTGCCAGTTATTCTTTTGATCAGAAGGATGCTGTCTCGTGTGGTCGGTAATTGAGGCTTGAGAACTTAGATTTAGTGAACGTTGTAAAGTCGGAGATTGATTTTCTGTAGTAATTTGCGGCATCTTGTTCATTTCGGTTTGAATTTACTTGAGGCTATGAGTTTATTGATTTTGGATCTGAATATCAGGTTTATACGGGTTAAAATTGCGTCGTTACTCACGATTTCAAGGTCCTCGAGTGACCTGAGGAGAAGACAATCACGGGAGTAATGCCCACATTTCTTTGAAGGTATACTAACACGCTATTAGGGATCCTTTGAGCTTTGTGAGTTCATTAGATAAATCCTCTTCTCACTTGAAGTCAAACGAGTTGAACGACTTATCTATTTAAACAAGCGGAGATTTCACCTCAGTCGGATAGTAGGGGCCAATCCGTGTTAGAGTGAGATCTAATCGAGAAAGTTGGTCTATTTTAATTTCGGAAGAGTAATTTGGAAGTTGTATATCCTTACTTGGCCAGATAACTTGGGAGCTAAGGTGTCTGATCCATAAAATGGGTATAGTATTGCAAAAGAAAAATACCGGGCAGGAAGTTCTTGTTAAAAGTAGTTATCTCGTTCCACGTAATTCGAGAGAATCGGGAAAGAAGAGATAGCAGAAATGGAGCGATGGAGAGATCAGCTTCTGAATACCTTGGGCGATTTTGGCTTGAGATAATCAAGAAATTAATTAGGTATGAACTACGAGGAATTGATCGTTCCATATGGTATTTCTCTTGATGTGTCTTCACACATATGATAGTATTCGTATTCATTTCTTTTTTGTAAAATTTATTTTCCTTCATTTGTTTTATTCAGTCATTGGATATTCATTTCTCTTTGAACTAGTTGATTTCCAGCTTTCATGTTTGAAACCACGTATCAATTTATAGTCCGAATAGTATTAATTTCGAGTAGTCGGGGTAGTTGATGAAAAATTCTTGAGATCTCACATTGGGATCAATATCGGACTTAAGTCCGTTTATTACTTGTCGACCTGTGCGCTTCACGAATTTACGTGAAACGATGAATTAAATTGTTCTACTCTAAAGAGATTTTTGGTTATGAAGTAGTATGATAACCAACAAGTTGATAAGCATTTACTTTGAGATTAGTTAATAGTCCTTTGGAAATAGTGTCATAAATTTGTATATGTATTTTAGTCACAAACAAGTTTTATAAGCGTTTTCTTTGGGGATTAGATAGTAGTCGCCAGTGATACGTTATAATCTTGCATGCACTAACTAATGCATAATCGCAAACATGTTTTTGGTCGTTCGTCAACGGTGAACCTCGTGAGGTACCAGTGTGGTGCCATCTGCCAGCGAAAATTCTTCGCCAAAGCTAAAGACCACCAATAGTTTTACTATCACGGAGTGCCTGATTGGAAATTCCATCTTTGAAAGCCTTGTGTGATGCGGGAAGCGAGTATTAACCTCATGTTGCTATCTATATTCGAGCTTGATTGGGATTAGGTGAAGCTTCGTAACCAGTCACACTCGGTTGGTAGATAGGTCTTCGAAACACTTGAGGGGTGATAGAAGATGTTCTAGTCAAAGTGGACAAGTTCATATTTCCGGCATATTTCATTGTTCTAGATATGGAAGAAGATAAAGAAATACTTGTCATACTAGGTAGGCCATTTTTAGCGACTAGTGGGACGGTTGATCAATGCTTGAGAAGGGAGCGGGGAGTGAGAGCCACGAAAGGCGAGATCTGCTACCATGTATTCCGGCCCGCCAAAGCTCTAGATTGTACTATGAAGATACCTCGGTCCTCAGCCCAGAAATCTTGCGGCGTGAGTAAACTCGAGATAAGTCTCGTGCCTGACAATTGCCTAGGGTCAGGGGCATGGCGGCAAAATAGTCCGACCGCCCTGGCGACGATTTTAGCACCACGAAGGTGCATTAGCATTCAGTTCCTCACAGAATGCAACATGGAGATGCGATGTCGAGGGCTAACGACGTTAAACATAATGCTTCTTGGGAGGTAACTTGAGCCTTGTAGTTTGTTTCCACTAAACTCATATTGCCCATTTCCTCTTAGTATTTGAAAAATTTTGTTTTTGAGCTGTAAACCTTATTATTTTTAATATCTTCACTTGAATCTAAAGGTGGAGGTAACCGCAGTACTATACTACGGTCCCGCAGCAGTGACTTGTAGCCGCTGTATGAAAAACCCTTTTCTAAGGCATGCCTTCGGTCCCGCAGTGGCAAGCGCCGGATTCGAGGCTAGGACCACCTTCTAGTCACTTGTGACTGCCTCCTTGGCTGAGGCTAGACTGCCGCCCTGTGAAGTCACCTTCGCCGCCTACGAGGCATGTCTTAAGTCGTGAAAGAGTCCTTGGCAGATGGCGAAGCGACTCATCATTCAGGCCTCTTCATCTGGCCTTGATGCAGCTCATTTCCCTCCTCCGTTTAGGTGCGCCTTTGTCTCACATTTCATGTGTGCATTTTTTCAGATTTCAAGGCGCAGTGACTATTATGGCGCGAGAGGTGTCCCAGCGGCGACATCGCTCGATTCAACATCTAGCGGCACCTCCCCTCCCGGACAATCGGCTATTTCATCCCCTCGAGAGAGCGGAGCGCTCTACCGAGTTGCTTTGTATCGGTTCCGCCGTCTGGAGCGAGTTTCCTACCTCAGATGTGTTCTTCAATTTCACCGATTCGGAATCAAGGTTGGCGGACCACAGTGGCTCCCAGGTGCCCAGAAGTGGCCGGCCATCCGCGGATTCCTCGACTGCCATTCGAGTTGGCACCACGGTGTTTGTTCGGGGTAGGTGGGTCGACGAGCCGCGAGCCATCAGCCCCAGTTCTATCTGGCTATGGGAGGGCTGACGGTGAGAAATTACCGATCGTATTTGTGGACAGATTTGAGGGCTTTGATGTAGGAGCTCACATAAGGCCAGGGCATGTGGCGACGCCACCCATCGACGGGCGAGTTCACTACATTTTCGATGATAAACTCCTTGCATGACGAAGGTTATTTTTGCTCGTTAAGATTAAACCTTAACATCTTGCCGCAGGTGACAAAGGCAAGGCCAGATTCTGAAGCGATCTGATTGAGTTTAGGTTTGGTTTTAATCCAGGACTGATGTCTTGAGGTTTTGTGTGGTGTATTTTTGTTATCCACGGTAATTTGATGATGAACCATGAAGGGACGAAGGTGCCACGGCTTTATGTGGGTCGGATTTTGGCCATTTATGTTATTGTTGGAAATATTAAATAACATGTTATTGTGTGTAAAATCATGTTAATATGTACTTGTGTGATATGTGCTTTATGGAAATGGTGATGAATGGAAATTATATGTAGGAAATATAATTATCAGAAATTTATAAATGTTGCATGTAGCTCTTATTATGCATGTAACATGACATAACACATGAAATATCATAAAGCTGTTCATATGCAGAGAGACATGACATAATGAATTGTATGTGCATGGGTATGGTCATCCATCATTAGTGTTGATGAATGGGTAGTGAACTCGTACTTTGGACGACTTCTAATAAATGTCTCACAGTTTAAAACATAAAAAGTGAAATATAATTAATGTGTGTTAGGTGGAAGCGAAAGTCGTTAATCGCATAGGTGAAAAGCACAGAACATGGGTGTAGAACTGCTTGATTGTGATCAGAAAAGTTATGTATAGGTGTAGGGCTACGCGAGTGTGATCAGAAAAGTTCGTATGGAGTTAGCAAGGGCCCAGCGACATGGCCAGAAAGTTACGTTGCCCAGAAAGAAGACACACGATCATGGTTATCACATACACTTCGAGTTGTGTGATAGGAGTCGGGATTGACTCGGGATTAGTTGCCCATTGTAACTTGCATTGGGTATTGGTGAGCCGATAAGGGCTCGGTATATGTGTGTCATTGGTACTACCAATGATGGTTGTCACACTTGGTATAGGCATGTGTGAGGGAGTCAATGAGTGACTCGGGATATGGGCATGAAGACATTCCATGCATGACATATGACATTCATATAGACATTTTCACTTGGATGTGTATGGGTTGGTTTGATCATTGTATGAGCACTTAGAGTGAGATATCTTGTAGGGAGATTCGCCGCTCTGAGCATTACTCACCACATTGCGGGACCCCCTTTTTTAGAGTGCGGGAGTTTATAGGAGACGGAGCTCGAAACCAGTTCCATGATTGTGAAGAAGGCGGGCCTTGGCCTTGACAATGCTTTTTGGCAAAAAAGTATTTTTATGTAAAAGGAATTGTAATTAAATTCTTTTGGACTATTGTATAAATAGTCGGATGTGTAGTATGAGTAGAGGCGTGTAGGACTCTTATGAATTTGTAATTAAGCATTTTATTGTCATATTTTATATTTAAATGTGAATGAATGGATCGATGAGGATATATGTTGGGGTATGGGCAGATGGACCGTAGATTGATATTATACAGTCGAAACCCCAGATAGGTTATAATTATCACATTATTCGGGTTGTATGTTGGTGACTCACCCGAACAAGGGAGCTCTACGACCCACAAATATGGATCACGATAAATGGGATACAACAATTGGTATAATAAATTTAATAGTAATGTATTCTTTAAAATAACTATATATTAGTTTTATTTTATAATTTCATATTAGATTATAAGTTTAATAAAATAGAAATACATATTAGTTTAAGGTAAATGTCATATATAGTATATTGTAAATAATACTATAGTTTTATATAGTATAATAAATTTAATAATGTGCATTCTTTAAAATAACTATATATTAGTTTTATTTTATAATTTCATATTGAATTATAAATTTAATAAAATAAGAAATATATATTAGTTTAAGGTAAATATCATATATAGAATATTTATTAAATAATACTATAGTTTTATATAGTATAATAAATTTAATAATCAATGCATTCTTTAAAATAACTATATATTAGTTTTATTTTATAATTTCATATTAGATTATAAAATTTAATAAAATAAATATATATATTAGTTTAAGGTAAATATCATATATAAGAATATTATTAAATAATACTATAGTTTTATAGTATAATAAATTTAATAATAATGCATTCTTTAAAATAACTATATATTAGTTTATTTTATAATTTCATATTAGATTATAAATTTAATAAAATAGAAATATATATTAGTCTAAGGTAAAATATCATATATAATATATTATTAAATAATACTATAGTTTTATATAGTATAATAAATTTAATAGTAATAATATTTCTTTAAAATAACTATATATTAGTTTTTATTTTATAATTTCATGTTAGATTATAAATTTAATAAAATGAAATTTATATTAGTTTAAGATAAATACCATATATAGTATATATTATTAAATAATACTATAGTTTTATATAGTATAATAGATTTAATAGTAATGCATTCTTTAAAATATTATATAGTATAATTATAAATCTTAAATTTAACAATATAAAATATATTAATTTTATATAACATAAATTTTAATGTATAGTTTCTTAGTGCGATATATAACTAATATAGATGTACTACTAGACACCTGACTTCAGTGATGTTACTATAATCTTTCATGGTTATTAGTTATTAAGTAATAATGTGTAGTGATATCAGCACTCATGATAGATATCTTTAAATGGGATTATATATTAATTTATATTATATTATGTATTATAAATTTATAGTTTATCTGGCTTTCATATTTTAGAATTAGTTTAATTTAGTAATAATATATTAATAAATTAGGTAACCTTACCTCATGTTAAGTTAATATTTTAAATTAAGTTATACATTATTTAATATTGCGTATACATATTATAAATTCGTAGTTTTATATGAAAATAAATTCATTTTGAATTGTATAATAATATAGTTTATATAAGTTCAATTTAATATAATGGATAGTGGAAGTAATATTGGTGGTCGAGATCCAGCATGGAAATATTGCACACATATGGAGAGGAATAGAAATGGTACAGTATGCAATTATTGTGGTTTGGTGATAATGAGTGGTGGGATCACTTGCTTTAAATTTCACTTATCACATTCGGATCCCCACTCTAATACAAAAAAGTGCCCGAATGTTCCTCCGAAAGTGAAACAAGAAATGAGACAACTTTTAGACTAGAAAAATAAAGAAAAGGCGAAGAAAGCATTAGATATAGAAGAAATTCGCGTTGAACAACAAGGCACAATGGGGGGACGCGATAGACATCTCATTGATGAGGATGGGGATAAGGAGGAAGGAGAGGAGGATGTATATATGTATCCAGGTGACATAACCCCTAATGAAAGAGCTGAATTTTGAGCAGCATGTCGTGCATCAAAAACTCTTGAATGGAGTCCAACAAATGAAGGATTTACGAGAGGCAAAGAAAAATGGGTAAATCTTTAACTTAAATTAATTTTATAAAATAAGCGAATTCGCCGATTTCTAGTGAGATATTACAACGGTGAGCCTTCCACACAATCCCTTATTGACTAATCCAACAAGGCGCATGCAAAAATCTCAATGTGTGAGACAATTGAATCTATCACCACCTCTTGCTCCATCATTATACAAATCTTCGGAAACAAGACAAAAGAACATTAAAAATCTTTTCAAAGATGGTGCAATCAAAGAAACAATGGTAGGCTAATGATAAATTCTTCATATATGAGAGTGTTGCACCTCACCAAAAGCAGGACTCACCACTTCAAGAACATGATTATTGGTGCTATGAGCTAGTATGCTTGACAATCTTTAGGTTTCTAATAAATTATTATCTTATATTATAATTGAAAACTAAATAATTAATTCCATTAATTCTACTTGTAGGCATGAGAATAGAGCCACCATCTCCATATGAAATCAAAAACAAATACTAGATATGGAGTATAAAGACATGGAAGATTATGTGAACATCGAAAGGGAGAAATGGAAGACTTATGGGTGCATAATTATGTGTGATGGATGGACTAGCCCCACGAAATTGAGCATCATTAATTTCATGGTATATTCGAAAGGAAGCACAATATTCCTCAAGTCTGTTGATGCATCCGACAAGATAAAAGACAACAAATACACTTATGGTTTGTTGAAGGACGTGATCAAGGAAGTTGGTGAAGAAAATGTTGTGCAAATTGTTACAGATAATGAATCAGCATTTGTGAAAGCGGGAAAGTTGCTAATGAAGAAGTACAATTTATATTGGACTCCATGCACAGCACACTGCATTGACTTAATGTTTGAAGACATTGGTAAAGAAGCTTCTTATTTGAATTGATTACGTGCGGAAAATCACCAGCCGTCTCTGATCATGGTTGGTTGCTTGAAAATGAGAAAAGATGCATGGTGGAGATATTGTGCGTCAGGGTAGCGAGATTTGCGACAAATTACATCGCCCACAGAAAGTCTTCTAAAAAGAAGGGTGATTTGAAGAAGATCTTTATTAGTAATGAATGGGCTTCTCACAGAAAGCAGTCGTCGACCATTGGACATGAGGTTGAAGTGCTCATCAGTCCTTTTTATATTAGGGAGAAAGGTCTCTAAGCTAGTGTCAATCTATGAGACACTATATATAGTTCTTCAAATTGTTGATTTCAAAGTCGGCCCAACAATTCCATTTGTGTATGAGTTGATTCGGGTAATGAAGCAAAATTTACATCAACTCAATACCAAAGATTGGGTCTAAACAATCATCGCAGATTGTTGGGATAGAACCCTCAGTATCACTCTTCATGTAGCGGAGTAACTAAAGCGATAATGTATATTATCTTCCTTTTATCACATAATTCCAAATCACTTTTAGCATATTATTTGAATCCAGGAATTTCAATATAGACACAGGTTAGTAGTGATACTGAGAGTTACTCAAAGCATTCGAAGTATTTACAAGATTATCTTCTCTTACTTCTGGTCTTAGTGATTTTGAAAATAGTCTTTCTCCAAATGGAAATTTACAATTCTAATTAATTGATTCAATTTGCTGGTTACACTTACATATATTGATTTGACAAAATTACATTTCAATTCATAGCTTATAATGTTTCGAGATGCGAAAAGAGGATTCGGTGATAGAGCAGCAATAGCCTCAAGAGATTAAATGGTTCCTAGTTAGTGTTATTTCTCATTAAAACTTTAAAAGTAAAGTATATTATAATGTTATTATTAGATTTTGAATGTTACTTATTTTCATTGCAGCTGAATGGTGGTTTATGTATGGAAACCATGCTCCCACAGTGAAAATTTGGTCACATTAAAGTTATTTCTTTAAGCGCATCTTCTTATTTGATGTGAGACATTGGAGCACATTTGCTCCTAATACACTCTGAAAACAAAGAAATCGGCTTGCTTACTAGCTCAATGATTAGTTTTATTCTTATAACATGAAACTAAAGATACGTGATATCTGTGAGCGGAGTAAAGTTGTTGAAAATAATTACCTTGATTTACTCAACATTTCGGTAGAGTTGGTGAAGAAGAGGATAATCAGTATTCGATGGGTTAGACCTCTCC
The DNA here is from genome assembly GCA_016808115.1 of Tetrastigma voinierianum. NCBI lineage: Eukaryota > Viridiplantae > Streptophyta > Magnoliopsida > Vitales > Vitaceae > Tetrastigma > Tetrastigma voinierianum. The sequence continues at coordinate 53,379 of JAEQBH010006011.1, forward strand.
ATTTGGATGATGAAGATGAAAATCCGATCCACGAATTGTGCACATGTTCGAAAATTGATCATTTGATGTTGGCCAGTGTTTTTATGAAAGTTTCATAGTGAAAGTTTCAATCGAAGACACGAGGGCTTCATTTAATTTACATTTGTTACTTCTCGACCCTCATTTGATTCAAGTGCTAAACATAGTAGTAGACCTAGTTTTCCGATCATACACTACGGTTTATGATGGCTGTGAAGGGGACCAATGATGGTAGTATCTTTTGAAATTATGGTGGGAATGTGTAGAGGCGACAAATAAGTCAATGCCGTTGAGTCCATTCAGTGAAGATGATTTCACACATGCTACACAAGATGAAGACCACGGGTCTGAAGTCCCAGTGTTGAGGTATTGGAGCCATTGGAAATCCATATAGAGGTCGACAACGAAGGATGGCACACCATAATGAGGATTCATGGTCGGCTAGTTTTGAGTCTATGAGCATTGGCACTCAATATAGTGATTCATCCAATGACGGCAACATTTTTCCTCCTAACACAATGAGTTATGGTCAGCCTTCTTCAAATCCTTCGGCTTCCATTGATGAAGAATATGGAATGATAAATTATCCTCACGCTGAACAAATGCCATTCCACATTCCATATCAAATGCAACAAGTTTCAAAGCGAACATGTGGGTGAACACGAATTTCTATCCATGGAAAGGTTATGGGTACAAGTCAGAGCATATGCATGGCATGTTCGAGTTTTATAATCAATATTATCGAACATCATGTCTGGTATGGTGTTGTCTTCACGAGATGGGATCTAGTTTTAAAGCCTCATTTACATGTAATCTCAATGTGTATATTTGATTATTAGTGTCATTTTACACATTTTTATAAAATTTCCATGAATTTCAAAGTATTTTGTTAATTTCGATATCGATACTCATGTAAAATATCCACCAATATATCTCCGATATATCAAAGTAAAACCAATCTTAAATATAATAAAATTAAACCGATATTTCCATCCTTGGGCATGTAAGACCCGAGAAAATTCCAATTTCTGGAAAAAGTGCAAAATCTTAATTTCGGTCAAAATCTGAAATTTGTCTAGATCTTGGATGAAAAAACGGATTTCGCGTTAGATAAGATCTCGCGAAATCTAGCCTACTGTCAAATTTCGTCGAATTAAAGGCGGTCCCGAGATTGCGTTTTTCGAGAGCACGAATATTGGGTCTTGAGTAAAGCGATATTTGATGTGACAAAGTCACATATAACATGTACTCATGTGACATAAGTTGCATGAGTAGAGAAATGATGGGAACGGACGGCCGAAATCGTGCCACGTGTCAAAAATCTAAAAGAAGAGACATAGAAGTCATTTTAGAAATTGTTAATGATAGTAAAGACAAGATAGCCAATAGTGGTCTTCTTCTTCTTCAAAACAAGAGACCAAAACGTGTAGGCTTGGGGAGATCTGCGGTGGCTATGGATTTTTGGTTTTAAGGTAAGCCACTTCTTATATACAGATTTCCTAGCTAATCAGTAGTGGTTTCTTTGGAACAAAGGGGAAAAGTTGCTGCGCATCGAGAACTGACACGTGGGCCGCAGGTTGGGGTTTTGGCAATCGGTGAGAGTGAGGGTTTTATCACTCTTTGCTTTTTACTCTTGATTTAAGTCTTTGTGATGTTTCGGTTTGGTTTGAGGCCTTGAGCGGCGGTTGATCAGTCCCAATCTTAGAGCAGAAGTGGAAGTTTTAGAAACCCATGTGAATGATTAGTGGCTTCATCCCACCAATTTATTTAGGTTGTCAATCTTTATAAATGATGCTATAGAATTGTATGAGCATATCTGAGGCCGAAATAGTACCATGAAATTGAGGTTCTGAAGTGGAGGCAGATGTTGGATGATTGGCGTGAGCAGTAACGAAGTTTCACTGTTCACATGAATAGTGTTTATGAAATATTTTTGTGAGAAAATATGTTCGGTTGAGTAATTCAAATAGAATTGCTCGTGTTTGTTAATTAGCCCATGTGAGCTAATTCTTGGTGTAATGGATTGTGAATTTGCATAACATGTTTGTGTGGATTAATCATGTTAGTGTATATCATGTTTTTATATATTGGCTGTGTTGTATAATTTGTGTTGAAATGGCAATGCATTTCATATCTGTAGGAGTAACCTAAGTGGAAGTCTGTGAGTGCATGACATGAATCTTCTGAAAAACGAACATGGTTGCGAAAGGAATTTCACAGGATGATATTCCGGAGAATGGGGTTGGGAGACGGTCCAACAGATCATTTTGGATGAAGACCATGACTGTTTTGGGAAGTTCTCAGTTAGCCTCGGAGAATAGTCCGTATTTTCTGGAAGTATTCGGTGGTTTATTTTCAAAAACAAGTTTTGTTTTGAAAGCGATGTTTTCTCATACATGGCTTGGCGAGTGTGAGGAGTCGGTGAGGACTCGAGACATGGAAAGCGAGCATTTAGACATTCAAGCGGATCACGAATTTGTGGATGTGTGTGTTTACGCCCTCCTAGGATCATTGCATATGCACTTAGGTGGGGAGTAACACGATGAAACTAAAGTCATACATTTTTTAGTCCATTTTTACTGTTTGATTTTCATCTGAAATGAATAATTAATATACATAAATATGAAGAAACTCACCAAATTGTTATTAGCGGGAAGAGAAAGAAAGTAGAAAAATACATTGATAAGTGGAGAAAGTACGGTGGTGCGAGACGAAATGAAAAGAAGCTGCGGAGTCATTGATGCGATTTTGGGGTTTACCTGATCGATTGGCGAGTCAGCGACAACCGGCGGAAGTGAAGGAAATCCCGATTCGGTGTGACATGGATAACAAGATATTGAGGTCACGACTTGAGGCTACGCTCTTGAGAAGGCTGCGAGGAAATGGTGGCGTCGGCGACGTGAGAGTGAAGTGTGACATCAGAGCCCGCAGTTCAAAGCTCTGAGTCGCCATCGAAGTCAGCGACAACATATTGATGTCATGACATCCGAACATCAGTTGAAGGCTACCAAAAAGACTTAAAGGCTGATGTCGCGCTTGATGAGATCAGATTAGCGACATCGGGATGGCTCGATTGAAAGCCCGAACGGCTAAGTTGATGTGCGACGTGAGATTGATGTCGACGCCGATGATGTTCTGACGAGTACGAAGTACGACGCCAGAACCATCGAGAAAACTGCAATGTAAGGCGATGTGCAGCGACCTTTATGGTCAGTCGCGACACGGACACGCTTCGATTGAAGGTGAAGTTTCATAAAGTGAGGTTTGCTGACGGAATATGCGATGTACGTGACGCCGAGGAGCGACGGATCAAGGCTGCGGGCAGAGATGTCGCGACCAGAGATATTGGCGTCGCGACATCAAAACGGCTGATTGAAGCTACGGTTCCATAAGATGATAACCAGCGACAAAGAAGATTGATATCGCGACCTCGCATTTATCGATTGAAATTTGCCCGGATGAAATAGCGAGGTCGCGACAAGATATCGACGTCAGCGACATCGAACAATTGAAGAGCACGCGAGGCGTGAGAAGATGTCGCGACAAGATAGTGATATGCGCGACATCGAAATGACAAATCAAAGGCTGCATGAGTAAGTTGATGCGAAGTGAGATTGATGTCGCGACATCGATGATGTCGAAACGAGAAGCTGAAGTCGCGACGAGCGAGTGGTTGGGCTGGGTCTCTAAAATCCTGGCCGGGCTACATTGGAATTAGGAGCTGATTGGGAACCTATAAATACGCGGTATCGACTCGTAAGCGACTTGGCGGCCACGGGCGAGAGGAGTGCGGATAACGGCTCATTTCTTTCTTTTCTTTTCTTTTATTTTCTTAATTTTTATTTAGTCGTTTTGAAGCGGATTATGCTCGTATTTTTATTTTAAGTTGTATTTTGAATAGGATGTTATCGTTGGTAGTGAATCACGAGATTTCAATTTATTTTACAAATTACTGAAATGTTTGGAAGTTCAAACAGAATTTACAGGTCGGGATTGTTGGTTTAAATTGCAGTTATTCTTATGATCGGAGAATCTTTGTATCGTGATGATGGTGAGTCAGCTTCCGATGAGAGTAGACGTTATAGTCGAAATTTATCTTTCTGTAGTCGTTTCATTTGACTTGTTAATTTCGGGTTAATGAATTTATACGGTTTTGGGTTTGTGTCTTGGGATGAATATCGAGTTTCTTATGCCGTTAAGATTTGCGTCATTGCTCACGATTTCAAGGAGGTCTCACGGTGACACGGGAAGACATTCTGAGAAGTAATGTACATTTCTTTGAAGGTATACTAACTTTTTCTTCCCAGTAGGGATCTTTTGAGCTTGTAAGTTCACTTAGATAAATCCTCTTCTCACTTGTCGAAACGAGTTGAATGAGTTATCTGTTGGCTCAACAAAGTTCATCTCGGTCGGATAGTGAGGCCAATCCAGTGTTAAGGCACGGCCAGTCTAATCAAGGAAAGGTTGATCTATTCTAATTTCGAGGAGAGAAGCAATCTGGAAGTTGTATATCCTTGCGGCCGATAACTTGGGAGCTAAGGTTTGATCCATAAAATGGTGTATTATTATGAAGAAAAATACCGATTAAGAAGTCCACATACAAAGTAGTTATCTAATTCCACAGCCGTTGAGAAGAATCGGGTCATAAATGAATAATGAAATGTGGAGTGTGGAGAGATCAGGTACCTTCTGTACAGACTGATTTTAGCAAATGTCAAATTTTATCGGAATTAACTACGGGGAATCGATAGTTCACTATAAGCTGTTCTATGTGTGTCTTACGAGGATAACTATTCAATATTCATTTCTTTTATTAGGAAATTCATTAATTTTTTATTTCTTATTCTTCCAGCTTTGTTGGTTAGTTTAGTTATTTTCCTTTCGTCGCTTAATTTTCCAGCACTCCACGTCGGATCCCCATTATCATTTCGTGGTCCAAATAGTATGGAAATTGAGTAGCCGTGGGTAGCTGATTTAAAAGTTCTTGAGATCTCTCGTGGATCGGAGCATTGACTTAAATCCATTTTATTACTTGTCGACCTACGCACTGGGCACATCGTGACCAAAACCAAACTGAAATTATTTACTCTAAGAGATCGGGTGATTTATATAGTATAATGTCAACAAGTTTTATGGCGCTGCTGTCGGATTAGACAATAGTCCCTTTGGTAATAGTGACATAAATTTGTACATGTGTTCTCGTCTCTCAACAAGCTTTCACACTGGCCGCCGGATTGTACAATACCCCCGTAATAACGTCAGAAATTTGTGTGTGTTCTTTCGTTCTGGCCAACATAACCCATTTAGGTGATTCCACTACCGGGCATTAGCTCACCCCATCGAGGAATATATTTTTTCGTGTACGTAGCTGCTCATGAAACAAATTTCATCATAGAGGCCGCTTCTGAGAAGAGCCAAGCTACGCTTTAGTATTATGTATTACATGTATGTAATTCTGTAATTTTAATATATGTTGGATAAGAGTAAATTATTAACTCTAGAAACTATGGTATATGGTTATTGTATATTGATGAGTACTGTTATTGGGCCCAAGTGGCCGTTTTTACTCATGTATATGTATTCTGATGTTGATGTTGGGACAAGTGGTTCTCGTAAAAATTCCTCGTACAAAGGAGACTCTACCGATTGTGAGTAGTGTCGGGTTGATCTCGACATCTCACGAGTATTCCGTTAGGCGGATTTGGTTGTCAAATCAACACCTCATAATTTTAAGGGCATCAGCTGTGTACATCGAGAACAAGGAGAAAGCTCAACGGCAGTGGCGCCACCCTCTAGAGTCAGATTGAGATGTTAAGAAATATGGAGCAAGGCATGCTTGAAAGAGATAGTCAACTAAAAGCCCAATTGCAAATAAGAGACCAAATTTTTGAGGCTGAAATAAGGAAGAGAGATCAGTTTGTGGATGAAGCAATCAAGCAGAGAGATTTTGATTGGAAAGAAGAATTGGAGAAAATAGATGAAATGTGGAGGAATGTACTGAAGAAGAGAGATGAGGAATATTGGAAAGGGCAAACCAAGAGGGATGATGGTTTGGCCAGAATGCTGGAAGGGAGAGTGATAGGCTGAAAGTAAGTGTGTAAATTAGATGGAAAACGCAGACCCGTAGGTGCAAGTATACGCGTCGAGTTCGTGTAATGTAGTGGCTAGTCAAGTGTCGTTCCCTTGAAGAGAAGCGTGTTGAATACTGGCTTAATGACTTCGACAATATTTGGATCTAGTCTTAGAGCGAATTACAACTAAATTACTGAATTAATGACAACTGAAAATTGGTTTTACTAAATTATAGCAGATGATGAGAGATGCCTAGGTTTCGCCTCCTACGCAACTACCATACTGTCAATTCACTCATGGACTTGGCTGGAAGTTTCATATGAGTTATGTTGGCGGGTTGATCTTTCCTACAAAATTTTCTCTCTCGAGATATTTGCTCATCTCGCCGTTGGGATGTATTACACCCTCTCGCTCAACCCCTCGACTCCGAAATGCTTAAATGCAACCCTGTGCGGCCACACTTACACTGAATATCTCTCTTCAACTACCCAAGTGTTGCTTTACCCATGTCCCTAGAAATCTTCTTCTCTCGATCTCATATTCCTAGCTTTAGCATGTCATAGTTAGCCTTACAATAACATGTGATTAAGTGTAGAATTAACGCAAACATATGAACTCATACTCATATTCAAATAAGTCAAAACCAAAAATCAATCCATCAAATTGCGGTTAGGGTTGACAAAACCCTGGAGCAAGGAATTAGTTCATCATATTATTCATTACAGATTGAAGAATTCGAATCATGAAGTAAATTGAGGGAAGCACTACAGAAAAAGTCGTCTTCGCGATCTCTCTCCGAATCTGTCTTTGTTGATCTCCCACTCCCTGTCTTCTTCTCTTCAGTCTCCCATTTTTCCTTTTTGCTTCGAAATTACTTCCCTTTTATACCTCAAGACAGGGGCCCATCAATGGCCTAGAAAATTAGGGCTCTTCCCGTTCCTCGCTTTTGGAAAAGGTGCCCTCACTTCTACGCCACGCGGTTGCTTCACTACTACGAATGGTGACCCTGAACTATGGTCTCCTAATTCGCCATCGCGGGCGCACTTCAATAGCACTCCCCGATGTCCGCCTTTTATCATTTCTCGCCGTTTTGTTTTTCTCGTCTTTTAGTCGCCCTTTGATTCCAACATCGCCATATTCTATAGAACAATATAATATGAGGGATTAGCATAATATTAATGAAAAAGATTGTGAATTATGCATTTTAGCTATAAAGAACACCGAGAATTCAACTGAAAGGCACGCATGATTCATCCCGATCAGAGAGATAAGGCAATTCAAGAGACATTAGTCTCCAGAGACAAATATTGGTCAGACAACCTAGATTCCTACAATCAACTCCTAAATTCTTTGTACTATGAACAAATCAACATGAGGAAGAACGTAGAATCAATAGCCCTGATTTGATAGTGTCAAAGTGTACATGCTAAAGCATGGGCCATGGGAACGGGGCCGTGAAAGAAAAGTACCAATGCCAAAATTACCATTTCAGACTTTGTACCTCATGTCATTGTGCCACCTTGGTCGGCAAAGTTTTTAGAAATCCCTTAGAGACCTCAAGAACTCTCGTAATCCTGTGTAACCCTCGAACCTCATAAAAGCCTAAGAAGAAACACAGAAAATGAATCTCTCGCTTGTATGTCCCCATCATATTTGAAAACCTCTTTTGTAAATGTTTCCCTGAATACAAATGAAGTACCTTTGCTAAATTGTGTTAATTGTGTATTGATTCTACATATTCTTGAATTTGAATAAAGTTGCTTATAACTGTGATGTTGGAATTGCTCGGGGTGAACCGAATGTGAGATTACTTAGCTGGGATTCAGTCGAGCTCTATAATGAACAGCTTGATCACCAACTGTGACTGACATATGACACAATATCTTGTAAAAAGACCAAACAATCCAAACAACAAAATTGGTATCTGAAATTGGGGTAGGATGATATCAACATAATTGAAAGTTGTGATGTCAAGGATAAATATGCTGAAATTCTAGACTTAGGAAGATTTAAACAAATGATGGAACCGATAAGGCTTATAATTTTGTTTTGGTTGAACATTTTAGTTTTAATAAACCCTGAGAACATACACATGGTCACTAGTACCTTTGCAACTGATTGTGTTTGAGTTAGGAACATTTTTTGAGATCCATCATAGTCTTAGTCTCCAAAGGTTCTGGTGAACTTTAGTAGAATGGTTATTCAAGGCTTTTAAACTATAGGCAACACAACCAACAGGAAATGATGTAGGCCATCCTTGGAAAGTTTGAGTTCTTCGTTACTTAGTGATATGGCAGCAGGCAATTCCTAGTTCATTGTTTGAGCTAAATACCCATTTTTGTCATCAAAATCCAAGTGAAAAACCTTAAGCCTCCCTCAATTGTGATCCTTCAGTAAAGAACCCTCAGTTTACCTAAACTGCATTATAAGTGAATATGAAATAGACAATGGGACAAGTTTGGGGGAGTACAATTTGTAAAGATAAAGAAGGATGAGAGTAGGGGATTAGAAAGGATGATCAATTGAGATAAAGAAAAGAAGAAAAGATTACACCAATAGATGTGCACAAGAGAAAAAACTAGAATCTAAATTACACAAGTATTAAGGTGGAATGAGTTTTGTCTTCTAGCCTTCCTCCTTTGAGTCATTAAGTTCTTAGGGGTGTTTCAACACCTAGTACCCTAATACCAACTGGTATGGGAGTTACTAACCCAAAGCTCTCTAAAGGTGATAGAAAGCTTAAGAAGACAAAACATTGCACCATTCCCAAAACCTTGAACATAAAGGAAAAAAAAATAGCTTCTGGAATGAGAACTGAATTCAAGGTAGACAACGATCAACAGAAATTGCACAATGGAAAATATGCAAATAAATGCACCAAAACAAGTTTGGGGGTGCTTGAAAGTTGATGTTAGTGGAAAATTGAAGGATGAAGAGTAAGTGTAAAAATGTTGAGTTGTATGTATATCTGGGTAAACTTGAACCTTAAATGTTCAGTTATCTACCTAAGTACCCAAACTACACATTACAAGCCTAAAAGACCTATTTGATCTTGAAGGTGGTGATATACCTACATTAGTAGAGAATAATATGACCAACAAGCCTATGGGACCTAAGTAAGATTAAGGAGACATCCATTGTTGTGCATTATATCTTAGAAAATTAACTAATTTGCCAATATGTTAAAAAGGGAAGATTAGCACACACTCACGAATCAAGGGTCAAGAACTGAGATGTTTACACTTTATGAATTATCTATTTATTAAGTGAACTCAATTGAAAATCTTCTTGATTCTAGAATTTAAGCTTGTTTACAATTAATATGACAACTGACATTTCATTGAACTAACAGTGTTGAACTTATTTGAAAGGGATGATTGAACAAAAATGGCCTTAGAGTCTAGCTGAATTGCTTGAGGACAACTAAGTATTCTTTTCTTTATTTGGGGACAAGCAAAACTTTTAGTTTAGGGGAGTTTGATGAGTCTAAAACTCATCTAGTTTTAAGTCAATTTTTCGTGCATAATTGAGAGCTTAATGTTTATTTTAATGCAAAATTATGGAATTTTCACCATAATTATTGTTTTATAGGAAACAAGATCAAAAGAAGCAAAAAGAGAAAGAAAAGGAGTTGAAAAGACTAAGGAAGGAAGAATTGTCGCGATTATCCCACAATAATTTTCATGACAAAACATAAGGCAAATAGAAGAAATATTTTATTATTCAAACTCGTCGACAAAGTTAAGAAGAACCCTTGGAAGACAACAAAAAGTGTCAGAGATCAACAGTTGAACATCAACAGGAAATTGTCTTGACAAATTCTGAAGACAAAAGCGTAGAATAATTGTCACGACAATTATTTTAGAGATAAACAATTTGAGAACAACAGCAAAATGTCACCACAACATCACGGCAAAGCTGAAAACAAATATGGTGGTAATATTGGCGCGGCATTTTAACAATTGTATCGACAACCTATCTAGTGGGCTTGCATTGAAACCCACAAAATCTGCCTAGAATTCCAGCCCAACAACAATTGGACTATAAATAGAAAAAGATAGAGCGTATGGAGATACAAAGATACAGGGAAAAAAGTGAAGAGAGAAGATACAGTGAAGGAAGCTTTTGTATATAATTTTTCTTTTTTTATTTTTCATTTTTCTTTCTTTCTTTCTTTCTTTTTTCTTTAATTTTCATTAGAGTAATAGATCTAAGTTGAGATAGTGAGCTTTAATCTTTGAATATCAAGCTCCATTACTGTCTAAACTTGAAGTGAGGCTGAATACATTATTTGAATTCTTTTTCTTCATTTTCTTGATTACACTTTCAATGAATTTGTTTAAACAACTAGTTGTTATGTTTAATCCGGGCGGATGGAAGTGCCAACCTCCTCTGTGAGCGTGGATCAGATATGATTTTTATGTTTGTAGAATCTTAATGTAAATTGTGGGTTGAAGGCTGAATTTATCTAATTGGTATTATTCTATAAATGAACTGTTCTAAGTATCAATTTAGTATACCCATAAGAGATGTTCTAAGCTCTGTTTTCTAGGATACCTTCTAGTGACAGTAGAAGGGAGTTCCTCGGTGCAGTGCTCAAAAGCGTTACTCAACCCTACTTATTGGTGTAGTTTTAAGCACTTTTGTGTACTAATCAATGATTAACCTTAATTTGCACATTAAGGTCCCTACTATTCTACTCGATCGCATTTTCGCACTAATTTCAGAGTTTTGCAAGCTATTTATGCCAAAAATTAAGAGTCGATCCAGCACTAAGAATTCCGAGCCGAATTCGCCATGTGATTAGGAAACCAAAGGAAAGAGTGAGCAAAAAGTGAAGAAAAAGCGGAGCAAAGTGGAAATTCGCAGATTGCGGAATTTCTAAGAACCCGTGAATTTTTGCAGCCGCGAAATTTCCTTCCCGCTACCACTCGGCTCATCCTACACACTGCTTCAAGTCTCCTCGCCACTCATTCACCTAAGGCCGGTCGTTTGAATTTTTGCCTTTTGTTCCTTTTTGGTTCTTCCCTTACCCCCATTGTAATAGTGTTTACTATGTTACTTTGGTATTTTGTGCGGGGCTTTGCTATGTGCCCCTGAAGACAAGTAATCGTAAAAGGATCTTCTCCAAGACAAAATTCGGGGCGAGTTTTCCCGTCGCTTCCTTCTCTCCCACTTTCTTTCCTTTCTTTATTTTCTGCCACTGTAAACACCCCTTCCGAGGATGGAAACTCTGCAGGATGGTTAGCTAGACCTCTTTCATCCTTGAAAATGAGGGCTGTTGGCTAGGGTTTGGAGGTAACTAACGATTCTCTGTGTTTAACACATGCATTTATGGGTATTTATGTTCTATTTTTCCCAATCTAGGTTTAAATCTCTTAAATGTACCTTGATGGACCAATAATTGGGAATCTTTTAGGGTTTAGTGGATGCTAATTGCTAGATCCACTGAGATTCATTAGTTGCCCTCTATTTGTCAGTGTAAGTTAGATTTATAAGATATGTATTAACTGTCGGGGAACATTTATGCTCAGTAAATGCTGTTTTTCAAAAGGGAAAACTATAGGGTTTAGTTTTTAAAGCTAAATGAAGATCCGTTTCGGGAAATGACTATAGGTCATCCTCCCCAACGCAAGAAAATGGACCCGAGAACCCCTCAATGACCTTTAGAACCCAAATCCAACAGCCTGACACTTCAAGGATACTTCTTTTACATTTTATTTTATTTAATTTCGCTTCAAACATTAAACCCCTGCTTTTACCAAAACCTTTAAAACTAAATTGAAACACCTTTTGAGCTCATCAAATCATTTTGCACAAAGAAAACCCATCCCTGAGTTCGACCTTAGAGCAACTATACTACAATAGCTTTGCTACTAGAAATTTAGCAAAAAAATATTAAAGACTATACTGCAATAGTTTCTGTTACCAAGCAAAGTAGGGGAATTTAGGTTAAAAATATTGTTGATTCCGGATACACCTACTATGGCGCGAATCAGTTCCTGAGATCGAAGAGCAGTATTTTAAGGGTATGTTAAATAGATACTCCTAAAACTATTATACTTCAAATATCATTTGATAAATCATAGGCTTTGTTCTAACCTCTGACTTCAAGGTTCCCTTCTAAGTGACAGTTGAAGTGTGTTCCCAAGGCATAAGGATAACCTATTGAATTATTAATTTAATATTTGAAGGTTTCATCTCAATTGATGGAATAATTTTGTTCCTGTCTTGGAAGAGATTATTCTGATTTAAATTATAGATTGAGGTACCAATTACATTGAAGAGAACCTATATATCCCTGTCTATGGGGGCAAGTTAACTTCAGTCCTAAGAATTGGTTGAGTAGTACTGGTTTAGGAAATGCAACCAAGTCTTTTAGGGAATTTTATCCTACAAGTAGCTATTTAGACACATGTTGTCATGGTTTAGGCTCATGGTTGCCTAAATTGTGAAATGTATAGTGGTTGAAGGTTTTTCAAGACTATACTAACATACCCTTAGACAAATCCAGGATTCAAACCATAATTGTGTTGTTTTTGAACAAACCGCAAGCTAACTTTCATATTAACTATCCCATCCCGGTGTTATACTCATTTTCAGAGAAATCTCTAATTTTCCTAGATTTGAACTTTCTTTTAATTGAAGAAAAGAATACAAAAGTACTGTTATGTTATTTTTGGTTAATTAGTTTCTAATCTTGAAAACTGAAGTTTAAATAGTGATGATCTTGAGTAGTTTAAGTACTTGATCTATGAATTTCCTTCATGATCTCTGTGGGAATGATATCCAGACTTAAAAATCCACTTTATTACTTGTTGACCTGTGCACTTGCAGTAGAAGATACCAAGTTGAAGTTTAAGTAGTTAGTAGTAAGAAAAAAAGTATCAACTTTGGTCTGAGCCACAAGTTTTTTGAGTTATTCGTTTAGACTTAAGTAGTCTTCGTAAGATATCCAACAACTGGAATCCTGTGCTCAAAAATTTAACTATTCAACAACTTGTTGATATAGGCACTTTGGTACAAACAAGTTGAAGCTTGTCAGTTTAAAAGTAAAAAGAGTATCAACTTGGATCAGCAACAAGTTTTTAGCTTCATTACCAGGGACTTAATAATGAGTCTTTGGTAGCTATGCCAACGACTTAACAAGTTTTTTGTGCCATTAGAAACCTAAAGCCTTTTCCTTCTCTCATTCCTTCAACTTCTGCTTCTTCTAGAAAGTCTGAGTAGTAGAAGAAAGTCACTGGGAACTTCCTCGGCAACGACGCCAAAAACTTGTTGCTAATCCAAGTTGATACTCTTTTTACTTTTATACCATTTAAACTTCAACTTAGGGCTTTTTTACTGCAAGTGCACAAATCAACAAGTAGTAAAGTGGATTTTTAAGTCCAAACATTGTACCCATAGGGATCTGAGGAAATTTCAAAGATTAAGTACTCAAACTACTCAAGGACATCACTATTGATTTTTAAGATTGTAAACTAACTATTTAATAGAATAAAAAAATTATTTGTTTTTTAGCTCTTTTCTTTTCTTAAAAGATTGTCCATATCTAAAACAACTAGAAATTTCTCTCGAGATTGAGTAAAACACTGGTAATGGAATTAGTAATGTGACTATTAGTTTGTATTTTGTTCATAAACAAAATTTCTATGGGTTGAATCCCGAACTGGTCCAAGGGTATTTTAGTACAGTCTTGAAAAACCTTCAACCACCATATATTTCACAATTTAGACCACCATGTTCCAAAGCCATGACTGCATGTGTCTAAAAAGCTATTTTTAGAATCTAATTCCCTTTAAGCCTTGGATGACTTCCCAAACCAGGACTCTTCAACCAATTCTTAGGATTGAAGTTAACTTGCTTCCAAAACCAGGGTAACACAAGCTTCCTCCAACATAATTAGTCCATCACTATGGCAAATTAACAAATATATCCACTTCTATTGACAAAAACAAAGTATTTTGATTAAAATGAGACAAGTTCTCACATTACCAAAATACCAAAGATATTACTATCCCCACTCCCGTAGAACATACCCCAAATTGTCACTTGAGGGGATCCCTTGAAAGCAAGAAGCTCAGAACAACCTTTGGTTCATAGAATTAATAAATCAAGTATGTGCAGTGTACACACTTTAAACCAATTATGTTAATTCAAGTTTAAAGCCACAACCTACATTAAATCCTTTAAACATAATAATCACATAAATTCAATCCCTTCCTCCTAAAAAGGTGCTTAGCCTTCCATCACCGGATTACACATAACAATGACAAGTCGTTTAAACAAGTTCATTATGATTATAACAGAGAAAATGAGGAAAAGGAATCCAAACAATGTTTTCTACTTCTCTTCAAGTTCTGACAGTAATGGAAGCTTGGATTTCAATATTCTCTCCCCAAACACTCAATTCAAATCAACCATTCAAAATTTTCGTTTTGATCTACTCAAAACCTCTCAATACAGTGATCACAAAACTTTATTTTCAAGTTTCCCTCTCTATCCTTTCGTCGCTCTCTCTATCTTTTTCGCCCTATCTCATCCTATTTATAATCCAATCATTGTTGGGCCGAAATTCTAGGTAGCTTTTTGTGGACTTTTATGCAAGCCCACAAGATGATGTGTCGTGACATTGTCTCCTTTAATCTATGTCTAGGGCATTGTCGTGATGTTGTTGCGACACTCAACTCATGATTTTCCCTCGAGATCACCGAGGGTCGCCACGACATTATTTTGATTGTCACAACCTTCCCTTCCAATCTTGTGTCTTTAAGGTTTGTCGTGACACTGCCCTCGTGATGTACAACTGTCAACCTCTAGAATGAATGTCGTGACACCAATACGTTTGTCGCAACACTATGAGCTTGCTGGGTTAGTCTCTCGAGGGTTGTCGTGATATCAAGCCATGACATTCCCGTCGACAATTTCGGGATGAATGTCGTGAACAAGTTTGCAGGCGCGGTGATATTGTCGCTTGTTTCTCTAGGGACTTTTCACGTTTGTGTCGCGACATAAGTTGCAATGTCACAACACAACTTGTGCCATCTGGCCTTCTGTTATGTTGCGAGATATGTCAGGTGTCACGCTAGACACCCCTTATCTGGGGTCCCACGACAACTCACCTCATGGAAACCGCATATCAAAACTCGAATATCACACTCATTTGTCTCAATATATTGAGACTTATTCCCGTGATATTTAATTCACAAATATACAAAAATATATGATATACTATTTAATCAACAATTCATTTACAATCCTTTTATACAACAAAAAGGTATACATGAATTATATCCAGCCTATCCCCATATGCGGTCAACCACTGCACCGGACTGCACCGAAAGGTCCCACGACGGGGTGTAAGCGGTAAAGTGGCAAAGCCAATAGTGATAATCTCCTACAAGGGTTACTCCCCACCTAAAATGCACATGCAATAGCATACGTAAACATCTGTAACACCCCGAAATATACCCTAGTCATTTTCGACATGTTTAGGGCATTTTGTAAGCCTAATTTGAATGTTTCGTGAGTTAAAATGCTAAAACATGGAAACAAAGTAGGACCCTAAAGTTATAAAAACTCATGACAATTTTGTAATTGGTCCAAAAGTGGCCAGTGCTCTTAATGTGAGAAAAGACTCTAATAGGAGGCCAAAATACAATAAAAGTTGAAACAGAAACTTATAAATGTCAAGAATTAAAGTGACTCTATTTTTGCAAATAGAAGAAAGTTAAATCCAAAATGGTTTTATTTGGCACAAATGATACTATCAAATTCCATGGATTTGTAAAGATTCAATTTGGTTCATAAATTGGAGAGAACCCGCAGAGAAGAAAGATAAAGGGAGAGCAGTAAAGGAGGCTATGGAGATTCAAGCCAAAGATCAAGCCAAAAGGTATGGAAACCCCACTCCCCTGGCTATGAATTCTATAGATTATGTACGAATTTCCATAAGCTTGTCGGTTGCAGTTTTTATCTCTAAACATAAGTTTCTGCTGGGGTATCATTCTGAACTGGCAGAAATGATGGTAAGTAAGTGGTAAAACCTCATATGGTAATAAAGAAGCTCATGAAATCCCCTTTCGAGAATGAATTCATGTTAATTTATATAAATTTTGAAATTAGGTTTAGAATAAATCCTAACAAATCCTTGAGTTTGATTTGTAGAAAGAAAGTTATAACCCATATTGGGAATGGGTTTCTAGAAGTAATTCACATAGGTCTTGAATCCCAAGATGGGCATTGAAGGAGGAATGAATAGAAAAGAGATTCCAAGGTGAATTAGAAATGGTTTTGATGCAAAGGTTTAAAGTGTAGCTACCTGGTATCAAAACATGGAAAAGTGCAAAAACACACATTTTAGGGCATTTCGCACTTTGTACCAGACACTTTGAAAAGTGTACCGGCACACTCGGTTCTGGTCGTTTTAATAAAGTGTACCAGCACACTTTTCTAGAGGTGTGTGTACCCCATTAACTGCTTCCGTTTTCCTGCTTTCACCAGCCAGATTTTGACCATAACTTGCCTTTTCATTTCTCATCCGATTTGAGTGATTCAAGTGGCCACGCAAATAGGACTTCAAGGAGAACAAAATTAAAAAGAATAGGAATTGCCTTATCCCATAAGTCTAGTACCATCCAAATGGCCTCAAAAGCCAAATCCACCTGCACTTTAGAATTATAGAAGTTCCTGGATGTTCTATTTGACTTCCTGATTCGTGTTCCACCATATTCCAGTTGAACAGAAACCTAGCACCTAAATTTTTAACAGTGAGTACAAACTGATCCAAAACAAATATCGAGATGCATGCACTGGAAAATAAATATTTCAAACTGTCCTTTGTAAATCGGTAACCGACTGGGGCTGGCATGAAAATGCCATAATCTCGAAGCTTGACTCCATCCGACACGACTGATTCCAATTCCTGGGTAAAGTAGATTCATAGAAGAATAAGAATACATGAATAAGGTGTGATTACATGCTCATCATACCTTACCAGTATATGGAATACGATCTGTCATGAACGCATAATGTGGCTAACAATGTCCTATTATAAGATAAAGTAAGTTATCAACTCATATAATTGTGAAACCACCTAAGACCAGTTTATTTAATGATTAATATCACTCATGTCCCGATTAGTAATGGTAATTTCTGTTAGTGCTTTCGCACTTATCCGAATTAGTACTGCATTCCATTAGTGCTCCCAAGACCCCATTAGTACTACTCCCGTTATGTTCGCACCTCGATTAGTACTTCAGACTCGATTGGGCACCCCAAGACTCTGACAGTACCCCCGTACTCTGATTAGTGCTACCGCACCCGGGTTCCGTTAAGTGCTACGGCACTCTGCTCGATTAGTGCTACGACACTCCCGTCCCTATGCTACTTCGCAGACTCCCGTCTAATTCAATGCTACTGGCACTTCAGATCAGATAGTATCTTTCTGGTACTTATTGTGTTATGTCCTACTCATTCCGTATTATTGGTCTAGAAAGTCAAATAGTTATATGATAAGACTCTAAATAGAGAATGCAAGAATAGCATTTGAATGTACCCCTTCAGATTCTGCTCCGTAGTACCTATGTACCCTCTGTATTTAATTGCTGCGGTTCCCTCAGCCCTCTGATGCAGCCTCGCAAGACCCATGGTACCCTGCCTCCGATTATGTCCCTATTCTTATTAAGTCCCTGTGAGTACCTTCTCGGGTACTCTTGCATTCCAACAAGTTCTCGTAGTACCCTGCACCCTCAGATCCGAACAAGTTCCTGGTAGCACCCACTTCAGTACTCCGGGACTGGATAAAGTCTGCAGAGTACCCATGGGTACTCCCATTTCATTGTTCCCTAGTTATCTACTGCATTCCCAGAGGCCTGAATAGTCCCCGTGAGTACCTATGCGTACTTTGTATCCGATTAAGCTCTCGTAGTGCACCTACCCGGTACTCCTCAGATAGTCCGAATAAGTCCCGTAGTACCCACTTCGTACCCGTATCCGAATAAGTCCTCGTAGCGACCTACTGCACTCTCGTATCCGAATGTAAGTCATGTTCTGATTAAGTCCCTGTGAGGTACCTTCCGTACTCCTCAGACTGAACAAGTTCGCAGTACTCCACTTTCAAAATTTCGTATCCGATAAGTCCTCAGATCCGACAAGTCCCTGTAGCACCCCACGGTACCCTCGTATCCGAATAAGTTCCGTCTCCGATTAAGTCCCCAGTTCTTAAGTTCCAGTACCACGTGGCGGTACCCAGACTGGCTAAGTCTCCTGCAGTACCTATGGGTACTCTCAGATTTCATCAAGTTCCCTGAGTACCCTAGTACCTCAGATCCGACAAATTCGTGGGTACCTACTGCACTCTCAGAACCGACAAGTTCTCGTGGAAATTCTACGTACTCCCGTATTTGATAGTTCAGAAGACCCATGGGTACTCGTATCAGTAACATAAGAGCAGTTCTCAGTAGTACCCAAGGTACTCTTTGTCTCAAGAATATAAGTATAAGTTTTGTATTACCCACTGGTACTCTCGTATCGGTAAAGCAAGTACAAGTTCTATAAAATAAGTATAAGTCCAAAGAGGTACCTACCAGTACTCTATCGATAAAACGAGTATAAGTCCAAAGAAGCACCTAAGGTACTCTCGCATCCCGTAAAATATAAGTTCCGTGAGTAGCACGGGTTTTTAATCCCAGAGTACAGGAGAAGACGTCGCAAACATCCGCATACCGGGCCACACACTCCTGTAAGGTTCACTATATGTAGGTTCCGCGGCTCCTCATTCGTAATTGTAAAAGCAGAGTTTGTATTTGTAAATGGGACTCCTGTGAATGTATAGGTCATTATTACCCCGTTATAATATGTAGGCCATACCCACAGGTATAATTTGGCTTAAAAAAAAAAAAATCAGGTAAAGAGTCCCAGTCCTGAGTCTCACACCCCGAACTTGGTTCGGATCCGCCATTCGGGTCGGACCGGGAATCGGGGTGTGACAACATCAATCACATTTCATATAATTTATGCAACATTATATGAAATGTTCCGTGTCATGCATGAGATGTGACCTCTCATGCTCACAACCTGAGTCCCAAATCCTAATTTCACACCTAGAATGCCAAGTGTGAAAAACCAGTTATCGGTATTTAACCCAATGACTCAACCCATTGGACAACCCTCCAATCTTTAATTTATCAAATCATGATTTTCTTTTGTGGGCCATGGATTTTTCGGGTTTTCACCGCAGGACACCGCATGCCTTTCCAACATTTTCACGAACTTACATCGCCGAGAATCATGTCTAACCGTGAATAACATTTGGGTCTTTCACCCTGGGAGGGGATCTACCACAACTTGCTCCGCCCAAAACATGTAATTTATTATTTTGATCAATTTACACCCCTCGTGGAGTCTCAACCTCGTGACTTTGTCCCATTTTTCCGGAAGTTCACTTCCACCCATTCACCAACACCGATGAATACTCAATACCCTGCACCCACACCCGACTCGACGCGATGTGACCGTGCATATGAAATGCATTTTCCTTCATGTTACATGTATATATGAGTACTACATGAAACATTAATATACCATGGATAATTATAATTTTTACATATAATTAACATTCATGCAATCCTTGTTAATACATCAGCCAGCAAATATTAACATGTTATTTTCACACACAGCATGTTATTTATTTATTTTCAACAATAACACATAAAATGACCCAAATCTCGGACCCATATAAAAATGTGGCACCTCGGCCTTCACTCGCTCATCACCGAATTATTATGATACCAAAACATACCACAAAATCCTAAGACATCGGGCCTCGAGATCAAACCAAACCTCAACACACCGGATCATCGGGTCGCCTGGTAACTCGGCTCCGCGATTGTCCTAACAAGTCCTCAAATTTTAACCCAACCGCCAACTCAGGCCTCACCGCCCACATAATGTAGTTTCGCTGAAAATTCCTAAAATTCCTATACTTCAAATTCAAAAAAAATTTTTTGACACTTAAATTTATGGCCTTTCATGGCCTCTAAGCCAATCCTAAGCCATTAAATGGCCTTTATGCTAAAAATAATACAAGTAGGAAAATTTTCTACCTCGTGGAGTTTGGACTTAAACCCAAAGATTCGGGTGTCCACGCGCAGCCCTCACGCGTGGATCAACTTACCTTCACCGACCGAAACCCACGGTCCGATTTTCATGCATCCGGTGAAAAAGCTAAGAGAAGAAAAAATAAAAATAAAAAATCTCCTCTCGTACACCCTCTCTCTCATCCGTTCTCCTTTTTTGACTTTTATGTGTTTTTTTTTTAATTATTATTATTATTATTTTCTTTTTCTTTTTCTTTTTCTTTTTTATTGCCTTTTATTGCATCATCAATCATGTGACTAATTGTGAGCCACACATTCAAGTGCACCACATAGCTCTTGTCATGTGACACTCTCTTGGGGTGCCATGTAGCATCCGACACCCTACGCCTCAAAAAATGTGCAATTTCAACTGTCTCGGAATTCAACGAAATTTGACGTGGTAGCTAGATTTCGCGAGACGATTTCAACAGTGAAGTCCGTTTCGTCATCCGAGATCTAGAAAAATTCTGATTTTTCAACCGAAATTACCGTTTTATCCTTTTTCAAAAATTCGGATTTGGTGGTTTCGCCAATTTTCCCCTTAAAAACACCTCCCTCGTCCTCGAAATTCCACACACACAATAAGATCACCATTACGCATATGCAACCTTATACAACTCAAATACCTTTGGTGTGTAAGCGATGACCTCCTAAAGTCACAATCACTGACAACCCGATGGGTCGCCAACCTAATCCATGTCGAGAATGACATCCAAATCCAATATGTATACCACCCAAAGGTCCACCATGAGCAGAACCCTTGAGATCTCTAACTCACAATCCCGACATATTTGACCAACTCTCACCCTAGGTCCTAGGGGAGAATTTTCCATTAATGGTTTCTCCTGCAGGCCTCAACCTCCAAGCCCAAATCCGTCACACAAGATGCAACAATAATGAATATAATGCATCTAACAATACATGTAGAGGTAGAAATATACCCTACATATCCGGCTGGTCTGCACGCTCAACCTCTAGTACCATGGCGTAGACACGCCCTTAGGTCCTCGAAGTCCTGGCATGTGGGCCCTGTACCTGACCTCGACCCATACCCTGGCCCTCTACCGGGCTCCTCAGCCGCCGAAGGTGCTTGCGGGTAGCACTCCGCAATCCGTTCAGTTCCTCTGACCCACACCGAGTAAGGAACCACCAGCTCGCGACGTCCCACCGATGATCGGAATTGCACCGACTAAAAACCCTAGGATCCTTGCCTCGTGGCAATCCCGCTTCATGTGTCCAGCCGATGGCAATAAGCAGTCACTCGGCCGCCCTATAACCGGGAACTCGTGGTGAAACCCGGGAAAAAAGTGTGGCTTTTTTTTTCCTTTTTCTTTTTTCTTCGAAAAATGAGTGAATCGAGCAAATTCCATGCCTTCTGGACGGTACAAACAAAACCTGTATTCCTAGACCTCGGATGACAAACGGATCACGCCGTTAGAATCATCTCACAACTCCAGCTTGAACCAAACGAACCGCATCAACCCAAACCTGTCGGTTTTGCACGTATTTCGAGACGAATCAACAAAGCCACCACGGGTGCCATGTGGCACTAGCATGGGGGACACTTGGAACATGGGTGGCCAAGTGTCATGCCCTTAGGGGATCGCAGAGATGAGTCGGGTGGGAGTCGTCAAGCCACCCTCATGCACGAGCATGAAAGCGGCTGAAGTTGTGGTATTGAGAACACTTGGTCTGAAAGACCAAGTGTCAAACAAATGGATGTTGTGTGGGCTCCTAGGGTCAAACCACAACTTGGTAGTTTGAGGAGAGATGGCAAACAATTCGTAGACAAGAGGAGAAGAAAGAAAAGAGAGAAAGAAAGGAAGAAAAGAAACCAAGAAGAAAGAAAGAAAGGAGAAAGGGAGGAGGAAGCTTTTTCCTCCATTGTTTTCAGATTTGGGTGGATCAAGAACTGATCCTACACACTTCAAGAGGTGAGGGACCCTTCCCTCTTGGTTATTTCTTGTTTGGGGCCACATGGAAATGGCGTTGTCAAGTTTTCTTATGTGATTGTTTGAATGTGAAAACATGCTAGAATTGTGATGTTGTCCATACTCGAATTTTCTCTGGTTTTAAGACCGACTGCATGTTGTCCATGCTGAATTTTGGGTTTTAAGACTGAAATTCTCTTTGATGTTGTACTTGCTGAATTTTCTGGGTTTAAAGACTGAAATTGTGATGTTTGCATATGCTGTTTTTTTTTTCTAGTTTTTAGGACTCAAGAAAATCTCGCTTTGTATCATTGTATGCATGAAAAACATGCAGAATTTTATGGGCTTTCATGCATGACTAACATGCAGAATGTTTGGGTTTTAGATCAAAGAAAACTCAGTTTGGTGTGGGCTCATGTGCATGACTAACATGCAAAATGTTCTTAGGTTTTTAGACCGAAGAAAACCTCGCTTTGGTGTAACATTGTATGCATGAAAAACATGCAGAATTTTATGGGGCTTTCATGCATGACTACTACGGTGAAATGTTTTGGGTTTTAGATCGGGTGGAAAACCCGTTTGTGTGGCCTTATGTGCATGACTAACATGCAGAATGTTCTAGGTTTTTAGACCGAAGAAAACTCAGTTTGGTGTATCATTGTATGCATGAAAACATGCAGAATTTATGGCTTTCATGCATGACTAACATGCAGAATGTTCTAGGTTTTTAGACTGAAGAAAACCTGTGTTTGGTGTATTATTGTATGCATGAAAACATACAAAATTTTATGGCTTTCATGAATGTTAACATGCAGAATTTTCATGGAACTCGATGATCATGAATAACATGCGTAATTGTGAATATTAACATGCAGAATTTTTCGAACTAATATGGTTATTGCATGTTATTGTGATATGTTTTTCCGGTTTTAGGACAAAAATCTGGGGTGCTATTATTACTTGAATTAATGCCATGTATAATTTTATGGAAACTAATCCGGGTTAGTGTATGCTTTATGTGGATGTACCGATTTGAATATGTGGAATATTAAATAATGATCTGCATGTATGTTAAATATATGAAATGTTGTGTGCATTAGACATGAGTGTTCATAGCACACATAGTGTGCACGGTGTAGAATGTCCATGTAGAGGTTTTCATACATTGGTCATGGGTTTATGCAAGGCACAAATTGCATTGCATTGGTGTGCTGTGAACACCACATTGCATGAGAGTGTACATGGTACCGATTGGGTGACCCCATTGCGTCGAATAGTGTGGGGCTTGGGAATGGGACGAAGTCCAATTGAGTTTCATAGCGTTAAACGAAATGGAAATGAAATGTGTCGGGCGAGCGCAGGATAGATACCCTCGTGTGAAACCAAACCTCGTTAGACGTGATCCACCGATGAAAGCCCGAAAAATGTCGGAGGGTGTAAGAGACCCGCAGAGACCCCAAAAAGCCCTCAAGGCCCAAAAAGACACCGAAACGATTAAATAAATATCACATGACTACGAGTTGTGCAGATGGGAGTCGGAATTGACTCGCAAGATCGAGCTCCCATTGGCACTTACGCCTGGTCTTGAGGTCAATCTTAAGATTGCCATGTACGCTGTCGCCTCATACATGCATGTAGATTTTTTCCATGATATGATAACATGTATGCACCCGTGGGATTGGTTGTCGGGTTCGACCGCGGAAATGATCATTTGCATGTGCACCTAGGTGGGGAGTAGCCCTTATAGGATTTATCTCTAATGGCGTTAGCTCACCCCGTCGCTGGGACCCTCTTCGTGCATACGACGTACAGTGCATCGACGCTCCTTAGAGCCGGATTAAGTGAAGCGGGCCGAAGCGTGGCCTTGATATCTTGTTTTGTGTATATATTAGAACAACTAGTATTAATATATGTTTTGTATTAGGAGTGATGGCCAACTCTTATTCATAGAAATGTATGGTCTTCAGAACCGCATGGACGAGTATGATGGACGGCCCCATCAGGCCATTTTACTTCATGTATGGGTCTCATGATATGAGACAATGTGCTTCCGCAGTTGACAAAGAGTCAATGGGATCCCCCGGGGTTTTGGGGTGTCACAACCTCACATAAGTCCTCCGCTCTCTCTTCCCCAAACTCAAGAAGGTCGATCCCTCCTTCCTCTTATAATCATCTCTCGCATCACAGATGTTCATGTGGTGCTCTTCATCTCTCGCCTCAATGATCAAGGTTGTACTGACCATCGAGTCCATGTCTTGTAGGTTAAGTGTCCTACATCTTGCCTCGGATGGACAATTTCAGCCCATCCAACCTCCGACTCGTCGGCCGGGCCAATGGCCACATAATCATCCTAAACGTGCCAACTCGCGGAATCTCGGCTACGTACTCGAAAAGTACGGGCCATCGCCCCTCGTCTTCAAATTTCTCAAGGAACTCTCGCCTTCACATGTCTAGCGTAAAAACCGGAAAATACTTCCCATGAATAGTCTCGCGAAAAATCATCCCATGTCATAGTTCTGGTCCCCCGAAGTCGTGACCCACTTCCCACCAAATCGAATCACCTCAAGCCGAAATGAAGCCGCCAGGTCCGAGTAGTATCAGAGGTGATCTCCATGGCCTGGAGAATCCTCTCAATTTGACGAAACCAATGGTCGACTACCATCGGGTCCCCTCCTCCCATGAATGTCGGAGGATGATGCCTTGAACCTTTGGAGGTTATTGGCACTTCCCTGGCTACCAGCTGCACTAGCCTATGCAATGGCAGCAGCCGCAACCCCAACGGCCTCAGCAAAGGCCTGCTGGTCAAAAACAGGTGGTGCTTGGCTGGCACCTCAAGGACGACCTCTACATCCTCGTTCTCGACTTGCCATCTACACATGTCAAATGGCAACAAACTTTATTTAATTTCATTTCCAGTCTAACTAGCAAAGCACATACCAATTACTAATAGACTTTACATCCATGAACTGACCTGTTCATCACCTAAGTGGTGCTAATTTCCAACCACTCCTTTTATTTACTTCAATAAAATTAAAACTTTCTTGTTCATTTTGTTTTCTGAACCCTAAGGTTATGGTTCCTAACCTTCGCATTCCACTTTTTTCTATATACATTATGCCATGCTGACAGGCCGAATACGCGGTGTATAAAATGAATGCCTAAGTGCGCAAGTGCACGCGTAGCCCCAAGTAATATAGTGTACTTAAAGTACGGATATCGCTCCACGGGGAAAGGTAAATTGAATACGTAGGGTTCTCGCTGTGACAATATCTAAATAAAGGATTTGGGATAAAAATCAAATAAGGAAACTATAACTAAATTATTGATTCTAGTGGAATTAATGGTGTTGGCGCCTAGTTAAATCGCCCCTATCAATGCTCAATGGATTATCACTTTCCTAAAGATAGTGTTAGTTTCTTAACATATTTGTAATATGTCAATTGGCGAGGTGATCTTGTTTACGAGATATCCTCTCGAGGTATATCCGCCTATCTTCGTGAATAGAATCGAGTATAGTCTCTATCTCGACTCCGTATTCCGGAAATGCTTAAAATGTTCTAACCCCGCATACCACCTCAGTTCTAATATCTCTCTATTAACTAATCGACTAGTTGCTGCTTCTATCTAAATCCCCCTCGAATACTCCCCTCATCTCTCGAATTTGATCTCCAAGGTGCTTATGCTAACATCGACTAGATGTTATCATATAATTGAAATACAGTATAGAGTAGATATGACAAATTAATAACAATCAATAACATGAAAGTTCAACTTTAACTATCAGGGAGTGACAAATGGTTTGATGTAACCCCAGAAAGAGATCTAACATAATGAAAAGAAAGGATGAAAGTGTTTAACAAGGAAAACATGTTCTAAGATCCAAAAAATATACGAAAAATGAAAACGCTACACTCCCCGCACTCGAAGTCAGTGGGTCACTGCCTCGAAACCTCGTGCCTCGTCGTGCTCCCGATTCCATGATTTCGAGCCCTAATTTGCTTTTAATGATGAGAGCAGATTTTCAGCCGACGTCGATGTCAGTAGCCGGACGCCGCTGACGCGGGCGGCGCCACGATGTACACGCTTCACGACGTGGGGACGTCGCGACGTGACAGGTACTTCATCGCCTTGTTCCCATTTGCTCCACCCGTTCGTTGTCGCTTCTTTTCACCCTAATGCTCCTGCAGATTCACAAAAAAAGACATCAACTCAAGATTCTAGTCACAAAAACTATAAAATTACTCTAAAATAAACAGAAAATGTGATTCACGTAGTAAAATATGAAGCGTGGTTTTAGGCACTCATCACACTCCCCAAACTTAGTTTGCCGCCCTCAAGAACCGACTGTATCAGACACACTACCCGACATACGTAACCTCACACCATCACGTGAATGCACATGCCGAAAAATAGGGATCAATTGACCCACCACATACCCAATCGTTTTTTTTCAATGTTCAGCAAAGGCACATGCATATTTGACTTTCGTAACTTCGAGCGAGATAGGTGAAACTACCAGTGCATCAACCCCATGGTGTTCAATAATAGCCTTCCCAAAAATCTCCTATGTGCTTATAGTGAATGACCTCCGTGATATGCCCTAGGTCCCGATAATTCCCAAACTTCGCCAACTCGCCTATTAGGAAGAAGCTAACTAGGAAAGGATATAACGCACCCATTTATTCATGTCCTCATATTTTGAAATTTCCTACACCTAAAACAAAAACAAAGCACACTAGTGCCAAGAAGTTTTAGCCGAGTGTTCCCGTAATGGATCCATCGGTGACTCCCCCACCGCTTTTTTGCTGGTGGCACCCAGCATTCAATTCCCTTCAAACTTCGTTCCCGAACACTCAACCAAACTCAACGGCCCTAGGTTGCGTGAATGATCCATCTTCTGTCCCATAGCGGGCAGTGAAGTCAATGACTCCCCGCCATTGCCTGGGTACATTAAAGCTTTGATAGCTCCCTCGGGACTGCGTCTGGATTCCACTGATGATCCCGCGTATTCCTATGCATATACCTATTTCTTTGTCATATTTCTTTCCTTTTTCTCTTTATTCTATTGTTTTTATATTTTCGTCAGCTCAATGGCAATCCTCTTTGATTAGGTGTCCCATCACTCAAATGGTTCCTGAATCTCCCAGTCGATCGAACTTAGTAGTCGGGTTCAAGACTTATGCATACCTGAAGCCACTAGTGTGCGAGTGATAAGGTTTCGAGAACCGCTTCGACACTTCACAATTCGGGATTGATTCACTAACTCTTTTCAACTATTCAATCTAATTACCGAAAGTATCACAAATGTACGCAATTGAACAAGTTTATAGTGAACTCAATCCAGCATCGATCCTCAATTTTCACCACGGGCATCACACATGTGCAATTACTACATGCAGAATGTCCTAAAATATAATCAAACAACTAACACATAACTCATGAAATGAAAGTGCGATGTAAAAAAAAACAAAACACACTAATATGCGGAAAACACTAAAATACAAGCACACCATCAAAACCAAACACACAACAAAACACAAACATGGTACCCGATCACCAAATCCCTCCCCCCAAAACAAAAATGACCAGTTGTCCCCACCTGCAAGATAAAAACACATAGAGCGAAGGAACTCCCCGAATATCAACAAGGCGGAGGGTGGTGGATGGTGAAAGCAGCCGAGCGAAGCCGGGCCCGCATGCATCGCCGTCGCCGAGAATGATGGCCTGATTGCCGAATCAAGCCCGCAAACCGCACGCAACGCTCCATGTCCCCGTGGTGTACGAGGACTCGGCTGCTCCCGGGTCTCATCCCGTAGTGGCGCCAAAACGCCATGAGCGAGCACCGGGTCCTCAAGATCTCGGGCAGCGGATTAGAGGGAGGGCCGTCAGGGTCACGCAAAGGAAAATGGAGGTGGCTTCGATGTGGCGGAGGAGGTGGTCGGGACGAAAATCGCCGCGTCTCCTGGGACGCTCTGGATCCATAACGAGCCCGATACTCATAAAGCTCGCCCGCCCGAGGGTCGCGGTGGACTAATCGTAGGTCTCTCAGGTTCGGCGGACACCGTGTGTGTCCCGCGGATGAGGCGGTTTTTATAGGTGGGTTTCGCGTCGTTGTCGCCCAGTATGCACCTCGCCTCATTGTTTGCACAAGCCAAATATCATAAAGGGGTGTCCCAGGTTCATTTTCGCATCTCTGGCCAGGAGGATCGCATCCCTCTATAACTTGCCCTACACGAATGGCATATCTCGATAATGGCGGCGCTAGAATCGCCTGCTACCACTTCGCCACACATTCACGCCGACAAGACGCCAAGCGATGAAATGTGCCAAACCTGGGAATGTAGCCAAATGCTTGGCCTTGAAATTGACCCCGCATGGCCCGCACCGTTGATCCTCCACTTCCCGGCCTCGGGTCAATACGACGACCATGGTAGTTCCGATGCTCGCGAAATGAACAAAAGCGTGAACTACGATTGATGTTCTAAATATAGAGCGCCATTGATCGACTCCTGACCGGCTCGACCCCAACACACTGCGACCGACCAATCTTTGAGGACACGGAGGCGAGGTTACGCAAAAATTCACAAGACTCGCCATCGCCGCCAGACAGGTCGCATGTATGGCAAATTTTCTCATCCCCACTGCACTATTTGGCGCTTAAGAAATCGCTTCTGTGGTGATGAAACCCCTTCTCTCGATGAAGGGAACCATTTTGCAAATGATGCCAAACCGATCACAAGACTCGCATTTACAAAACCCGAGGTATCGAACGTGAGTCGGGTCCCGTCTGGCCGACCGCCAAGTGCAACTTCGCTCGCCGGCATACCAACCTGCACAGCAAGAAAAATCAAACACCTAATGTGCACCACAAAACAACTAATAACTATCTAAGGATTCCACAAACCCAATGCGACCTCGAGATCCTGGCGGGAACCTAGTCACCCAAAATGAGGGCTCATAATACCTCTAGACTGGCCGAAAGCAACAAATTTGAACCCTGAACCATCAGACTCCAAGCTAGAATCTGGCACAAGTGGTGGGATGCCACTATGACCCAAACCCGGCCACGAGAGTAGACCCGCTGGCTCACGAGCGTTGAGGTATTCCCGAACGGTGATGAGAGTCTCGGACAGGTCCTGAAGGCCGGGATGTGGGGAGCTAGTGGTTTCGCAGTAAAGAGCGCATCTGGAAGCGGAAAGTGAACCATTCTCGTTAACAGAAGCCACGCTCGGGCGATAGCGGTGCACGCCGCGACGTGGCGTAGGACAAGACTAAAATGACGTCGCGATACGGCGGTACCACGCCGCGACGCGGGCGTAGTAATGACCAAATGACGCCGCGACGAGAATCACGCCAGCGACGCGGCAGAGTTTCAAAAAATGACGTCGCGACGCGGAAAATCCACGCCGACGCGTATCGCAGGGCTTCGAAATGCCGCTGACGCGGAGAATTTCCATCGCCGCGACGCGGGCGTAGAGTCGCACGACGCCGCTGACGCAGAATCCACGCCGCGACGGACGCAGGTCAAATGACGCCGCGACGGAGGAATTCACGCCACTAATGCGACGCAGGGCTTCAAAATGACGTCGCGACGTGAAATCTCACGCCGCGACGGCGCAGAAGGCCCCAAGAGATCTTTATCTACTCACACCCCAATTTTTCGAGAACTCCACTGTAAACTTCCCTTTGACCTTTGAACACTCCGCAAGCCCGCACCTACAATGCCTGGGCCTCCTCGAAAAATTAAACCAACAAGGTAAACACCGATCATGACCAAATAGAAATCAAAATTTCAAAACAACAAGAGAACTCAAAACTTAAAAACAAAGCTTAGAAAACTTGGGTTGCCTCCCAAGAAGTGAGCTATGTTTTAACGCCGTTAGCTCGACGACCTCAAAACCTCACGTGATCAGAACTCCTCAAACTCCCGCGGATCGCTGACTATACTTCTTCTCGGGCGGCCGTCAAAGGAAACACTTGCTTATTCGCGAAACCGCCTGCTAGTACGGCTTCAAGCCGTTGGGTGGCGACCGGTGAATGTGCCTTTCTCAGATGGGAAACTTCTCGCTTCCACCATGTGAAAAGACTTTGTTACCGTGAAAGCGTCCGACCATCAGAGATTTCAATTTCCCTAAAAAAGCTTCTTTAGCCTGAATTGAATAAGGACTTGTTGGTCCTACCATGAATTCTTCTGGTGATGCTTGTCGTGGCCAGGCCTTGGTCTTCCCTTATAAATATTTCCGGGCGTTTTCATATGCTTCGCTTTCTAACTCATCTAGCCTCACCAGTCGAAAGCATTCGCTTTCACCGTACCAAAGTAATCGCCCATGTTCAGTTGCCGAAAGTGGCCCTGTCAGGCTCGATGCTCCACCCACCGGAAGGTGGCACCGCTTACCATACACAAGTCTGAACTGGGACATACCAAAGGAGTTTTAAACGCGGGTAGCGGTATGCCCGTGAGCGATCGTCGCCTTTGCACCAACCTTCAGAGTTGTCACCGCCTTCTCGTGAGGATGTACTTGATTTCCTATTGATACCGCCGCTCGCTTGATTGTGGGTGGTATGCAAGAGATGGCCACACACGTACCCCATACTTTCGCAAAACCTTGTCTATTACCCTATTGGCAAATGCACTAATATCTCAGGATTAAAGCTCGAGGAGTTCCAAACGCAGAATTATGGGTCAGCCGCGCAAACTGAGCTACACCCGCATCATCAAGCCCGTGCTGGAATCGCTTCTACCCACTTTGAAACATAGTCTACGTACCAACAAGATGTATAAATTGTTGTATGATGCAGAAATGGGTCCCATGAAACGATCCCCCGTCGAACAATCCCCTACTTCCTAAGATAGATGGCTAGCGGCTCGGGGTTCTTTTCAGAGATAAAACCCCCATTCGCTGACATTTGTCACAAGTAAACAAAATGATGAGCATCTTTAAATAAGGAAGGCCAATAAAAACCCGATTGTAGAACCTTATTATTGCTGTTCTCTGCCAATTGTAAAGTGTCCACCACACTAGAGTGTGACAATGGTTCTAATACCGAGCATTTCTCATCTTCGGGCATACATCTCCTTATCACCCGATCAAAGACAAGGTTCGTAAAGAATTGGCTCTTCCCAATAAGAGTTTTAAGGTGTGCAAAAACCTTTTCTTCTTCCTCGATAAGTTAAATCGGGAATCACTTTGGCTACCAAATAGTTCACATAATCTCGCAAACCAAGGAACCGCCTTCGCCCTCAATAGCAAAGCTTCTCGTCTGAAATTCGCCATTCACCGAACATCATCTATAAACTCTTCCAATCGCTAAAGGTGTCTGCCACTAAATTTTCGTTCTCTCTTGTCCTTGATTTCACGTCGAACTCTTTGCAATGTAAGGACCCAATCGAATCAATCCTGGTTTTGCATCTTTCTTGGTCATCAAGTACTTAATGGTCGAATGATCGTTGTGCACCACGACTTGTCGCTAATCAACATGGGCCCGAATTTGTCTAAAGCAAAGACAATGGCCAATAGTTCTTCTCGCAGTGGCATAATTCGCTTGAGCGCCATTCAAAGTCCTACTGATAGTAAATTACCCAAAGATTTTCCTCGCTTCGCCCTAATACGCCCCCAATCGCATAGTGTCGCCAGATCACACATCAGCTCAAATGGAAAAGCCCAATCCTAGCTACAAACAATAGGAGCCGAGATCAACTTATCTTTCAATACGCGAAGCATGTACGCATTGGGAGTCAAATTGAAACGGGATCCCGACTAGCAAATTCAGACAATGGTTTCGCAACTGCGGAGAAATCCTTGATAAACCGCCTATAGAATCCAGTGCATGGCCTAAAAAACTCGATCCCTTTCATCGAAGTTAAGGCGGAGGTAACCTCTCAATTGCTTCAATCTTCGCCTATCTACCTCTATCCTCTGGCCGAGATCCGGTGTCCAAGGACAATACCCTCTCGTACCTCATGAATGGCACTTTTCCCAATTGAGTACCAAATTGAGCCCTTCAATATCTTGTGAGTAATAGCTTCAAATTTGCTAGACAATCGTCAAATGAATTTCCCACATCGAGAAATCGCCCATGAAAATCTCAATCGCCTTTCTACCATGTCGAGAATATGGCCACATGCATCGCTGAAAAGTACCCTATATTACATAGTTCAGCGGGCATCCGCCGGGAGTTTAATGTACCATAGGGGCAAGTGAATGTCGCCTCTCCCCGATCTTCAAAAAGTTA
Organism: Tetrastigma voinierianum; assembly: GCA_016808115.1. Taxonomy (NCBI): domain Eukaryota; kingdom Viridiplantae; phylum Streptophyta; class Magnoliopsida; order Vitales; family Vitaceae; genus Tetrastigma; species Tetrastigma voinierianum. The sequence continues at coordinate 85,771 of JAEQBH010006011.1, forward strand.
TGGCGATTTGGTCAGAATCGGAATATCCATCCAAAAGCAATAATATTCATACCCGGCTAATCGACGAGCATCCGATCTAGGAATGGCAGTGGAAAGTGATCTCTTCCGAAAGGGCCTTGTTCGGCCTTCTATAGTCAATACAAATTCTCCACCCTGGCCACCGGCTCTAGATGGCGCGAAGATATTGTTTTCGCCTTTATAACGCTTATCCCCCTTTTCGCACTCCAATTCCCAATTGTGGCTTTACCCACGCTACTGCTCAAATGGGGTAAATCACCCCAGTATCTAGCCATTTTAGAACTTCTTTCCGAACTACCTCCTTCATTGTCAGATTCAACCTCCTCTGCGCTTCCACTGAGGGTTTGTGGCCATCTTCAAATGTAAAAATACTGTGCATACACATAGAAGGGCTGGATCCCTTAGTCGCATCAGAGACCATCCGAGTGTTTGTTTCAGGATCGAAGAACCCCAATAACTTCTCTTTCCCATTCCAAGTAGGGGATGATGAGATAATTACGGTAGCGTAGATTCTACCCCGTGTATGCATATTAGCGCTCAAATGGCTAGGTAGGTTTTTGTTCCATCTTGGTGGTTGCTCAATTGATGGAACCGGGTCGGCTTAGCTCCTTCGCCTTAGCGATCGGGCGTATTTCCTTCTATCGCGGCCCAAAGGAATCCATCCACTTAACGATTCTTCGCCGCCACTGTGTTCTCGATGCATTTGCCACTAGGGCTAGTCTCCAAAGGGTCGGTGAGACCACTCGCTGCACACTATAGCCTCTACTATATCAACCATTAAGCACGTATCACTGGTCAAGTGTCTCACCGCCCTCGAAGACATTGGAATTTGGCTTCTTCTTCTTGTACTCTTAGTTTCGCCGCCTCCGCATTATCAATCATCACCGCCGCTGCTGGGGAAAAGGTCTTCCAAGATAATCTAGATTTCTTTATCTTCCACGCCTAAAACTATGAAATCACGAAAGATAAACTGCCGACCTACCGCCATCTTCTCATCCCTCCTCGGGTGCCAAAGACGGTTCGCAAGTCGAAGAGTGACCGTAGCTCCGATCGCCTCCCAATCCCCACAAACGCCAAAGATGACAAGGTAAAGGGCGGCATTAATGCAGACTCCAACACAGCCAGTTTCAAAAATAGCATTTTGGCCGTGCGTGTCGATACGGGGTCCGCCGGCGCTGAAGCCGCGGTAGCTCTTCTAAGGATGGCACCAAGATTCTTCCCGTTAGTTTACCGCCTCGGTCTCAGCAACCCTCTCCATCAGAACAAACTTTTCATGAACTCTTAAGACACCAGAGTTTCAAGTCAGTGGTATCGCCAGTTTGGAGGCGTTATATGTACGCCGAACCATGAACCTTTTAACGATGTTTATCCGCATGCGTCGAGATCAGTGGTATGAACTGTACGTCGTAGGTCGTTCGGTCAGAGGTTCCTCACAGACTCAAGCTTTTGATCAGCAACAGTCTTTTCCTCAAGCCCGGTCGGCGCAGACACTCCTCAATCTCTAACTCAGTCAGCGACGGGGTTTCTTCACTCGTATCCAATTCCTTTCCTACTTCCTCAGAAAGATTCCAAAGCTTTAACAAAGCCTATTCCCATCTCTTCTCAAGCTTACCTTCAATTGCTCGGGCAAAGAATCCCAAGTGTTTTCTCAGCAAGCTTCGCCATTTGGCCCATTTGTGCCTCCAAACTCTCTACGTATGTCGTTAGATTGTTTAATCGAAGCCGACGGCCGGCCAGATGTTATACCTAGTCTCCATTCAAGTGAACGAATGGTATTTAACATCTCGTGCGTGTGTTGAAATGCTCTTAACTGCCAGCTTTTTCAGCGGGTGAAAGCTCATGCAATGTGTTTTGAGATAGTATTACTCGTTATACACTATCCATACCCTGATTGTTTTGATTATTCGGGTTCATCATACGCCACCGTCCTCGATTCGACTGCAGTCGCACCCCCATACTAAGCCCCACGCCAGGATTGATTCCGACAAACCCACACGCATCGGGCCCATCAGAAAAGCGCATCGACCGACATTCCAAGGCCAAGTTGCACGTCTTCACAGATTCACACACCCCAATGGAGCAAGTCCGTACGGCAATGTCGTTCATCGCCTATTTGTTAGTCAATATAGGTTATGATACCGTATCGTTAAGGACCCATTAATCGCGGTTAATCGACCGCGGTTCATCGGTGTAGCCTTCAGCCACCGATAGCGTTGGTTATCTTCAATATCTCATATCACCGTCTGGTGGTTTTCTTCAACACGATCCTCCACCGGCGTAATTCATCATTGTCCGGAAGCCAGAGCGCCGCACCATTGCGTAAGGTGACTTGCATCCACCGTTAGCTCCGCGGTGAGGGACACCAAGAATAATTACGAACTGTCATGTTTCGTTCCTCCAATCGAATCGAACGATCTCGCACGCCGTGGAATTTCGGAAGGCGGGAAAGAACTGCTGCAAACCGCACCACCGCCCATAGTACGGACCAGGTGCGTCATCGTTGCAGCCAACAGCTTGGCTCTATCCCCTTAAAGCGTGAAAGCGGAACCGAGTTTTAGAAAGCTTTCCTTCGCCGACCCGCATTTATGGTGTGTTAAACCGAGCAGCCAGTCGCAATGCCGATTCTCGCGGCAGTCCATGGAACAAGATGTTCCGGAGCACCGCATCGCGGACCGACCAACTAAATTGTTTGCTGAATCTAAGGGTCGCCCGATCGCACCAACAACCGCGCAGGTAAAACAAACTCATCTACACAGCATGGCGATCGATCAATGACAGTAACAACGGAAGATTTTATCTTCGTTAGAAACCACGTTCGAACGCCCAAAATCTGTTCTTCTCGCCGTTTTCCACGCATCGCCGGAAGTTTCGGCTACCGTTTCGCTTCCAGTTTCGCAATCGCAAGCGTGCGTCTTTCCCGCCCAGATCACGCGCGATTATCGTTGTTGTCAAGATATCATCGGAACTCAGATCGCACAACAACCAACAACCCAATCATCGAAGACTTAAATAACAAAGAAGAAAACCAGAATATTATTCATGCGTCACTTATATCATCGAACTTCATCGCGAACGGCGCGTAACTTCGACAGTCAATACCGCTGCGTATAAAATGAATGCCTAAGCGCCATAGGCGCAACGCCAAGTAGCCCCGCAACATAAAGGTACTAAAAAGCACGGATACCGATCCGTCGTGAAAGGTACCGAATGCAGGTTCTCGCTTTCACAATATCTAAATAAAGCGACGAGGACAAAATCAAACAAGGAAACCATAACCAAATTATTGATTCTAGTGAATGCTAATGGTGTCACGCCAGTGTTAAATCAGCTCCCTATCACGTTCAATGGATTACTTTCCTAAAGATAGTGTTACTTAAATACATTTGCAATGAGGCATTAATTGATAGGATTTTGTTGATAGAGATCCTCTTCTTAGGGTCCCATTTCATTCTCGCGAATAGTCGGTAATCGGTATATCTCTATGCCTGAATCTCAGATCTGAATGCTTAAATGTTCTAACCCCGTATACCACCTTCAGTTCAAATACTCTATTAACCGTAATCGTGACTAAAGGCTACTCTACCCGCATCCCTCTCGGTCACCCTTATCTCAATCTCGGATCTCAAGCAGTGCTTAGTGCAACATCGCTGGAGCAGACAGCATTGAAATATAGGTAGTGAGCGTATATGACAAATTATCAATCAATAACATGAAATGCCAAATTTCTTATCCATTGTATGGACAGAAGTTTGATGTAAATTTGTTAGATTCAGAAATATGGCGAAAGAAAGGATGAAAGTACTAGTCAAACAGAAAACATTGTTCAGATCCAATACAACAAAATGAAAATCGTTACTCGTATCTCGTCAACACCGTTTCGAACCCGCGGTCTCCGTCGTAAAACTCTAATCCGCGACTGTCCCAATCGCTTTGCCAATGACGCAGAGCGCGACGCTGCCGAATGACATCGCGACGAGGCGGCGCCGCGCGACGCAGCAGCAGTCACCTAATACGGCGCAACGTCACCTGGTCGGAGGGACGCCGCGCGACGCGTAGAACGTCGCGCACTGAGGACGCTTCACGACGTGGGACGTCGCGACGCGACGTGTACTTCATTGCCTTGTTCCCATTTGTCTGGGGTCTAAGTTTCCCTTCGTTGTCGCTCTTTTCACCCTAATGCTCCTGCATTCACAAAAAGACATCAACTCAGTATTCTAGTCACAAAAACTATAAAATTACTCTAAAATAAACAGGAAAATGTAGACTGACGCGAGTAAAATATGAGTGTTTTAGGCACTCATCACATGCATATAATTTTCCACGCAATCAAATTAATAACAATTGAATAACATGAAAGTTCAAACTTTAATCCATTGTATGTGACAGGGTTTGATGTAACCCTAGAAAGAGATCTAGAACATAATGAAAGAAAGGATGAAAGTGTTTAATAAGGAAAACATTGTTCTAAGATCCAAAAATATACGAAAAATGAAAAATCATTACACTCCCGGGCACTCCTCGAAGTCGCTTGTCACCTCCGCTTCCGAAACCCGGCCTCTCGCTCGTGTGCCTCCCGATCTCCATGATTTCTGAGCCCTAATTTGCTTTTAATGATGAGAGCAGATTTTCGAGCTGACGTCGCGACGTAGCGACGTCGCGACGTGGTGGCGTCACGACGTGGCGACGTCACGACGTGTACGCCGCGACGGAGGACGCCGCGACGGACGCCGCCGACGCGACGCAGTACTTCATCGCTTGTTCCATTTGCTCCGGCTCGCTTCGTTGTCGCTTCTTTCAATTCCAATGCTCCCGTGATTCACAAAAAGACATCAACTCCGCATTCTAGTCACAAAACTATAAAATTACTCTATGTAATAAACAGGAAAAATGTAGACTGTGACATGAAAATATGAGTGTTTTAGGCACTCATCACATGCATATAATTTTCCACGCAATCACATTTCCCATATACATCATACCGTGTATATGTTTTCCACGCAATGTGTAACACACAATCACGCAAGCACAAACATAGAACACATATCCGAACACAACATGAAACACCATGCATGCAGGGGTCTAAACCCGTCCCATGAACTCCTAGTATTAGTGTACCTAAACCCAATACTGGGCTATGACGTTAGTATCACTTTCACCGCAATAGCTACGGCCTAAGCCCATGTCCTCAAGCCCCAGTAAATATGTTACCTATGCTCCTGATACCATGTCGAGAAGTCGGTATCAAACATCTGCCGCCGTGTAATCTCCAACTGTGCACTACACTAACTCCATATCCTAGGCCCATGCCCAAAGACGTTATAGATAATCGTGATACCTTAGCTCGATATCATGTCGTAGTCGGGTATCGTGGATCACACTTTATGGACACCCTCTCGAGCCCCCAGTGGCTACTCCAAGCTATGATACCAAGTCATGGACACCCCTATCCCGGGGTCCCGTTGACAACCCGTCAACCTGCGGAAACTTGTGGGATATCGGGTGTCCTAATATCACACTCATTTGTCTCAATATATTGAGACGACCTATTCCCTCGCATATTTAATTCATAAATATAAAATATAAGGATAGACTATTTAATCAACATTCCATTTACAGTCCTTTTATACAACAAAAAGGTATACATGAACTATATCCGACTCTCATCCCATATGCGGGTCAACCACCTGCACTGGACCTGTACCTGAAAGGGGGTCCCACGACGGGGTGAGCAAAGCCCGGTAGTGATAAACACATGCAATGGCATACATAAACATCAATCACATTTCATACAATTTATGCAACATTATATGAAATGTTCCGTGTCATGCATTTAGACAGGACCCCCTCATGCTCACAACCCGAGTCCCAACCAACTCCTCACACCGAAACGACAAGTGTGAAAACCAATCATCGGTGTTTAACCCAATGACTCAACCCATTGGACAACCCTCCAATCTTTAATTTATCAAATCATGATTTTCTTTTCTTTTGTGGGCCACGGATTTTTCGGGTTTTCACCGCAGGACGCCTCACGCCTTTCCAACATTTTCGCGAACTTACATCGTCGGGAATCATGTCTAACCGTGAATAACATTTGGGTCTTTCACCTTGGGGGGGGATCTACCCCAACTTGCTCCACCCAAAACATTTAATTTATCATTTTGATCAATTTACACTTCCGTGAGTCTCAACCTCGACTTCTCATCTCCATTTTCCGAAGTTCACCACCCATTCACCAACACCGGTGAATACTAATACCTTACAATCTAATATCACTCCACTCGACGCTGATGTGATCCCCGTGACATATGAAATGCATTTTCCTTCATGTTACATGTACATATGAGTGCTGCATGAAACATTAATACACCATGGATAATTATAATTTTTACAAATAATTAACATCCGCAATCCATGTTAATACATCAACAAGCAAATATTAACATGATAATTTCACACACAGCATGTTATTTATTTATTTTCAAATTATCAATAACAAATGGCCCAAATCTCTGACTCCATATAAAATATGGCACCTCTTTGCCCCTTCTACTGTTCATCACCGAATTATTATAATACCAAAACACACCATAAAACCCGAAGACATCAGTCCCGGGATCAAAACCAAACCTCAACACAGTCCGAGACTGACCGAAAACAATCTCGAAAATTTTGTCCGGATTTTTCGAAACCAGTCCCAAAATTTTAACCCAAACTGTTCGAAATTTGCCCTGCATCAATCGAAACAATTTCCGAAAAATTTCTAAAAATTTCACACTCGCCAAAAATTTGACACTGAAATTTATGGCCTTTCATGGCCTCTAAGCCAATCCTAAGCCATTAAATGGCCTTTAGGCTAAAAATAACACAAGTAGGAAAATTCTCTATCTCGTGGAGTTTGACGAAACTCCAAGATTTTGGTGTCCACACATAGCCCTCACTACGTGGATCAACTTTGCCTCCAACCCCAACGAAAACCTACGGTCCGATTTTCGTAGATCTGAGAAAAAGCAAAGAGGGAAGGAAAAATAAAAATAAAAAATCTCCTCTCTCGCACTTTCCTCTCTCTCTCGCGGCCTCTCCTTTTACTTTTATGCTTTTTTTTTCTTTTTCCTTTTCTTAATTTTTTTATTGCCTTTTATTGCATCATCAATCATGTGACTAATTGTGAGCTACATTATCTGGCACCATCATATAGTTTTGTCATGTGTCACTCTCTTGGGGTACCATGTGGCATCCGACACCAAACGCCACGAAAAACGTGTAATTCCAATTGTCTCAGAATTTGACGAAATTTGATGTGGTAGCTAGATTTCGCGATACGATTTCAACGGTGAAGTCCGTTTAGTCATCCGAGATCTAGAAAAATTCCGGTTTTTCTATCGAAATTACCATTTTACCCTTTTTCGAAAATTCGGATTTCCTGGGGTTTCACATGCTTCTTAGGCTATTTTCTGCTATTGCAATAGTGATTGTGATGTTGCAACCTTCCTTGCTTCCTGCCTTAGTCAATTAAGCACCTTTTCTTGCTTTTTTTGCTTCTTTTGATATTGATTCCTGTAAAACATTAATTTTGATGAAGATTCCATAATTCAGATTAAATAAAGATAAGCGCCTAAATATGTATGCAAAAATGGACTTAAAGTTATATGAGTTTCATACTCATGAAACTCCCCCAATCTTAAAGTTTTGCTTGTCCCTTAACAAAGAAAAGACTATTTGCTTGTCCTCAAGCAATTTAGTTAGACTTTAAGACCATTTTTCTTTCCATCATCACTTTCAAATATATCAAAGACTTTGAATTGCCAATGAATTCGCCAATCAGGATATATGAATTTTAAAAAAACTTTAATTCTAGAATTAAAAAGATTTTCAATTAAGTTTACTCGACACACATATAATTTCTAAATTGTAAATAGCTCAATTCTCTTTACCCCTTGATTTGTGAGTGTGTGTTGGTTCTCCCCTCTTAATAGATATGCAAGTTAGTAACCTTCGAGATATTATGTAGAAGAATGGAAGTCTCCTTAGATTGACTTAGGTCCCATAAGTTTGTTGGTCATATTATTCTCCACTAATATAAGCAGAACACCACATTCAGGATCAAATAGGTCTTTAAGGCTTGTAATGTATGGTTTGGGAATTAGGTAGGTAATTGGACATTTAAGGCTCAAGTTTACTCAAAGTGCACATACTACTCAACATTTGGCACTCACACTTCTCATCCTCCATTTTCTACTAAAATCAACCTTCAAGCACCCCAAAACTTGGTTTAGTGCATCATTTTGCATACTCTTCATTGTGGCATTTCTTTTGACCACTTTTAGACTTTGAATTCAATTCCTCACACTAGAAGCTCTTTTCTTTTCCATTTTTGTGCAAGGTTTTGGGAATTGTAAATGTTCTTGCCTTCTTAAGCTTCTACCACCTTTAGCAAGTTTCTTGGGTTAGTAACCCACTAGTTATATTATGGTACTAGGTGTTGAAACACCCCTAAGAACTTAATGGCTCTAGGGAGGAAGGCTACAAGACAAAACACACTCCCCCTTGATACTTTTTAAATTTTACAGCTTCTTACTTTTCTTTTGTGCACATCATTTGGTGCATCTTTACTTAATTTCTTTATCTCAATTTATCATCCTTTCACAACACCCAAACCCCACCCCCCCCCCCCACTCTCATCCTTCTTCATATTTCAAATTTGTACACCCCTAAACTTGTCCCATTGTCTACTTCATATGCACTCATGTTGCAATTTGGGCAAATTAATGGTTTTTTACTGAAGGACCATATTTAAGGTAGGATTAAGGTTTTTCATTTGGCTTTTGATGATGGAATTGACATTTAGCTCAAACAAGGTACTAGGGTATATGCATATGCATAACACAAGGGTAGGCGTGAAAGGCACAAACTTTCCAAGGATGGCTTACATCATTTCCTGTTGGTTGTGTTGCCTATAATTTCGCCTTGAGTAATAATCTAACAAGTTCTAGAACCTTTGCAGACTAAAATTATGATGGAACTCATAAGATGTTCCTAACCCAAGCACAATTAGTTGTTAAGGTACTAGTGACCATGTGTATGTTTTCAAGGTTCATTAGAACTGAAATGTTCAAGCAAAATAGAATTATCAGCTTTATTATTATTAATTTTTCTTTTTTGTTTAAATCTTCATGATTCTAGAATTTCAGCCTAGTTATCATTGACATCACAACTTTCCAATTCTTTTGAACTCATTCTGCCCCTTTCATCAAACTAATACTCCTCTTTTGTGCTATTCAGCTTTTTTTTTTTTCTATTGTTTGGTCTTTTTAAAGGATATTGTGCTATAAGATAAATCAGAAGTTCAATGTGATTAACCACTTTAGTCCGAAGCAAATGCTAGCAATGGGTAAATAACAACATTCAATTCAACCAAACAATTCAAAGTCACAACTATAAGTATGTTTACTTAAATGCAAGAATGTGCAAAATAACGATTTAAATACATAATGACACAATTTCAGCAAAGACATTCCATTTATATGAAAGGCATATTCACAAAAGAGATTTTTCAAATATAATTGGGGATACAAGAGAGAGATTCATTTGTTCTGTTTTTTTTTTTTTTCTTGGGGTTCTATGGGTTCTGGAGGCACTAGGGGTCCTTGATAGCATGTTCATATGGAGGCTGATGATGTGCTGCATGTAGTCCTAAAACGGTGACTTTGAGCTACTACTTTCTTCTGGCGGAAGCTGCTACCATTGCCCAATCTAACATTTTGACATTGACCTTTATCAACTCAACTTGCCTTTGAGCAAGTGATTCCATGAATTTCCCCATGGAATTTTGAACATTGTACATAGACTTGATGTTGTCATTGAAGGAATTCAGACAATTTAACCATAATTGGTCTCTGGTGACCAATTCATCATTCAGTAACTTGTCTCTTCCTTCTAATATCCTAACCAAATCTTCATCCTTCTTGCACTGCCTCTGCCAATAGGCTTGATCTCTCTTTTGCAATTCATTCCTCCACATTTGGTCCCTTATCTCCAGCTCTTCCTTCCATTCCATATCTCTTGGCCTGTTGGCTTCATCCATAAACTAATCCATTTTTTCTGATTTCTACATCAAAATATTGATCCTTTTTTTTCAGTTGGGCTTTTAGTCGAGATTCCTTTCTATCATTCCGTCTGGCTCTTTCTCGCATTTCTAAGCTCGAAGTTGTTGTTGTGCTGCCTTGAACTCTCAATTTGTTCCCTCTAATAAGCTTCAACTTCGGGATACATTACCCAATCTGGGTTGGCACTCCCTTGCCTTACTTTACTCATCTTCTCTTTACTTACCACCAATGTCTGATCACTAAGCTCACTATTGTCCAATTCAGTCACTTTGTCTCTTCCTTCCTCCTCAACTCCTTTCAATTTTTCTTTGCCCTTGTTTGTTGGAGTTTTGGTGATGGCAGTAAGGGTGAGGGGAGAGGTTGCAAGGCATTTTTCTTCTTCTTCTTGGTCAAAAGTAACTCCCCCTTTTGGCGCAGTCAAGGGTGATGATCGATGGATGGGTATAAGGACCAAGAAGTTATTGCTTTGATAATCTATGATCAATTTTTCTCTATGATCTTCCTAAAGTTGATCTTGTATCCCTTCAAGATAACATAAAGGAGGATTGCCTTATCCTACCTCACAGTGCATACATGCTTGGAAGGTATCAACACTGAACTAAGAAAGTAAAACCAAATTTTGGCTTTCTCAATCAAGTCTCTTCTAGCTAGCTATCGAGACATATGGATTCTTTTTGTTCCCTTTCCACTACCCTTTTCCATCAATTAACTCCTCAAGTATCTTCTAATGGTCAGGGTTCTTTTTCAACCTTCTAAACTTTGCCCTATCGCTCAGCTTTCCCAACCCACACATATGATTGATGGTCTACCTATCGAAGAAGACCCACCTCCCTCTCACAAAACACTATGTTTCCTTCATGTCCGGCAAATTGGCATAGCACTCTCTTACTATTACTAAGACGCCTCAACCTATGATGCCGCAGATGGCGCCCAATCCCTTTTCTCAATAACTTAGCTGATGGATTATTTCCCCTTAAATCCCCTTTCTCTAATGAATCCTTTCTTTAACAAGGTCTTGCATTAATTCAATTACCTCATTGGACAAGAAATTATCATCATCGTCTACCGGCTGCTTTCTTCCACTCTTCTTCCCATTCCTTCCTCGTTTCCTCGCCTTCCCATTTCTACTTCTCTTCTCGCTTTAATGGTAAGGTTCCCTTCCTCGTGAGCTTCAACAGGCTCAACTGTTGTCTTCACTGTATCAGCCCTAAATTCTACCATGATTTCATCTAGATTTGGAACTATCTTCTACTACTCAGACTTTCTTGAAGAAAGAGAAGATATAGGATTGAGAGAAGGAAAAGGCTTTAGGTCTTCTAATAGGTAGGAAAAAGATGAACTTCATATGTAGAATTCTAAACTATTTTAATTGTTGCTGGTATAGCTACCAGCAACAATTTTAAGTCGTTGGCATAGCTACCAAAGACTCGTTGTTAAGTCCTCAAGAACGACTAAAAATTATTAAGTCGCTGTGTAGCCACTCGAGACCTCGTTGTTAAGTCCCCTAAGAATCGCACCAAAAACTTATCAAGTTGATACTCTTTTACTTTTAAACTATTCAAACTTCAACTTGGCCTTTTTTACTGCAAGTGCACATATCAACAAGTAGTAAAGTGGATTTTTAAGTCCAAATATCGTACGCATAAGGATTTGAGGAATTTTCAAAGATTAAGTATTCAAACTACTGAAGGACATCACTATTTGAACTCCGATTTTTAAGATTGTAAACTAACTATTTAATAGAATAAAAAAAAATTGGGCTCTTTTCTTTTCTTAAAAGATTGTCCAGATCTAAAACAACTATATATCTATGATTGAGTAAAACATCATGGAAATGGAATTAGTAATGCGACTATTGGGGCTCGCATTTTGTTCATAAACTATTAAATTGTTATGGGTAGAATCCTGGACTTGTCCAAGGGTATCTTAGTACAGTCTTGAAAAACCTTCAACCACCATACATTTCACAATTTAGACCACCATGTTCCAAAGTCGGGACTACATGTGTCTAAAAAACTACTTTTAGGATCTAATTCCCTTTAAGCCTTGGATGACTTCCCAAACTAGGACTCTTCAACCAATTCTTAGGACTAAAAGTTAACTCTGTCTCCAAAAACCGTGGTAACGCAAGCTTCCTCCAAACATAATAGTCTATCACTCTGGTGCAATAACCAATATATCCACTTCTATCGATGTAAACTTAAGTATTTTATCAAAATGAGACAAGTTTCTCAAATATATTAATTTCATAAAACCAAGAGATCACTAACACTAACTAGAAAAACCGGCACCTAACGTGAGAAGTACAAGCACTTTCACTCTTTGATGATTTTCTACAATCGACTACCCGCTGAGCAATCGATCAATCGGGTTGCTCTTTTTAACTTCCTTATTTTGCTTCCAACTTCCCGAAGACATAACTTCTTCATCCGAACTCCTAATTACGCAATCTTGGTGTCTACAAAAAGCTCTTGAAGTATAAAATGATTCCATACCAATAGAGGATCCATGGGAAGACATCATGCAGATGAAAATATCACATGTTTGTTGTAGCTATATGATTACTTTGCTGATTTTTCTTCCATTTCTCTCATTTGCGTTCCGCTCCGCCCAATGGTTGACCTAATCACAAAATATAACATTAAGAGAATTATAGCACTTATTTATATCATAAAACTACTAAAATCTAAGCAAAACATGGAGATAAAATGAGTATATAAGATACTCATCAACAAGTCCCATCCCTTGAGCCAAGAACAGCTTGTGACCAAGGCACTCGCCATGTGGGACTCCAAGATCCTACCTGACCCATATTGCCCAGCTGATCTTTACACCTTCACCATCTCCAGAAGCGACTACAATCAACAATGACCAACTAGAGTCCCGACCATAAGGGCGTAGAAGAGCGTAGACACAATTGCTCCTCGATCATCATCACCCCGTGGAGTCCCCTTAGTTCTAAGTCTTCACCAAAAAAATGGGGAGAATTTTGGATAGAAAGAATTAGAAAGAATGTCAATGGAAGGAAAAGGGGGTAAAAGGAATACTTTATTTTTATACCTTTTTATCTCTTCAATAGTGTATGACTAGACATGTATAAAGGGCGTATTAAATCACCGTGAAATGGAAAATCTTCATCTAAAAGTGTCCAAGTGCCTCTTGTCTCTCCTCTTCAATGTATCTTCGTGTGTCATTCTTTAAGGGATGTTTTTGTCAAGACATAGGAAAAGGGTGAATGTTGGGTTTGAGATTGCCCATATCTTCGTCTCAAGGGTTCTACAAGAAGATAGTGTCTTTAGAGCTCAAGGTTGATGAATATTTGAAGATTTAGAGGTGAAGTCCCTAATAGGACCATAATGAAGTTCGAACTAAGGCAATTCTATGCTATAGGGATGTATCAAATATGCAAAGTCCGGACTATAAGCAAAGCAGCCGTGGAATATCACAAAAGATCTGGACGTCTAAGCTATCAAACCAGAATTGGAATCAAATAAGGATTATATTCTGAAGGGGATACTTGATCAAGAAGTTTCCTATTTCCGCAGTGATAGCTTAAAGAAAATAACATAAAATAGAAGATAGAGTTGGAGTCATACAACCTTATCTAGTCTTCCATAACCGAATATAAAGGCTATATATTTAGGACTTTGGAAGATGCTCAACATGGATTTCAAGAGCATAACTCGAAGAAAAACAAGCAAAGTCCAGACATGTTGAAAGAGTGTGGAGTGCAAATACTCGATTGAGGTATTGCATGTTAAAAGCCTTTCACCTTAGGTGAAAGCTTATGGTTCTTATTTTCTTCATGTTATTTTGATGTATTAGGCAAGCATGGGTGTGTGCGATGTTATAGAGAGAGAACAAAGTGAGCTTTATTCTGAATTCCACTATGAGTGATTAGGTTTCAAGAAGGTCCATAGGCAAAGAGGAAGTCTCGTATCACATAAGACTAATTGTAAACCTTGAATCAGATCAGTGGAAATCCTTACATTTGGACACAACCCTATGAACGTAGACAAGTTGTCGAACCATATAAAAATTGTGTCTTTACTTTATTGCTAAATATATCACATATGCTCTAGACACACTAAGTCTCATAGGGAGAGTTCGAACGTATTAAGATAGTCCGAACGAAACAACAGTCCAAACATCAAGAACTATGACCTAAAACCCACACTTTTATCTGTCAACTTTTAATTTAATTTATTGTAAATATAAGACTTGAATAACTCGATTATTTTTCGAGTCAAGTTTTGAACATTGAAAAACCTTGATCGAAGTTCAAGCTTTGAGTTTTTTATCGAGTCGAGCTTGAGTTTGACTCTATATCAATTTGACTCTCAACTTGTTTACACCCCTGATTGTGATTGGTATTATAGATTTAGAATTTGGTTGTCAAGCATTAAATATGTTATATACTAACTTTGTAGATTACTAGGAACTTTTGTCTCATAGCCTTTGTAACGCCAAGCGACTCCGGCCGATTGGAGCAAAGCAAGGCAAAAGCTAAAAATAGATGCTTTTGGAAAAATCCGACTCGGCGGTGGAGCAAGCAAGGGAGCAAAAATTTGGCTGATGAACTAAATTTGGGCAAATATTGCTGATCACTGTACATCAGCAAAATGATGGAAAAACCGTTCCTACCCTCAATATTATAGCCGTTGAAACGAAGCGGCGCACACGTGAACGAAAAATCAAGCGGCAGGTCTCTAAGCAGATTCCCACACCCATGAAACGTAGATTCTCCAAATCGAACCATTTAACTCCCACCAACTAAAACAAAAATTTCAATAAATAGCAGGGAACCCAAACGATTTCCATACAAAGCACCAGAACCAAGGAAATCGCAAGAATGGAAGAAATCAGAGGAGAGCCAACCTCTCGCCGCTCGCCGTCACATTGGCCGCCGCCGCTCTTCATCCACCGGTCATTGCTCTCGCTCGCTGGTTTGGCCCGTAAACACCGGCCACCGACCGCCACCGCTACCCGACATCAAGTGAGATCTCCGGCGCGCAGCCTACGCAACCCTCTCTTCCTCCCCCATCCCCTCCCCGGGCCGCTTTAGCGCCGCAAAATGGAACAACGAACAGGGAAGAAACGCCGGGCGCAGCCGTGAGTGAAACGACGCCGCTTTGTCTGGCGGAGATAAAACGACGCCGCTTTCTTATTTACTGTTTTTAAATAAATAACAAAACGATCGCCAAGCTGGGACAAACTGGCGCAAAACGACATCGCTTTGAAGCCCACTACCTGAAAACGACGCCATTTTGGCTATGTGACCACTAACCCAAAACGACGTCTTTTTGGCTCAAAAAATGAGAAAACAATGCTTTGACCCAAACCCATTTTTTCCCAAATAATTAGCCTACAAATATTTTTATCAACTTAATTATTTTCAATTCTATAATATTATAAATAAAATAAGATTAATAAATGAAAAACCATAAATCATATTTTTGTGAATAATTTAAAATAGAATTTAAATATAAATGTTTTACTTGATATGAATATTTTATTTTTACTGTCATTAACATACATATCTTTCATTGAATATTCCATTAACTATTTTAATAATTTGTTTTATTAATTTTCCACCTTAGTTTATTCATACTTATTTTTAAGTTTGATTTTGTAGCAGAAAATGGCATCTCCTCCAATACGAGGTAGGCAAGGAAAATCTTTCTTAAATAAGGAAGACGTATGATCGCAGATTTCGATAACCATAACCCAAGATTTGAAGATCGAGACAAGCAACCAGTCAAAGTTTCGGGGATTGGCGACACTTAAGTTTTGAGACCAACGCCGGAAATTTCGACCCACCACTGACTTCTTGCCGTTCTCAGACAAAATCGATGATAGAACCGAAGACATTGTGCCAAATGGCGTGATACTCGCAGACGTATCGCAACAAAAAGCCACAAAGCGGAGCGAACATCACCGACGAGGTCGCTATCTATCATATAATTTTCTACAACAAATATTTTAATGAAAATTTTATTTATTTCTAATTTTATTTTCTACAAGGTGTGCAAGCAGAATATGTTTCAAGTATATGTTAGAGTTCGTGGATTTATGATCATTGTCAGGAGGTGCTTAAATACCGGATAAGTGGATGATTATACTCAAGAGCAACCCTAGGCCCCGCTCCCTGCGTATGAGGAAACTCATGATACACCCAGAGGTCTTCGACTGATCAAGATCCATATAAAGAATGCAACGCAAATTCTCTCCAAGGAAGAGACCCCTGAAGAAAAGGTAAATGCAAAGAAAGGCATTTAAAAGTAAGACAGGTCCAACAGATAATTAGTGAATTTATTTTATACGATTCAGGAATTATCCTCAAGATAAATAAGAGAAAGTTAATTTTACGAGGAAAGAAAACTTCACTCATCAAGGACCAAGCACGTAGGAGGATGTGCAACCAGACATCATAGACTACCGGCGATAGACATTAACGAGCAAAAGCATAGGTCGGGCAGATGATCGCCGATGATGCCATTACGGAAAAGACATCTCACATATGTCCGTCAATAAAGAACACTATTATCAACTAATGCAGTTAACGCTGATATATAGTAAAAGCAAATAAAATGCAAGTAGCTCCTAACTTTAATGTATAAATAGATTACTAAATGCTTATTTCAAATCGCACTTCAATTTTGTCTACTAACTTAAAAACGCGAATCTTCAAATTATCTACGCCATTTTAGTAGTAAAAATGATTAAAAGATGAACTAACTTAAATCAAGAAAATCTTATCAACTACATCTGATCCGATTTTTCTATTAGTCCTAACACATTTATTTTTAACCCTATATTTAACAAATTATTTATTTTTCATTATTTTTTATAAGAAGTACAAAATTTTTTAAATTAATTAATATTTGTAACCAAAAAAATTTTCAACTACAAACTTATTAATTAAATATTTATATTTATATTTATTGATTTAATTAAATATTTATGGCCATTTTATTTTTATTGAATATTTATTTTTATTTTTTACATTTTAATTAAATATTTATTTATATTTTTAAATCAAATTTATAGTGTAAGAAGTGATATAAATGAATGAAATGCATACTGATGTAATATACAAGAAAATGGTAAAATTTCAATGTATTTGTGATATAAAACTTTAGACGCCATCAAGATGCCATAATAAACTTTAACTAAATTTCAAAATAACTTTAAAGAAAAATAGCTTTGTATGCTTTTTTCGCTTAACTGCTTGGAGATGCTCTTAGAGCTTAATAGTTTCCCTTCATAAATAAATTTAAAAAAAAAAAAATACTAGCAAATGAACCTTAGACAAGTCGATGATGAGCAAATGGATCAATTAGAAGTGAGAAAAATGGCCACATCATTTGAGGGATACAGTACAGGGGGTGGAGGAGGAATTAATTTCCATGTGATTGTGCTACAAACTTGTTCTAAGGGATGAGAGAATAATGGTGATGGTTGAGCATCACTAGACATTATGTTCTGCGTATTACAGTTAATTATAGCTCTCTATGTTGTATCAGAATAGCTGTCAGTTGATGAAGAAAATCTTCAGGTAAATCAATTAAAATATGGCCAATAGTTATGTTCAAACTCAACTCAAATCTACTCAAATTTAGCTCAATTAAACACGAGCAAGCTAGGTTAGGTATTATAATGCTCGATTCATTGAGCGAGTTACTCGAGGCTCGACTCGATTAGCTGAAGTCGAATTAGTGATACAGAGTGTTCGGTGGCTTAAGCTGGATTCATGAAATAGACTATCTACACCTGATTTTACCTGTATAAATGAAAATTGAAACACATTGACATTGTGAAAACATGGGAAACAGAAACTAGAAAAATTGGAACCTTTATAAATCTCTATCATGTTAGAAGCATCTTACAAGACTTCCCACATGCTAACTGAATAAAAACATCAACCAGATGCTATTTATTTCACAACAGAAAGGCAGGAAAGGAACCTTACAGAATCTTCAGTTGAATAAATAGCCAAGACAAATTGCCCTGCATTTCGACTTTCTATGCTGAAGAGATTTTACTCACGATCTGAAGACCAATGGAGGAGGGAAACTCCGGACCATCCAGTCACACCAAAATTTTATGTCAGTCTCAATCAAGAGGTCACCAACAATTTTTCTAGTTCTACCTGGCTGCATATTGTAAAAGCTGTAGCTCTCAGCTGTAAAACAGCTTCTACGGTTGCTTTGAAATTTCACTTCCACAAGATGGAATCAACACTAGTGGACCGAACATACCAGTCGGTATTTGTAAGAGCGAGTTTTTCAAGGCTAGAATTCTTCATCTGAGCTAACAAAATCTAATTCAATCATCCTTTCTGTAGCCATCTTCGCTTTTCCAGATACCGTTTGCTCCTGCTCTGTTTTCTTTCTTTTTGTTGCAGGCTGATGGTTTCTTGCGACTGCAGACGAATCTTTTCTAATGGCTGTTGATGGCCTGAATAGTGATAGATGAATCTTCAATGAAGTGGAAAGACCAACCACAAATGGAAAATAAACAAGAACAGAACATGAATGGTTTATCGACTAGGAAGTTCACCTCTTGGCCACTTGTTGGTTGAGGCCTGATCCTTCTTTCGTAATTTTTGAGCCCACCTTCCCTGTATTGAAAAGAAAAAAAAATGTCAGAGAAGAGAACCATATAGGATCACAGAAAATAAGCAGAGGCGGAAAGGACCTAAACCTGTTATTTCAGTTAGAAATCTTATTCCTTGTGAGTGTGCATTTGTTGTCACTTTACCTGCATTGCTATCCAGTCGGTACATTTCAGATACATTAGGATTGCTAAATTATAGATGTTTCCATGCATTAGAGAGATAACATTTCTTTCAAATCTTGTTTAAGAAAAACACTTTGAGCTTGACTTTGATTGAGTTATCATGAAGGATTGATAAGTGGACAAGGGAAAAGTGAAGACAATCTTATAGTCTGTTTGGTTGCAATGAAGATATGGAGAAGATAATAAAGGAAGTCATAAAGTTGTAGTCTTCTAAGTAACCAAAATGAGCATTGAAAAAATGTTTGGAAACTAAAACATGCTTGTGGCAAACCTCAGTGCCTTCTTCAGTCCATCCACAGACAACAACTTCACTGGCTGCATGGGCCTTTTTACATTGGTTTTATCAGCTAAAGGGTCAACAAAGTAAACTCCTTCTGAGGTTAGAGGATCCCGAAAGGCTGTCTTTAAATTCCTGAAAATAAAAATAAAGTGGGCATATGAGTGTGTTCTTTTATGCAAGTGGTTAATGGCAAACACAAAGAGATTCAAATCTTCGAGCAGTGGTACATACCCTCCTTTGAGCTCAGTTCGCATTATGGAATCTTCCCACCTCCAGATGCTTTCTGTAAAGGAAATGAGTAGGAAGCTTAAGTTAGTACATTTTCTTTGAAGACAAACAGGTCACCAAATTAAGGCATTGAACAATAATCTCACCGATTTATGGTATCTACAATACGCCCCATGACGCCTGAAATCACACAGTGCCAAAGTTAAATCATCAAGGTTTTTATAGCACAAGAGATACCAAAAGATAAACTTCAATAATGAAAATAATACTGGGATAGGATAAAGAACATAAACTAGAGCTGGATCTTTCTCTCCTGGTTCCTACCCATCAACTTAAGGAGGTATTTACGTGTTCCAGTATGCCTTTTGGTACAAAATAACGAAAGTAGGCAATAAGAAAAACAAAACATGAATACACAGATTGATGTGGAAAACTTTAAACAAGAAAAAACCAGAGACAAAATGAAAAAAATTCATCACTTATCCATTGTGTGGTGGTGTAGTAATGGGATCGGACCAATCCCGACTATATCACATCTACCTTGAATAAGAAGGAAGTTCATGACACAATGTAAAAATGAGCTCCTATTGATCTTATGGATGTTTTAAAGCCTTAAAGGGATATGGTTCAACAATATCTACATGATTTGGTGTGGATCATTACAAATGGTATCAAACCTAATATCCTGTGAAAGAAGTTCCTGACACTATAAAGCAACCTCTTAACCTTGTGAATGTGTTTTAAATCCATGCGAGCTCAAAATAAATATGAGCTCCTCTTAATATTGTAAAACACATTTTAAATCCATGAGAGCCCTTTCAGTTGTGCACTTCGAGCTTTTCTGACTAGGCCAAATAGAATTCAGACTCTAGACACCTTGGAATAGAAGAATCCCATTTCTTCATGTTGTACCCAAAATTTTAAGGTAGACTCTGGTTGAAACAGACAGTGGTTTATCAAAGTTAACCACATATGCAATCAAAAGTTCTTAAGTAACCAAAGAGGGATTAGTTAGGTGTCAAAACCAGCTCTCTGATAAGGGTGTCAAAACTTGCTCAATCACCCAACATATGATAAAACCATCTCTCTAAGGTTAGAGAGCTTAATGCTTTTAATGTAAAGTTTTTCCTCTTGCATTTCCTTGTCAAGCAAGGTTGAATGACAACTCATGTCCTAAAGACCTTTATTTATTTTGCAAGTACTTTAAAATACTGTGCTAAATCATGCCTATAAAAGATAAACTCAGTTCAACCTCCTTGGTTTTTGGATTAAACAATCCATGTTATAAATATTATCAAGAGTGATTATAATAGAATAGTCATATGATTTTGATAGCTAGCCTCTTCTTCAAGGAAACTAATGGAGCTACCCCACCCCATTAATTGCTCCAGGAACATATTCCTAACCAACATCTCTTTCTTCATAAAGAAACACTTTCCAAATCAAATATTCCACTGAAACTTTGAAGCTCAACCACCGATTTGTATCTATAGATGACAATTTAGCATGATTTACAAGTTGAAGGATGTCATGACTATTATTAATTTAAGAAAATCAAATAATTTATTTTTCCACTGAAAACTGCATGACTGACTGAGATTTCTAAATTTTCATACCATAGTGATGTGTGTTCTTCCTTTGAAAATTTAAAATCACAGAAATTGGGTGAAGCTGCAACAAAACTTCACTTAATATTTGGGTCAGAACTGAAAATTGTGAAGAATGATCCTAGAAACTACCATCAGACAAGAACATCTTCAGAAGGTAATTATATCTGCCTGTTAGGTGAGGTCAATGACCCAAAGTTAAACTACTTAAAAACACTTAGAACACATTGACAGTAAAAAGAGGACTCCTAACTAGCCACAACTTCTGAATTTCAATGACTAAAAGAACATTCTTCATCCCACATTGCTTAGAACCAAATATTTTATGACATCAATTCTGATATATACTTGCAATGCTTTCAAGTGCATTTGTTGTAACAATGCGTCTACCCAATCAAACGATATAAGAAGTTATAGTCACGTACTTATTTATGACTAATGTACAAGCCAGGCCATCCTTCCTTTTTCCCTTGCAAACTCCATAATCAACTGAAGTGCCCAATTTTAAAAATTTGACCAGGAGAATAGACACTTAATGAAAACCCTTTTCCTACAGAAAATGGAAATTTAGCACTGTTTAAACTTTGACAAACTAACCCCATTAGTACATATCAAGTTCATACCATAGCATCCTTCTTAACACCAGAATTGGAATAGTACAAAGACTGTTTCCAGCCTGCTCTTTCAGTTCTTCTGATAAGCATCACCAAACAAGAAAACGCACAGTATCTTCATCCAAGCACCCAACTTTCCATATGCAATAGTTCTTCCCCGCAGAACAGTCCTTGGAGTTTCCCTTCTCAGTCAACACCTACAGTGGCCCAACAACCTGAAAGAGTGTCCCCCACTAGAAAATTCCTGAGAAAACAAGAATTTGCATGAATAATCAATTTTATGGCCAAGAAAACTGCAGAAAGAAAACACTTTAACTGTTTTGATTTGATGTAACCGTTAAGGAACAAATAGCTGTCCTGATACTTGGAAAGGGTGAATTTGAGTTGATATTTTGTGCTCTTTAGGAAACAAAACTTTAGAAATTCAGGTTTATCAAATATTTTCTTTTCCTCATTCACTCAGCAATGAATTAGACCATGCCAATAGACACAAAGAAATAGAAATTAAGTGCATTAGCATACTTTATTGCCGGTAACCGAACAAATCGAATATCTGAAAGCTGGTTGCTAAGTTCAACAGAGGAGACCAATTGATTCCTGGAAAAAGGAAATATAAAACAAACACACATCAAACAATTTCATAATGCAAAAAGTTCTCCTATTGGAATTTCAGCCCGCAACCTCAACAATGTATATAGCAAGAAAATCCTGAAGCTTTGAATTGGGTTGGCCTACACCCACCTTAGCACCAAAACCTGAGAAACTTCTCAACGTCAGCCTCATTCTTCTTCAAATTGGGAGCTTTCTTCACAGGCTCAGGATGAAAATCAAGACAATCTTCTACAGCATTTCTGAAGACAGACATGTCTGCCTGCCTTTTACGCCTTGGAGATCCATCGTCAGAATGGTATCCTGTAAACAAAGAGAAATTCGGAGTATACATGGATTTCCCAACAAATAGGCCAGCTTGAAATGGAAAACAAATGTTTCAAATATTTATATATAATTCAATTATATTCAAATATACTGAAATTTAAGAAAAAAAGAAAAGATCCCCATGTATATTTCCTAGAAAATAGATGTTTTGAATTGGATAAACAACACCCACTAAATGTGCATCTACCGCAAGCTAAAAAAAAACTGAGACACCCACATTGGTTTTTCACGGAACATGGCAAAAGTCAACAAACCCCACAAAGCTGAAGCAAAAATCTGAATGCAGACGCAGAAATGATTACAGAGGGGCTGAGAGAGAGAAATTGACCTGGTGACTGGGGAGGGGTTTCCAAAACCCTATCTTGGAGGGAGAGAAGGAGATCGAGATCCTCCTGGTGATTGGACATGGAGATTTTTTCTTTTACTTAGTTGAAGAAGAGAGTGAAAAATTGGTGTTAGGGTTTATGATGTTCGCGTCATATACATACAGATGGAGAGATGTCGAGGTTTTGTGGAGGGAGAGGGAGAGAAAGATTTCAATTTTGGAGGGAAATAGATTGAGGCTATGGATCTTTTATGGGCCTTTACAGGTTTGGGCCTCGAAAATTTTGGAGGTAACTTGGTTGGCCCACCACTTACCACTTGTTTGAGTGAGAAATGATTTTGTATTAGACGGATCACAGCCCCCGTAAGTCTGACGTTATAATATTATGTTACCGTATAAGCTCGAATCCGTCATTCACTCAATAATAAATTCAATGCTTGTCGTTGAAACCATGCTCATTGGGACCGGTTTCTTTTAATTTATAAATGTTGGATTATAGACGCCGTCGCTGTATAGAACGGCTCGACTAAGGCCGTGAATGTGGCTGTCGAAAACTCGTCTCTTTCAGGGCGTGAATCATTTATAAAAAGCAAGACTTTGATTCATGTTGAAGGTTCGATTCTCTAAGAATCACAAAGATGCATTTTAATTATTGATTTGATTCTCACATGAAACATGAGAAACATCAATTATGAATAAAATGAAGTCATTACTTCATATTTGAGGGCCTATGTTGGACGGTAGAAAATAATATTGAATTTAACATTTAAAGGGTAATTTAGTCATTTTACCGTAATAAAAAAAAAACTCTCTTTTGGCTGTCTCATATTCCAAAAACAACTTCCTATTAATCTTGAAATGGATTTCATTGTAATATTTTCGAAGGGACGCTCTCATAATGTTTGAATAAAAAACTTTGAAATATATTAAAAATAATTTTGTATATTATTATTATTAAACTTTTACCAATACAATTTTAATTCACTTATAAAAACCACAAATTCGTAAAAATCAAAATATTGGTCTTGTTTTGAAAAAACAATTACTATTTATGAAGAATAGTTCTTTAAAATACTTTTATGAAAAATATTTTTTATGTTTTATAAAATAAAAAATTATTCGCTAATTTAAATATTTAACTTTATTATTTTCTTGTATTGCATGACTTTGTTCTGATGTAGTAAAGCTGTTCAGTGACTCGAGCCTGAATCCCTCATCTCCCCGGAATGTCATGTATTTTTAAGCTTTGAATGACTCTAGATTGACTTAGACAAGTGGACAAAATAATTTATTTTAAATAGCTTTTTTATATGTTTGTATAATTACTTTTTTTTTAAATAATATTGGAAAAATTAAGTAAAAACAAGATATTATTACAAATATATTATCAATGATTCTTAAAAATAAAAAATTATTTTTATTTTTATTTTGAAGAATAGAATATTTTCTTATAAAATAGTTCTCAAAGAGACTCGCAAGGATGAAAACTAAGATAGGAAAGTAACTATTTCAAAAATTATGAAAATATTTTAAAACGTAAAAATAATATTGAAAACTGGGTTACATTCTTAGAAAATTTTAAAAAAAAATATTTTCCTTCTTGAATTCCCAAATATTTTATTCTTTTAATAAATTTTTTTTAATAAAAATCAACCAAACCTGCGTTTTAATTGTTTAATTCTTAAAGTCAATAAAATATTTTTGACTCAAATATGATTGGAAGCTGCAAAACAACAAACAACCCATGCGAAGCAGAGGATACCAGCTCTTAACCAATTTTTGAATAGTGGTTACGGTTACTTGGTAGCCAGTAATTTCCCGCGAGTCAAACGTCTAACTCGGTATCTCTGCTTCAAAAATAGCAATAAAATGAATCGAAAAACACTGCCCAAAACATCAGGAACTCTAACAAATACACTTGTAAGAAGAACCAACTGAACAACATTCAGTTTCCGAGCTCTCCTCCTTCTTTTCCCAATAAATTGACCGAATCTGTCTCCGAAATCACTTCATTCTTCTGTAAAAAAAGACATCAAGATACCCATTATATATTGACTACCTTTCATCAGTTTCTGTTTACAACTGAACTGTGAGAGAGGTTTTTACCTATGATTGTATCAGTTCAGGCGGTGATAGCCGCCGCGATTCTTTCTTTGCTGGTATCGTTGTCGAATGGGGCTGCCCGTGGCGTGGAGAAGACCGTGACGTATGACGGGAGGTCTCTGATCATCAATGGAAGAAGGGAGATTTTCTTTTCGGGTTCCATACATTACCCTCGGAGCGTCCCAGAGGTACATACTTTCATTTTCTGTGTTCTGGGTATTTTGGGGATTGACGAATTGATGGTTATGGTGAATTGGGTTCAGATGTGGCCGGAGATTCTTCAAAAGGCTAAACAAGGAGGCTTGAATGTGATCCAGACTTACGTGTTCTGGAATATCCATGAGCCGGTTGAGGGACAGGTAAACTGAATGAAGTCCTCCATTGAAAAATCTCAGGTTTTTTCGGGGTTTGATTGATTGGGTATACTTTGAGTTTTGCAGTTCAATTTCAAAGGTAACTATGATTTGGTGAAGTTCATCAAAATGATCGACGAAGCTGGGATGTATGTAACGCTCAGGATCGGGCCATTCATAGAGGCCGAATGGAATTTTGGGTACCATTCTTCATCTTCAAACTCGTTTTCTTTCCCTGCAAACACCATTATTTTCTATCAGTAGCAGTATCAGGCAATGTTTTTTTTCGGTTTTGATTGCAGAGGATTTCCATATTGGTTAAAAGAAAAACCTAACATCGAATTCCGGAGCTACAACCAGACATTCATGGTAATCACTGAAAACATATACAGAAGAAGATAGTAATATCACAATATATATATATATATATATATATATATATATATATATATATATATATATATCTATTTGAACAAATATGAACAAAATCTTTCACATGTTTTTGCAGAATTATATGGAAAAGTATTCCAAGATGATTATAGATATGATGAAGCAGGAAAAACTATTTGCTCCTCAAGGAGGGCCCATCATACTTGCTCAGGTCTGGCTTGTTAAAAAATTGGCCTAATCTTCTTACAATTCTTGATCATGTTCTGATTTCTATATATATACATATATATTGTATATGATGCAGATCGAAAATGAGTACAACAGTGTTCAAGGTGTATATATGGACCGCGACAAAGGGAAAAAGTACGTGCAGTGGGCAGCTAAAATGGCAGTGGGACTTGGAGCTGGAGTTCCCTGGGTTATGTGCAAACAGAAGGATGCCCCTGATCCGGTGGTAAGTTTCGAGATCTTCCGATCTTAGTCCTCCTCCTCCGAAGAGGTTTCAGAAATTAGGGTTTTGGGAATTGAGCATTTGGGGTTGGTATGCAGATCGATGTATGCAATGGGAGACACTGTGGAGACACATACACTGGTCCCAACAAGCCAAACAAGCCTTTTCTATGGACTGAGAACTGGACAGCTCAGTGAGTATTACTACTATTACTACTCACTGATCATATTAGCAAGTCAAGCTGATATTTCAGGTTCTAATCGGCTTTCAATGGGGTTTTTTTATCTTTTATTGATTGCAGGTATAGAGTATTTGGAGATCCACCATCACAAAGATCAGCAGAAGATCTTGCTTACGGGGTTGCGCGGTTCTTCTCCAAGAATGGAACACTTACCAACTATTACATGGTAGGAAGAAAGATAACTCTGACTCTCTATTTTCAGAACTTCAAAAAGAAAAAAGAAAGAAAGAAAGGCATACCATTGCTCTCTGGAAGGAAAATCCTCACAAATTTTGTCTGCAGTATCATGGTGGGACAAATTTTGGGAGAACAACCTCAACCTTTGTGACTACACGCTACTATGATGAAGCCCCTCTTGATGAATACGGTTGGGATTATCGGTTCTTCTTTCTCTGTGACTGATCAAGAAAAGAAATGAAATCTGAAGATCTAACTGGCCTTCTCCTTTGTATGTTCTTCAGGCCTGCAGAGGGAGCCGAAATGGGGTCACCTCAGAGACTTGCATTCTGCTTTGAAATTGTGCAAAAAGGCTCTGTTTCGGGGGCATGCTGGGGTTGAACAACTGGGAAGCGGTATAGAGGTGAGCATAAGTCATGAATAGAGAATGCAAAACTACAGGCAAAAAAAAGAGAAGAAAACAAAAACAACAACAACAAAAATCAGGGAAAAATATATGACTGACTAAGCTGTTTTGCTCTGCAGGCAAGGCTCTATGAGGAGCCTGGAACCAAAATTTGTGCTGCTTTCCTGAGCAACAACCATACTAAAGGATCTGCAACCGTTACTTTCAGGGGACATGAATATTTCCTGCCACCATATTCCATCAGCATTCTTCCTGATTGCAAGACTGTTGTTTACAATACTCAGAGGGTAACTAAACAAGGGGGCTAAAAAACAAAAATAATAAGTTATCATTGAATTGCCTGCTGTTCGATGTGGAGAAAATTGCTGAGGTTTTGTTTCTGTTTTTGATTGTATGACAGATTGTATCACAACATAATACAAGAAACTTCATTAAATCAACTGTGGCACACAAGAATCTCAAGTGGGAAATGTCAACTGAAAAGATTCCAGTCATGGAAGACTTGAAAAGTTTCGCGAAGACCCCAAGGGAGCTTTACAGCTTCCTTAAAGATAGGTCAGACTATGCGTGGTTCGTCACAAGGTAAACCAAGATTTTCTGAGTTTAATACTCAGGGAAATTCCATTCCAGGAACCAAGAATAGAAGTCTCAACTGATATGATATGATTGTTTTAATACCACAAATTTCAGCATAGAAGTGAATAAAAATGACTTGCCCATGAAAAAAAAGATCACCCCAGTCCTACAGGTGTCGAGCCTTGGCCACGCAATGGTTGCATTCGTCAATGGCAACTACTCAGGTAAAATCACACAAATTTACAAATTTGTGTACAAATTTATAGGTACTAAGCTTTTTCATTACTAAGTGGGCATGACTTTTCAGGGACTGCTCATGGAAGCAATGTGGCGAAAGGCTTTGTTTTCAGGGAACCGGTGAGGTTGAAGGCTGGAAAACTCCACGTTCTGTTGTGTATGACATTGGGACTACCGGTAATGGGCAGTTCCTGTTATGTATTTTTCCATCAATTTTTTAAAGCCCAATTACTAATGAAGTATGCTATGCTAAATCAATTAAGAATGCGGGAGCTTACATGGAGAGGAAGTATGCTGGGGTCGAATCAGTGTCGATCCTAGGGATGAATACTGGAACTCTTGATCTCACAAATCTGTAACGAACCAAGGTAGCACTTAAGAGCATGATCTGCAATTTATGATAGTGAGTGAGAGATTGAGCGTGATCATAACTTGCTGGTGATATTCAGGTGGGTGTGAATGGAGAACTTAACGAGGTGTTCACTCAAGAAGGATCACAGAAAGTCAAGTGGACTCCGGCCAAGAATGGAACCTCTTTGACATGGTACAAGGTAAGTATGCTGGAAAAAAAAAACATTGCTGATTGCTGATATCCAATTACAGTACCTTCCTCTCCATGAATGAATTTTTCAGGTTTTTCGAGGAGGGAAAATCTAAAATTTACCCTTCCTGTTGCAGGCCTACTTTGACAGTCCTGAAGGAAAAGACCCAGTGATTCTCGCGATGGGAAGTATGGCGAAAGGAATGATGTGGGTGAACGGGAAATGCTTAGGCCGTTACTGGGTGTCTTACCTATCAGCTCTTGGAGAGCCAACTCAATCCGAGTAAGTATAAAAAAAAAAGCTACAAATTATCACAAGAACTCCAACAAAATCAAACTGGGGATTCTTCAATTTCCTCGATGATCCTCTGTTTTCGGTTTTTTTTTTTTTTTTTTTTTTCAGATATCATATTCCAAGAGCCTGGATAAAGCCCAAAGACAATCTCCTGGTCATTTTCGAGGAAACAGGAGGAAAACCATGGGATATTGAGATTCAGCTAGTGAACAGAGACACAATCTGCAGCTTAATCTCTGCACTTCATCCAGCCCATGTCAAGTCATGGCAACGGCATGACGCCAAGATCCAGGCGGTGGCAGACGACATGAATCCCATCGCCCAGCTCAGTTGCCCCAAGAAGAAAGTGGTCACGAATGTCGAATTCGCCGCCTTCGGCAACCCGTACGGCGTCTGTGGAGACTTCGAATACGGCAACTGCACTGCCCACGACAGCAAGCAAATCGTCGAACAGGTAGAATGCATCCCCCCACCTCCACCCCCAACTCCCCCAAAAAAAAAATCAAGAAGAACAATCAGATCATAGCACTTACAGTATTCTCCAACGGTCGTAATTCTTTTCCTTTTCCTTTTCAGTACTGTCTGGGAAAGAGCAGATGTCAGATACCGTTATCGGCGTCGAAAGTTGAAACGTACGGCGGACTTTGCTCGGGTATTACGAAGACACTGGCTGTGCAGATGAACTGTGGGCGGAAAACGTAGAGAAAAAATAGATAGATGATCTTGGTGGGTTGTTGTTGTTTGATTTCCATGGTGGAGGAGAGTTGACGATGATCTCGGATTTGTTTTGAGAAATCAAAGTTTCCCTTGATTGATCAAACCAAATAACCATTGGAGTCTTGAAAGATCTGTCTCTCTTTTCAACTATCGAATCTCCTTTATCAATGAAACTCAAATCTTCTAGTTAAATATATTTGTTAGTAAGTCTAATATTTATGACCTTCAACGTCTAGCTCAAGTGGTAAACGGGAGTTCGTCGGTTCGAGTCCCTAAATGATTCCCTTAATTTTCACGTCATAAAACAAGAATATGACTTAATTTTAATGTTAGAAACGTTTCAAAAAACGTAAGATATAAAAAGATGAGAGATTCGAATTCAAGTCTCGATGGGACAGTTTATTACATTGTAACTTAATTAAAACATTTAACTGTAAAACAAAATAGTAACAAATTCGGGTTGTTTTTGTTAAAAATATTAGAAAATAAGTATAATAATTTGCCCATCATACCTAACTCATGTTATAAAACGTTCAACGTTTTAAAAAATACAGATAAAAAGGAGCATCCCGAATTCGGAAGTTATAATAATAACGACACTTAGTGATATCAGAATTAAAAGTTTAACAAGAAAAAAAAAAAAGGTAAAATGATTAAACCATAAAGGTCACATGTTTGAAGAAATAAATATGACCTTCATGATCTATAATCCCCAAATCACAAGTCATATTACCTTATGCACTGTTACAAAAATAATATTATAAAATTATATCTTATTTGAAAGGACATTTGCATACAAAGATTAGCCTATGAAATTATGCATTTACTTAAAAAATAAGAATATATGGAGAAAAAACATGATATAAAAAAACATATGATAAGCTTGAATGAGATTTTACTTAGGTAATTTTGTTTTTTACCCCCAAATGCATTGAATTGGTTATGAAAAGCACTTTCATGGGATTCAAAAGGGCAATAGACAAGAAAATCTTTTAGGAATTCAAAATTTCCAACTCATTGAAATGGACTAATATTCAAAGGACAATGAGGAAATTAAGACAAATTGTAATTTCTTTTTTTTTAATGGTTATTAGCAATTATATTACATGACTAATAGTAGGGAAACATGGGGCTACATGATTCAAGTTCAAATCCTTGCAAGAGCCGTTATTTTAATGTAATATACAAAGTGAATAAATGTTAAAAAAAAGGAAAGAGAATCAATGAGAATCTAAATAAAATATAATTGAAATTATGATTGTCAAGTTATGATCTAAATAAAAAAATTAAAAATCTTCTTTATCTTACAAAACATATGAACTTATAAAAAAAATCAATGGTGTTTATTAGATTGATATTAAACATAACCAACTAATTTCTTATCATTAAAAAAATCATATTAAACTTAAAGAATCTTCAAGTTACTCCTATTCCCAATACAAAGAAGATGATATCCCTCAACTAATTGAAAAAAATTAATTTATTAGATCCCTCCTATTAATAGGATATTCAAATTAAACTTTGATCATACAAGAACAGAATGAGTTATTAAAACTTCTAAATTTATGCATACCTCAATTAATCTTATGGAACCGTGAAATTAAGAATCGATTAAAACCTTTAATGGCCTTAAGAGAACTTCAACCCATAAACATTGGATACCCCACCCTCATGCCTTACACCAATAGAAAAACCCTTCAAGATTTAATCATATATTTTATAATAATAGTATCAAAAGTATAAACTCAAATACTAATAATCAATAAGTAAGCAATATTGTTTTGTGATTAATGTTTTATATATATATGTATAAATGAATGGACTTATGTATTTAAAAACAACCTTAAAATAAGACAAATTTTGATTAAATTGCTTTAAAATATAATTAAGTGAATAACGGAATTATTGAATAGGTAGATTGAAGTCAAAATGTTTTCACTTCTACTAAAGTGTAACCTGAAAGATAACACTATACAAAAAGTAATTAAAAAAGACTAATATTTTCACTTCTACTGCATCATTAGTTCAAAAATAATTTATAGATAAGGAAATTAAACAATAAACTTGAACTAAAAAGTATTTAAAAAATAAAATCTATAATTTGAAGATGTCAAATATAAGGCCTATTTGATTCCTGTTTTAAAAAAATGCTCTATTCTAAAAAAGAAACAATGAAAACAAAAAAAACAATAACACATTTAGTTCCCCTCTTTTCTTTTTCTTTTTTTGTGTTCTAAAAAACACAAAAAACACTAAATTCACACAACAAAAACAATTTCCAAAAACAATAACGAAACAGTAACTTAGTTTTAAATATCACAAGGACCATTTTTCATGGTTTTAAACTCAAAAAGGAAAAAA
Source organism: Tetrastigma voinierianum (assembly GCA_016808115.1). Lineage (NCBI taxonomy): Eukaryota > Viridiplantae > Streptophyta > Magnoliopsida > Vitales > Vitaceae > Tetrastigma > Tetrastigma voinierianum. The sequence goes on from JAEQBH010006011.1 coordinate 117,535, forward strand.
AAAAAAAGCTTAGCCTGATTTGTTTACCATTTTTGAAAACTAAAACACGAAAAACACAATAATAAATACAGAAAAAAAAAAAACAATTTTTAAAGAACACCAAAATATTATTACCTATGTTTTCAAAAACTGTCTGCAATAACAATTTTCAAAAACAAGAAACCCAAAGTTTTGAGTGAATGTAGACTACATACAATCAGCATGCACATTCTATTAAAAAGAAAAACCAGAAATTGTGTAATTAGAGGATTTTTCTGTATACCATTCAGCAAAATGATGCACCAACATAATAATCAAAAGCTATCAATTGTGCAAAAAAAAAGAGAAAAAAAATAGAAGGGCAATAAATGAAAGCCAAAAACAATGTCAAATGGATTTATTTTTCCCTTTTTATCATTCATGTTCTGGGGTGGCATACATGTATATACTTTCTACTAGCCAATAAGAAGAATCAAGATTTTTCCTATTTTTATTTACAAAGCATTTAGCATCCGAATAGACCTCCGCAAATTTCACCCCCACCCTCTTCATAGCTCTCTCCTTCTAATCGTTGTTTTCTGTCAGTGACCTGAACATACAAGACTTTACACATTCAAGAACATTTGCCAATTTAAAAAAGGAAAAAAAAAAAAAGATGATCCAGAGATTACACCTCCCTGGACATAATTCAATCAGAAAGCATCGTTTTATGAGAAACTAGAACTAACCTTTGAAGGGGTTTGGCCAAAAGAAGCCTATTAATTTGAGCAGAAAGCAGAGCAGATGAGGATTGGCCACTACCTCCCAATGTCAAAAAATTTAGCCCAGGTTGAAGTTGAAGAGAATTGACCCTGATATTGTTGTTATGTATACGCAGTATAAACACAGGTCAATTGGTTCGAGTTTTGGGAGACTCCATGACAAATCGAAAGACCCCTGCCCCTCGCTGATCGCATACAGAAGTTTCTTGTACATGATTTCCTGGTTAACAGAGAGAGGACAATAATAGTTTAACGATAACAAATTCCATGGATTCCTAGACTTCTTCACAATTCAGAAAGATACTGTACCTTGGTAGAGTATGGCGGAAGCTTGAGGTAATTAGCACATGTCATGACACTTGGCAAGTCATCATCCGCGGATTCCGATGGGCCAGTAATACCATTGGCTGCTGTGCTGACTGCACTTGAAGAATGCTGCACCATCACATGCAAATGCAAGTTTAAATTTATGAATACAGATGTCAATAGTTCACATTGATACTTACAAGACAAATAGTATCTGTCAACAATGGAAACCAAGCAAATTCACTCTAACATCATATTGAAGTAGTATATCACAGCTATCATCTCTCCTGTCATCTAGTAAGAGAAAAGGGACAATAAATTGGTGAGGGTACATGTATTTTTTTTTAAAACTATACCCTTTAGTTACAATGTGGTAGTGGTAAACTGTTCCCGCTAGGACTCGAACTTGGGACCCTCCTTTCCTTATGTCCTTGCCTTTTGAAACATGGAGCGTTCTACCACATGAGCTAGACATGATGGGCAGCGTGAGGGTACATGAGTTATTAAGAGTCATATGGGGGTTTAGAGAGAAATTCGGTATAGTTACACATCAATTGAAATAAAAAAACTAGGAAGACTTCATACTATTTTCCTTGCTAACCTAAGGTATCTCTTAGTGTAACAAAACAAAATCAAAATCAAAACCGACCCCTCTGGAAGGAAAAATGTATGGCAAACCCGAGATGGTGAGATGCAAAACTACGCCATCTTATAATGGTAAAACTACATGCTACAGAATTCAAAACATGTTCTCACAAAATAAACAAAGAAATATTAACTGTCAAGAAAACCTTCCAAGCCACCTGAATAATCTCATCACCTTCATAAAGTTAAATGGTTTACTGATGTATCTAGAGGTAAATCTATCATATGCCATATTGAACGAAATTTGTACTCTCAACAACAATACCTTTCTGACAATAGTCAACTTCGGATTCAGCACTGCCAGACCACCAGGTGGAGCTCCAGTGCACCAGTGACAACCAGCAGAAGGCCCGCTGCTGCTCTGGGTTGAATTCTCCCATAATCTCGAGTAACTGAATAGCGTAAAAAAAGAAGATGACATTGAATGAAGTATAGCAAAATAAAAGCCTATTGCATCAACTTTGTAAATCTAGAAAAGAAGCATACATTAATGACAGCAGGGCTCTTGGCAGTATATCCATGATCAAACTTTATGTGATCAACGAGCGTCTCAGCCTGCATTAAGGACCACCATATTTTAACCATCATAATTCACAGTACAGATTTCATGCATGGCTTGTTATAATGGAGGTCACGAAACATAGGAAAGCATATTACCTCCCACAATTCTCTTCTGCCACATAGCAAATAATCCAATTCATCCGGAGAGAATATTTGTAGAGACGTGATGTCAAAGACCTGTTCGTAACAGAGGGCAAGAATAAGTACTAACACTCAAACTTTTGAACATCACCACAAACTTCATCTAAAACCAGTAATCGTCAGAGCTACTGGCTAAAATGTATTAAAATCAGAAACTTAATTTGCAATCGAGAGATGGACTAGGCAACAACAGATAAATCAAATGACTGGCAGCAACAGATCTCATGACACTGACACTTCAAATCTCAATGAGTAACACAGTTAACCAGGCGCAGCAGAAAGATATCCTATACAAGATCAAAACCCACATTTCATGGAACTCTAATATATATATCTAAGAGACCAATTGCTGACCCAAGTAACTAGTGTTTAGCATTACATTGGGAAAGACATGAAAGTAGTATGCACGTTGCATCCCATACAGAATTACCCAACAGCCAAATCCATTACGAGGAGGATTATTAAGTCTTAGATGATCAACAAATACACCTCAAAAGTTTAGTCTGGAATACATGGAAATCCACAATGGACAAAGGAATCTGCTAACCTGATTGAAAACCTGATCTAAATGCTTCCACGGTCGGATTATTCCAGCTTTGACGGTTGCATCAACTACCAAAGATATGTATTCCTCCAAATTATTAATATCCACCTGATAACCAACAAATATGAAGTATTTCAGGAACATCTTTGCAAACACAAATATGCTGAAGGGAGAAAATCCATCAAAGTTTCCTTTAAAAGAGGTATGCAAATTACATTTTCTTCTCCTGGTTTCAAAATGCAGTCTGGATAACCGAAGACTGAAATCCAGACAGAGATCTTCTATTGGTGCCCCACGGAAACATAAATCAGCAATTGCACCCTGATTATCACAGCCCATTGATTCTAGATATTGTTTCCGACTAACAAGGACTTGTAGTTCTTGCAAAATCTTCCCAAACTCGGCATCAAAAGAAAGAATATCATGTAAATCAAGCTCCTACAAGAAACAGTTTAGTTGTTATTCAACATAAACATGTGTGCACACTGACTCGACCATAACAAAACAAAATGACAGCAAAATGATAGGGTTATCAAAAAATCTGTAACTAGGAAAGAAGTAAAATTTCATTATTGTACAAAGGACACAAGTAACTTACTTGACCAAGTACAAGCTTGTACAATGCTGTTGACAATGGCAGGTCCAAGAGCCGTCCATCTTGAAGGGCCTTGGCAATCACACGCCCAAGCAAGCGGAAATATTCGATAACCTTAGAGAATTGACTACCATCAGAAGTATCAGCATTTGGAGGCCAGGGCCGAGGGAATAACCCAAGGGGAGCTTGGACAATATCACTGGTAGCCAGACTCAATCCAGACTCAGAGATATTATTTGTTTTTCCATTTTTCAGCTCATCTCCATCAATTTCCATCGACTGTTTATCTGGTGAAAAATTTGACCTCCACATGCTGAGTCCAACCTTCTGTAGGTCATGACTTAGAAGGGTATAGAACTCCAATGTAGGACCCAATCCAGTGCCAACCTCACCAAAATATTCCACTTCAAGAACAGCCTTTTGGCTAGAATACATCTCCATGACTTTTGCAGCAGAGTCCAAAATGCGGTTTCTTGAGACCCGAACTTTTTTGGCGTTGCACTTCCCAACCTCACCTCTTTCATTCGCTGATCCATGGCCATCTGCACCTTGTTGCTGCTGGAGACGATATAAAGCACGTGACAATCCAAAAGCAGTTGAGTAGAAATATTGTCGTCGAGTCTCAAAAGGAAACAAGAATGGACATGCTTTTGTTAATTGGTAACACCACGATGGAAGACTACCACTACACAGTGCAAGAGCATCCTGGATTTGGCGGGCCAACTTTGGAGTTAGTTTGCTATTGATAAATTCCTCAGAGGGAACTCTGGCACCAGTTGCACTAAGCTCATCAAGAGATGAGATCTTCCCTTCAGAGAAATCATCAGAGACTGCCTGGACTCTTAAACGAGGCGCAAGTTGGTTCAAGCCCTCAAGAACACGCAACAACGCCAATATATTATAAGTAGGATTAGATTTTTCCAAATCACAAGGAAGTTCACCCTGCAAGATGCTATCTAGGAGTGACATTCGATGCATTGGCGTATCAGTATTGGAACTAGGACCAGACCCAGCTCTGGTAGATCTTGACTGGGTGGTAGAGATCGATCCTCCTCCTGAAGTTCTATCAGCTTGGGTGTCGGCCCTTTGGTATGTGATTGTATAAATATCACTCCATAACCTGCTTCCATCACTAGATATAAAATCGCTGCCATTATATTTTCATCATCATCCTCAAGCACAAGCTGACGTTGGATGGCCTGATAAATTGTTAAGTGTCTATTAAGCTGCTTCCCACCTGCAGAAAATGTTAATCTAGGAGGATCACTAGAACCAAATAGAGGTCGTCCATGCCGATCTCTACCACCCCTGATACCCCACCGCTTTCTGCGCATCTGGGGTCCTGCCATTGCAGCAGCAGCAAATGACATTGCCCCCCTTGAACCAAAAGAGTTCCCACTCCTAAACTCATAGGAGTCCAAGCCCTTAACTGCAGCAGCTCTGCTACTGGAACCAGAAGCTGCATTGGTCTGACTATCACTTGTTGCAGGAGCAATATTACTATCTTCAGCTGAGTCACCCAATTTCACATCATGCACCTTGTCTGGCATGCAAACAGGTAGAGAATCATCTCTAAGCACCTGGAGAAATAACAAAGTAGTTGTCTGTTAGGACCTCATCATCAGAATCAACTGCAATGAGACGTGTTTAAGTCATATTGGTAGATTTTTAGTCGTTTAATTTATTTTCATTTTTTGCATAAAGTTTTCCACAAAAAGAAATTTCCGGAGAACTCAACAACGTTCTCTCTAGATGTATGGGATGAAAGGACTTGCAAACTCTAAATATTTTTGGTCGACATGCATGGGACAAAAAGGCAAGAGCATGCAGAAGAACACTACCTATAATCAAGAAAGCAAAAAACTGAAAAAACAACATCAATACCTATTAACATTAGGCTTTCATGTTCTGCATTATCAGCAGAACACTTTTGAAACTGTGAGGGATAGGAATAAATGAAAATAAATAAGTAAATAAACAATTAGATAGGCCTCTGCATGCAAAAGGCAATGTTGTAGATTAATTAAAGTACTTTATAATACACTGTATCATGGTCGTCATCTTCATCATCTGATATCATCATCTTCAATAACCAACGCATCATCAACTTCAACAGGAGATATATCTAACTCTTCATCCTACATAGCAGAACCCCGGAAAAGGTTAATAATAAAGCATGAATGACTGCATCATTGTTTATAAGAAAGGTGAAGAGCAGAGACAATAACACAATCCAAAAAATGCAACTAGAATATGACTAACTAAAACAGAAGGCTCATAACTTAACAGAAAAAAGCAAATTTGAAGGTATGTATAAAAAATTTCAGGAAGTTAAAGCATGAGTTTGCTTGCAACAGGCATTGGCATGAGGAAGAAATAATCAAATATAGTCAATAAAGCTCCAAAATATATTAACAAATTTTAAAGTGTTGAATGATTTATTAATCTTTAATCCTCCCAAAGCCGTGATCTTTACACAGCTCCCTCATGTAACTGATACACCTAATCCACGCAATAAGAAAAACAAAACTACAAAGACTAGACAAAGAAATGCAACCACAGATGGCTTATTATCAATATTTATCATCCGGTTATCTATTCATTTACCAATCAGTCAATTAATGTGGACCTCTACTCGTGCCTAGGACTCAGGCTTCAAGATGACTTTGCACTTTAAGTGCACTTCCCACCTTTTGAAACTGATAATATCATTAAGCAACCTCTTAATTCACTTACAGGTGATAGAGGCACTTGTCCAGCCTCTATTAAGGAGGCAATGTCTAATGCTTACACAGTTTTAAAAGGTGTCAGGCACCTAATTTGACCTTGGAAGTAAATCAATTTCACAGAATATGATTCAAAATCTAATTCGACTAATAAAAATATTAAGATTCATAAACATTCAAAAAATAAAAGTTCAATAAGAGGGTTTTAAGAAATTATACAAATTTTAATATACAATAAAAAATTTTACAAATGGAAGTACTTAAAGGGAAAAACGAAGTCTATAAGGGGGGAATCTTGGCAAGTGAGACACTATAGGAAGCGGTTGCACCTAGAGCAAGCCCCTAAACAATGATGCATGGTACAAAGTAGAAGGCCATAGCCTTCGTGGATATTCTTAAACAACTTAACTACACCTCACCATCATATACAATTACAACATCCATAAGCACATCATATCCTTTACACCCTACTGAGAAGTTATAAAATCAGTACACCAAAATAGTATGCACTCACCAAACTAGATTAAATATCCTCCACTAAGGAAGTTCAGGTAATGGGATGGGAAGAAGGAAGGTAACAGGATTATAATCATACACTTCTTACAATCCTTACATATATATATCTGGGAATAGGTCAAAGTGCAATAGGCTCTATGTTAAGCTCTATTTGTCCTTATTTGACTTTATTGAATTATTGAGCAATAAATGATGAAAGGGAGTACTAGGTATCCCTTCTTTTCTGGCATTGCATACGTTATGCATACTTTTGAGCATTTCTTTGGCACTTTTAATACAACTGCCTTTATCCATCAAAAGTTTAAAAAAAAAAAAAATTTAAACATAATAATGTCCTTAATCCATTCACATATTTGTGTTGTCAAAAAATCCTTCGACTTTGAAGTACCACTAATTCATCATGCACATAATAAAATATACCAACTTCTCATGTTACATGAGTTCAAGTATGGGTCTTGAATGCAAATGCATGTATAGATGTCTTATCTTTTGCTTCATAAAATTTTATAACAGGGGGACTTCACTAAAAAGGACCTAGACTATGGGAATGGATACTTGGACACAAGACAAATGAAAAATAAACTCACATTAATTATAAGTGTTCGATACAACATCAATGAAAAATAAATTCACATTAAATATATTAATATATGAAGTAATCTATTACTCCACATGATTAATTGTAGTTGGGAGTATACATTTTTCTAAACTATCTATCATGTCTTTTATTATAAAAGGTTGCGAAGAAAAATCTTTAAACAATACCATACCACATTATTAGTAGACATTTATTAGTTCAAAATATAAAAACTTATACTGATTTTGTAACAAAGAACTTCGAATGGATATATAGATAAATACATTACTTTTTTATCAGGTGAGAAACTTTTTATCATAATTCTTTAAGAAATATTGAGAGATCAAATTCTTTAATTAGCAGAGTTAAATGTTAAATTAAAATTTCTTTTAATTTTTAATTACAATTTATTAACTTGGATAAGCGTATTCCACACAGGTAGTTAAGCTTTCTGAAACTACACGTCTGTATCACAATCTCTATTTTTTCTCTCATAAAATCATAATTAATTAGAAGGGTAAAAAGAGAAAAACAGAGGAACAGATTTCATTAAGCATGCTGCATGCATAAGACCAACAAACAGAGAGATGGAATTTCTATACAGTTTTGTAGAGTTAACCAAAACATGGCACACAGCCTTCATCTTGGAATCCGATAAAACAAAACACTGTGCACTTGATATGTTAATAGCTTCCTTTGTTAGCAAGAGATACAATAACCTCCTAAATTCCTTTTCTCTGCATGTTTAATTACATTCATTTTAGTTTCCCTAACTACATATGGAGTAGCAAAGTTGACAGCACCATCATGAGATATTCTATCTTCTAAATTTTCAAGGTTTCAGTGAGCAAAACCTCAAACCTAAAGCAAACTTGCCAAATTGAAAAGAAGGATGTTTAGCCCAAAGTATGCACTCCTAAACAAAGAATTGTTATAAACAAGTGAAGGTTATAAAATCCAAACCACACAATCTAGTGAAAATTAAGGTACGTTTTGATCTCCACAAAAATTCTGTTGCTGGCTGAATTAATTGCAGAGTAATTAAAAAGAAACAGAAAAGGTCATGTACAAGCATTGCCAAGTTAGTACCTCATAAACCCTCCTTAATCCCTTTACATTCAGTCTGGTCTCGTCAGTAATTTGATAATAATTTGAAGGCAATTTAATATTCCAAAGTAATAAACAGCGACTCTCAGAACTAGAATCTCCCACAGGTTTCAGCCAGCATCTTATCTAGAGATGCCTCCTCCGAGCTGCTTCTTGTTTGAGGTCCTCTTGCCTCCTCCTGAGAAGCTGGAGAACTGCTTTACCCTTGCCCTTTGATGAGCTCGGCGTTTTCTCTTGTGAAGGTTCCTTTCGAGCTGTGTCACCTATATTCACAGATGTCCTGGATCTAGTGGAATGGCGACGAGTGGTGGAAGCAGGAGTAGAAGTAGAAGGTGATGAAGCACCAGCTCCAGTTGGTGTGGTTCCAGACTCGGAATTTCCTACAGATGCTGAGGGCTTCTGCCCATTGTCACCACGTTGAACTCGGGGCCAAAGGAAGTCCTCAACAGCTGCTAAACTTGCTAAAGGGTCAATCAGCACAACATTGGAAGAATAATCACGGAGGGATTTTTCCCCTTGGGCTCGACAGAGCCGCAGCTTAAACGGTTGAGATAATGCACTTAGTCCAGAAGAGAGACGTGCATTTCCGCTAGAAGACCTGGATGAATGGCTAAGAACCACTGGAAAACGTTCCAACGAGGATAAAGCATTTTGAAGTTTCTGTAATAAGACAGTCATAGGAGCAACATTCCTTTCATCAGTGCTTGATGCAAGGGCAATTGCAACAAAAGACTTAAATCTTTTAAGTGCTTGCTGCCGAAATTTGGACAGATTAGCATCTGAAATTCTCTCCCTAGAGAAGTGTCCACAAGAAAAATAGTTCAGCAAAGCAGCAACAACTCCACTACCAATAAACTCAAAGGTGGAAACACCATCCCCCTTGCTTAGTTCAGCTAACATCTCCGACAACACTGCAGTCAAATTCTCCTCTTTATCAGCAGAGGTGTCAAGAAGGCGATGCCCAGAAGCTTTAGACTTTCCCTTTGCTTTGGTCTTATAATCATCAATTCCAGAACTCAACCTCATGGAAAGATTCTTTAGATGTAGAAGATCGTCTGTAACTCCAGCATCAGCAGTATCCAGGACTGGAAGGGAAGATTTATCTTGAATGCTTTTGCACATGCACTGACTGTATGCCAAGATTGAATTAGAAGTGGGAATTTCTACTGAACCCGGAGGTGAACCAATGGCTACAGACACAGAAGTTTTAGGTTCTTCCAAGGAATTTGCATCTGATTTTGGTTACCACCTCTAAGCTGTAACGCCTAGACCGAGATGTTCCAGTTATAGAATCATTATCCTTCTCATTGGAAGATGGATGGGCAGAAATCGTATTTTGAGACCCAGCCAAAATTAATGTATCCACAGCATGAACAACACCTTCTCTCACAAACATCTTGGAGAAAGTCCCAGGAAGTTTTTCCATTAGGATCTCAGCTATTTGGAGAGCAGGAACCAAGACTTGAGGATCTTTCCATGCTAAAACACCAGCTAAGAAACTAGAATCAAGTAATAAGCAATGCATAAGCATTTTCAGCACTTTAGCAACTAAATCTTAGATTAGGGAAAAAAATTTGAAATTCAAGTACCTCGATATGTTGGTCACACTAATCAAAGACTGGATCATAATAATGTGCTGAAGTACATTAGTTTTCCAACAACTGACAGACATTTATGGCTTAACAGGACCATTCACACTGGATCCATATAGATCTGTTTGATAGGAGAAAATATTAATTACTCGAAGAAACTATGAACTACATGCAGCGACTAAGTGCACTAGAAAACATACCTGTATTAGAACAGGAAGAAGGTCCATTCCAAATTGCTGCAGAAGCTCTGGGTTGATCATTCAAAAGTTTCTCACGAGCAGACACCTCAGCCGCATTTCCATTGAGCCTTCCTGTTTCCCTGAAGCGCTGGATGGAGACTTCTTCACAAGAGTGCCTTTCACAAGAAGATTAGAGCTAGCTGGAAGAGAAATGATTCCTTCTGGCAGAGGGGGCAGCAGCTCATTTGCAAGGTTAACAATCTCAAATATCTGAGGAGGAGAATGAGAACCAAAATTGACAAAGAAATGTTATGAGTCTCAACATTGCTAAATCTGCCATCCATCAATATTTGAGAGAGAAGCACAGAAAGCAAAAAACAGAAACATTTAAGGAAGTTTCATGAAAAATATAATGTAGATAAGTAGCGAACAATAAAAAAAAATAGGGGGGCAACAGGAAAAGACTCGGAATATGGTTAACTAAAATGACCAGCTACAATTTTAAACAGCCTGATTATCCTCTACTTAGATCAGTCATTTAGAAGCAACAGCACATGTGCAAAAAAGAATGAGCAAGTACCTGCTCAGGTGGTCGACTGATAGCAGGTGAAACAGATATACTTGCAACAAGGCCAGAACCTGATAATATATCTTTCAGAATGCCACTGATACCCAGGAGAAGAAGAGTTTTGGATCCCAAAGGAGACCCACTCGCACATGTAGAAAGGAGTCGAATTAACCCCTGCATGCCTTATAAGTCATAATTGGAGACCGAAGAAAACCTTTCATGTGGAATTTTGAAAATAAAAGTGGTATCTACCGTGTATGTCGGCGTGCTGAGGGATGCCTGCCCACCTCCAGAATTACTAGTGGAAATGAGAGATGCAGCTTGGTCAACTAGTCCATGATTGCATAGTTCATCCAATTTATCCGGAGATGAAGCAAATGCCTCAGCTATTCGAGTCAAGCAAACAGAGGCATGTTCTAACACCTAGAAACCAGAAATTAAGAAAGAGCAAACACATGAAGAAGAAGAAAAATCTAGTACAATAACATAAATTTTGTTGCAGAACCATTAGATGAGAAGCTTACTCCAGCATCAAGGATACTGAAGAAGGTTGGTCAACAAAGGGACAGCCCCATCACAAAGCTAAGGTATCAGAGGGGAGAGTTTCTTGTACATATTTGGCAGTAGACAAGGCCACTGCTGAAAGTAGTCAAAATGATAAAATCCAGCTTGATAACCTCACAAAATATAAAAGAGTATTCTTCGGTTCTTCCATCAGAGTACATATTCAATAAAAAGGGGGAAAATATATATATATATATATATATATATATATATATATATCACGCACAAATTAAAATAGAGATTACCTGAACCCCTGTGGAAAAGAAATCGAGATATGAAAGCACAGCCATGAGTGCTCCAGCTCGCAAGCAGGCAGTTGGGTGTTCCTGAGATATCTTCTTAAGAGCTTGCAAGGACTGTTTACATCACAACAACCATAAATACTATGAGCAGGCAAGCAATGCAAAATTTTTCTGTAACATTGACATCTTTATGGAAATACAGTTTAGAGAAGGAAGCAAAAAATGAAATATCAAACACACAAGAAAATTTTGAATTAATTCACCAAATGAATCTTTCCAAGTAAAACAAGAAGGAGAATAACAATATTGGAACTATTCATCAATATTCAATTTACAACTGTTTTGTATTGTTTCCATGCTGAAAGATATATTCACCTGTTCAGCCAAGTCCATATACTCAATTGTGAGTAACCTAGCACAGAAGCATGAAACTGCACCATAATGTACAACTGCAGCACATGAAGAAGGCAGCACATCACACAAATGGGTCAATGCCCGGGCCGCAAGAAGCATAATATCGGGATTGCTCTCATGATTGAGCAAACCCACGAGCACAGGCACAAAGGAATCCACTGAAAATGTACTCAAAGACTCCTCAGTTCCAATGGAAAGCATCTCACAGAGCTGTGTCAAGGACTCCACCTGCCTTCCCTCTTCGCCATCCGCCCTCAATCCCGATAAAATCTTCTTCAACCGGCCGCTCTGGTGAGATGAAGAAGCGGAGCCCATCGCAGAGGATGGCAGAAGATCATCCAACCCCGCCCCAAGTTTACGAAGCAGACCCTGAAGGGCACTGCTATTATAAAATTCTGATGCAAGATTCCGGCACCGGCTTCGCTGTCATTGTCATCATCGTCGCCACCTCCGCCACCATCTATATTCAAGCCTAATGCCCTCTCCGCCGCTTCTCTCTCCCTGTCCCTATCCCTAACCCTAACTTCATGCTCCTTCTCCTTCCCTTTATCGGAATTATCTTTATCACCGCCCTGATTGCGACCGCGGCGGCCACGGGCAGCAGAACCGGAGGATTCGTTTGTTGCGTCCATGGGGGTAGACGAGGGCAATGAGTCTTGAGACCTAGACACGCGAGAGCGAGTCGAGATCGATGGAATTGGGATTGTCGAAGAAGAAGAAGAGGAGATACGAGGTCGCTTGCTCGACCGGGTGGTGGGTCCAGAAGAAGGGGCTGCTGAGGACGCCTCCGCCCGCTTGCGGCTCCGAGTTTCCATACAAAAGCGCCCCACCCCTCAAATCGGACGGTTGCTCGCCACCGGAGAAGCGGCGATCAGACGTCTCCCGATCCACGAATCCCAACCATCTTCAAAACCCCAGAAACCATTAACAATCCCCCAAGATTCAATCTTTCCTCCTCCACCTCAACCACACCCAAAACCCCAGATCAGAAACCCCCTTGGATTCCCACTAACCCAGACAACCAACCAGCTCCCCACAACACCAAAAACCCCCAATATCACAAACCCTAGAACTCCCCCCAACCCAATCCCCCCTCGAATCAATCAAACACCCGGCTGATTCTGAAACTAATCGAACATGGGTTCCGATTCAGAAACAAAAACAAGTCCCCCAAGACACATAAACAAAACCAAATATCCAAGAATGGGAGACGAATAGAAACCCTAGCTATCGCTCTTCAATAAAAAGAAGCACATAGAGAGTATTTTTCCCAAACTTTTTATTTACAAACGCACATGTACAAAACCACATATATATATATATATATATATATATATAATATGAATTGGTGAATAAAGATGATGGAAGGAAAGGTTTGATTTGCATTGGGGTGGGGAGGCGGTGAATACTTCTCCCACAAAAAGCGTCTTTATCGGCTAATGGTTTTGATGGGGGGTGATCAGGTGCCAACTAGACCCTAACGGGGGTCTCCTACGTGTAACTTTTTCATTGGTCTTTTCCTTTTTGTACCTTTGTTTCTCTTTTTCCATTTTTATTTGTTCTTTTTCTTTTGCTGCTTTTTCACGCAACTTTTCACTACTCCCTCTCCTCCTCATAAGTCATGACTCAACGGAGAGGCGTTGGGTCATGGGTTGGTGTTGAATCCAATCCCTTAGGGTCACCTTTACTCTCTTTCTATTCTTTGGCTCATCCCTATTCAAAGCTCAAACTTGTAATTTTCTGTTTTTTCATACCAATTTGTAGCTATTCGCTTTTTCTATTTTTCATCGATCTATTACAGACGCTTTTTGGTCAGTCGACTTTACCGGCACTCCGATAATCTATCGACGATTACTTTTTTCATAGAAGCCAGATCTAAGAATTAAGATGATAAAGCCAATTCGATAAACTGTATCATATCAAATCTACTTACAAGATATTCCACATACGAAATCTTGGTGATTCAAGCCTGGTTTCATTATCAAACATATGCATTCGAACTCGATATTTTCGCTATTAATTTATATCAGATCATTCTCTAAAGTTTTTAACATTTTTTATTCTATATTTATATCGATTATATTGTTAACCTGAATCTATAAATTTATTTATTTAAAAAACACACAAGTATATTCTCTAAATTTAGTATTTTATATGTTTTCTATGTTCTTTAGAAAAAAAAAACGAGAGACAAACATATTTTCTGTATTTTCATTATTTTTCCAGTTCTCTTTGGTTTTTATAACAAAAAACAGTTAAAAAAGGAGAACCAAACATGCCACCTTCCAACGTATTATTATTTTGGGTATATATATATATATATATATGGTTGTTTCTTTTAACTATTATTATAAATAAATTAGATATAAGTTATAGTTTCATATAAAATTATAAAATTTTATCTACATTTTTTTGTAGATTTATAGTTTTTATATTAGTATTTCCATTAGATTTTAATGATAAATTAATATAATAATTTATATGAAATGTTGGTCATAAATAAAAGAATGCTGAAAATCATGACCCAACGTCATTTCAATAAATAATTTTTTTTTTCTTTTTTTTCTAATATGATTTCATTCTTTCAAAATTACCAATGTTATGTTATGTCGTCATAGACTCATAGTTGGTAGTGATTTTAAAGGTTATGGAATGGTATTTAATTAAAAGGAATATAATCATTTTCAAAATATAATTATAATTATTTAAAAGTAAGAATATGACAACATTTGAAATAAGTATATATTCCATCAAATTTTTCCACATTGGGTCAAAGGAGGTATTTATGTCTAATCAAAGTTACACTTATATGGCATTTTCTGATTTTATATATATATATATATATATATATATAGTCAATTTCTTTACTCCTATCGCAATTAATAAATGGATTGTAGAGAAAAAATTAAAATAAGCAATAAAAAAAATAATGCCAAAAACACATGATTTATGTAGAAAACCCTCCAAAAAGTAAAATAAATTATTACCAAATATAGGTATATTTATTATCTAAAA
Organism: Tetrastigma voinierianum; assembly: GCA_016808115.1. Taxonomy (NCBI): domain Eukaryota; kingdom Viridiplantae; phylum Streptophyta; class Magnoliopsida; order Vitales; family Vitaceae; genus Tetrastigma; species Tetrastigma voinierianum. Next base: position 132,567 of record JAEQBH010006011.1, read on the forward strand.
TATAGATACATTCCTTGTCTCAATATATATATATATATATATATATATATATATATGTCTAAGATTAGAGTATGCAAGTTGTTAGGAAAAACCACTGAACTTGATTGTTCGATCCGATATATCAACTAATTTTACGGGATCATGAAGAGACTTGAATTGATGATCATCAAATAAACCTTAAAGCTTTAGACCAATTGAATTACCTCTCGAGATTCACTAAATCTTATAATAACACAAACTCTAGAATACATCATATATTTATAAACATAATTTAAGGCCTAAATGATCTAAAAAACTTGTTGAGTTTGAATAAAATTGAAAAAACTTGAATTCCACAAATTAGATAATTAATTGTAATTGTCCTTATTTTGTTCCTTGGCATAATACTTTTATAAAAAAACATGTTACTTTTAAATATTTGTTTTAGGATTGATGTGCTGACATTCCTTTAGGTAAAACTATGTTGATAACTTCGCCTATGTTGAAATCCTAAGTTGATTATTCTCTTATGAATACTAGTTTATCGCTGTAACATCTAAACTTTGGACTAAGGGCGTTATCGTCTAATCAAATATAGGGCTCTAAAACCCCGCATGTAAATGACACATTCAAAATTTACGCTATTAACTGCTTGCTCAATATGCTCACGTTAAAATTAAACTAATTTCAGAAATCGAAATCTCAAAGACATAAAATCTTCAAAAGTATAACAAAATGTCATTACCCAACAAAGAAATTCACTAAAGAATACACACTACTGCATTTATTAACGAGGTTTCGTGATCTTGCATGGGTCTCATCCGTATCCGACTCGTTTATTTTTTTAAATTCTCAAACTGATCTCATTTAAAAATTAAACAAGTATGAAAGAAAGATGAAAATTCTCAAACCCGCCCCATTTACATTTTTTTTTTGTTTTTATTTTTAAATTTAATTTTTTTAAATTTGATTTTTATTTTATAATATTAAAATTAATATATTTCATAAAAAATATAAAATATTATGAATTTTTATAAATTATTTATTAAAAACATTATAATAATTATTATTATTATTTATATTAAAGTATACAAATAAAATAATAAAAATTATTTTAAAATATAATCGTGACGGGGCGGAGCAATACCTGAACCCGCCCTGAACCTATCTCGGATTTGAGAAAATAAATCTAAACCCGTTAAAAATCCGATTACAATTAAACAAACTCGTCCTATTAAGAGCGAGGCAAGGTGAACCGAAATAATCCATCACAAGCCATTATCCCTACTCACTACCCAATTTTAAAAACAAACAACTTAATACTTAACGCATAAGACTATTCAAATAAGCAGTTCTCAAAAAAAACAAACACCACCTAAGTCTTTTCAACAAACACCAACTCAAACTAGTTATCCCCCTATATCAATTCTTACCCTAAAATCACTCATCACCAAAGTTTAGGGTACCTAAAAATAATCAGCAATAAAGAGTAAGTTAAAAGCCTAATAAGAAATGTTAATACAGTTTCATGGATAAAATATTTTAAATTCACAAAATTTAAGATATAACATTTTTTTTTCCTCATAAATCTCATAAAATCTTTGACTACAAATAAATAAGATATAAATATACTTCAAACCGATGTTCTTCAAAATTTATGTTTATGAAACAATTCCATATCATAATTAAATTCACAAATGTTTTAAAACACATATACTCATAGTTCTAAAAAATATTTGTTTCAAATAAAATTTCAACTATTTTAACTTGTTGACAAGGGTCATAACTATTGGTTCCCAAAAACATATTTGTTTCAAATAAAATGTCAATTATTATAACCCGTTAATGAGGGTCATTTCAAATCGCTTATGCACTTAGTTCTTAAAAAATAATTGTTTCAAACAGAATGTCAATTATTATAACCCATTGAGAAGGGTCCTTCCAAAATACTTACACTCTTGATTCTCAATACATATTCGTTTATATTCTTGGTTTTCAAAACATATTTGTTTCAAATAGAATGTCAATTATTATAACACGTTGGCAAAGGTCATTTTGTCAACTAGTATAACCCATTTATTGGGGCTGTATTTGTCAAGTTTATACCCATTAACCGATGTCATATTTGTCAAGTTTATACCCATTGAAAGGGGTCATATTTTTCAAGTTTATACCCATTGATAGGGGCCATATTTGTCAAGTTTATATTCATTGACTATAACCGTATTTGTCAAGTTTATACCCATTGACAAGGGTCATATTTGTCAAGTTTATACTCAATGACATGAGTCATATTTGTCACGTTTATATCCATTGACCGGGATCGTATTTATCAAATTTATACTCATTGACAAGAGTCATATTTGTCAAGTTTATACCCATTGACCGGGGTCGTATTTATCAAGTTTAAACCTATTGACATGGGTCATATTTATTAAGTTTATACCAATTGACATAGGTCATATTTGTCAAGTTTATACCAATTGACATAGGTCATATTTGTCAAATTTTTACCAACTGACTAGGGTCATATAAACCAAAGTTAAATATTTCATACATGTTTCAAATTTCTCAAAAATACAAAATTATATCTCCATAACTTTTATTCTCAAAATCATTTTCCATATAAAACATGTATTTGATACATGCATATGATTTAAATAAGTATAAATTTCCAAAACTCATAATCGCATATAATAACAATATATCTTGTTTATATTGGAAAAACTGCATTAAATTTTCTTATATGGAATTCCAATATATTAGCAAAACCAAGAAGCTTCAAAAGAGTCACAAATCACTTGAATAATATGAATAATATCCTATTAGATAAAAATAAATTTTTTTTCGCACTTATAGGTTTTATAGCTCCTATTTTTCTTTTATAGGAACCAAAAATGTTTAAACCTAAAATCTCAAAGGCTCTTTAGCTTGAGAATCTCAAATAAATTATTTCATTTCCCCAAAACCCTTAACATCACAAATTTTCCAATTCTATCGATTCTTTAAATCTATAAAATTAGGGATTTTACCATAAAACATGATTTTTGATTGAACTCCTCAAATTTCTTATGAACAAATGATTATTTGTAACTTGTAGAGAATTCTTTAGTGTTTCAAATCTGAAGCTTGGTAGCTTAAGAATCACCAAAACACATTAAATACTCATTCCTAAACAAATTTATCAATACTATGTATTTCTTATATTTATAGGGTTTCATATTTGAAAGTTTAGGAAACCAAGTTTTTAAATCTAAGATTCAAAGAGTGAAAAATTACCCCAAATATATCATATATTTAACCCAAACCAAGTTTCTTGTTTTTATGCATCCCAATCATTTATAGGGTTTCAAATCTAAAGCTTTAGAAATACCTAAGCTTCCAAATATAGACTTTTAAAAACTATAACTACCAAAAATCAAAGTATGAAAAGAATACTTATTTGAGATCAAGCTGTCGAGGCTTTAAATATTCCACCCTTAAACCCTAAATTTCGCTCTCTTCTTTAGAAAATATGAAATGAAAAGTCAGTCATATGGTTTGGAAAACCTTTTTTATACTAGGACAAATCATCTTTTAAAAATTATAACATAACTTCTTCCATCTTTTCAAAATTGCAAAATAACCCATCTTATTTCTTTTTATTTTTATTTTTAATTGTAAAATTAGGGGTATTACAATCATGAGAAATTGGTTTAAAATTGACAAAAAATAAAGCTTATTCGTAAACTAATCCTTATAAAAGAACTTTGAAAACGCCTCGCTCAAAAACAAAAACACTCCTTAAAGTGTAAAGGTAAATCCCTCAACATTGTAACAAAATGCTTATGGTCAATTTGTCCAATCGCCCACATTTATGACTAAATGCCCAAGGGCATTTTTGTCCGAAAATATGTATTTTGTACTTGTGTTTGGATTTCAATTAAATATATTAGTTTTATAATTTTTGTTGAGATTTGTCAATTTTAAACAATTATCCCTATGATCATTAAGGATAATCTCAAGTTCATATGAGTTTATCATTGAGTGAGATTATAGAGTTGTAGGAGAAATCTCTCATTTGTTCCAACAAAGTTCTCGACAAAGTGAACATATACTTACAAGATCGACTTAGAGCACCCTTAATAAATCAAGGAAAATAAATCGAAAAGTGAAGAATGGAGATGAGAGAAGCTGAGTCTTGTGAGGAGTTACAATCTCTTTCCTCTAGTATTTGGAGAGTATCATGTCAACGTCTATTTCCCAAGATGAAACGACTTGAGAAATTGTCAACAAAACACTTGCAGCCACTTCAACAAACTGGAAAAGTTTATTCTATCACTAACGAACTGAAAGAGGAAGAAGGACAACTTTGGAATCTCTAGACTTCAGTATCAGTATCTTCCCCTGAAGTCCTAACACTCATAGACTACAGACAAGGGATGAACGGAAGGAATGAAGTCTTTGACGGTTTCAAGTTCAATGGAAGGGGAAATTAAATTGATCATAAAAGATAATAAATGATTTTAATTCCTTTATCCAACCGTTTCACAACCAAAACAAAATTAATATCATTCAAAATCGAATAAGGATCCAACGATAGTTTGCTTAGGTATGGTTGTTAGGTGAACAAGAGGATCTCGATCGAAAGTACATGAATTGGAATCAGACAAAGGACAATATCGAAGTAAGGAAAGAGTCCTCAGTCGTGTAAGTCCAAATGTAACTTGATTCAAGTAGTGAAACCCATTTGCATTTGGGTATAGCCTCGTAGATGTATGCTCGGTCAAACCACGTTACCAATTTTCTATGCGCCTTTTTATTCATTGTAAGTTACTTTGGTTCACTATTGCTTCAAACTTCCTTAATATTTGTCTAGTGTGTTAAAAAACATTATCTTCATGAAACAACACAATTTTAAATTTGTAAGTTACATTAAAAATATAATTTATAAATAAATATAACAAAAATTTACTCTTTATTTTTATGGAAATTAAAAATGAAAAATGAAAAATAGTTGTGGAATAAGCTTTATATTAAAAAAAACGCTAAAAATAATATTTTTTAAAATTAAATACTTTGTACTCAAAAAATAATAAATTTTTAAAATTATTTAGATACTTTGAATTATTAGTTTTACTATCTTTAAAACTTCTAAAAAGGTATTTTTGGTTTTTATTTTATAAATTACTTATTTGATTAAAAGGGAATATAATAATTTTTAAATTATAAATATTTAAAAGTATGATTAGACAACATTTGAATAAGAACTTATTCCATCAACTTTTCACACCTGGGGTGGAAGAATGTATTAAAGTCTAATCGATAATATGGTTTTTTTTTTTTTTTAATAAATAAGCCTTTATGGCTTTATCAATTCCTTTAGTGCTCGATTAAAAAATAAATAAAAATCAATTATTTAAGTGCCCTGATATTTATGTCCACTTGCAGATATATTTATAGTTTATTAATTGTGAGAGTTAGATTTTTTCAAAATAAATAATCAATTCCATATATATATATATATATATATATATATATATATATATATATATATATATATATATATATATATATATATATATATATATTGCAAAAAATATTTTGAATATATATTTATAACCATAAAAAATAAAAAAGTTACTTCAATTTTGATTTTTTTTAGCAAAACATCAAATTTCAATTGATAAATGAATTGAGTTGTGGAATTTAGAAACATGTATGTATTTATTTTTTAATTTAAAAATCTTAATAAATTACACTTTCTTTAAGAGACTTTATTAATTACACTTAAAATGCACTTTGTGAACAAACATACATTGTAGATATTTAATTTTTATGAAAGATCATTTTTATAAGCGTTGAACAATTCATTTTTATAATTCATTGGTCATAAAGTACATTAAAAAAAAAAAAAACTGTTTGAGAATGCCATTTTTCTGTTTTTTTTTTGTGAAACATTTTATATTTATTTTTAAATGAATACGTGTTTGACAGCTATAAAAGGTTTTTTGCTTTCTATAACTAAGAAAATGAGGTATTTTAAATAATATGTTTTTAGTTGTTCTGAATTACTACTATAAAAATTATATAAATACTGTAATATTAGAAATAAGCATATTAAAAACATTACAAATGTTTCCAAATTCTAATGCATTGTATAAATTAAAACATCACAAAATTTGTTTTATTAGGGTTTAAGTGTTTTTTAAAATACAATCTCCTCAAGTAAAAGAAACTACAATAATAACAACTTAAATGACATACAAATCTCTATCTCTTAAATAGAAACAAGATGATGGATTAATTACACTAACCTATTAAAATTAGTATAAAGGAGATTAGAGTATATCAGCTACGCATCGATCACTCCATCTCAAATAACTGTTGGAGCTTTTTAGAAATATTACTCATTTAATACGGTATCGTAGCTTCGGTGACGATAAGAGTATTATGAATTAAAATCTCTCATCGTATTTGAATATTTGATTCTTATTTATATATTTTAAAGTCTATAGTTTGGTTTTCGTCGTCTTGTTATGACGTTTGCTAGTGTGTGATCGATTCAGACGGTAAAACAAATTTGATCAAATAAAAACAATAAATCAAATCTTGGTTGCCAATAAACATTGCAAAAAAGAAACTACAAGAATAACAACTTTTCAATGACATACAAAATCTCTCTATCTCTTGAAATAGAAACAAGATGTGTGGTTAATAAGATTAGCTAACCTATTAAAATTAGTATAAAGGTGGATTGAGTAAATCACCAACGATCGATCATCGATCTCGAATAATCTACTCATCTTACTTAATTGAGTTTTCTTCAAGCTGAAGTTTTTAGAAAAATTAGTAGTTTAACATAGTATCAGAACTTGATTTCATAAAAAGTCATGGGTTCAAAATCTCTCTTCCTATTTGAGTATTCAATTCTCATTTATGTATTTTAAAGTCCATAGTTTGATTTTTCATTGTCTTGTTACGACGTTTACTACTAAGTGAGCAATTCAAACGACAAAACATATGCGATTAGACAAAAACAACAAATCAAATCTGGTCATCAATATGTTACAGAATTGGAGCCATATGTATTATAGTCATTATAGGATTACAAAATACGTAGACTTTGAACTGATTCATTATACTATTAATCTGAATACTATATTATCCTCTAAAGTTTTTAGTAAACGTGATTATATGTTTCTATCAAATATATTACTAATTTGAATAAATAAAATTATCTATTTTCCAAAAAAAAAAAAAGGTCCATAGTGGACTCCCCAAATCCAAGAGTTGGTAGTATAACATTACCCAAACCATCAATGTTCCTAACATATATTTATGTAGGGTGTGACCCAAATATGTATAGAAGGCATCTTGAAGATAAAGATGGAATGATTTGCCATAATATCACATTTATGACTGCAAATTTTTATGAACTCTCAAAATCCATACCCTCAAAATTTGGCAAAAAAAAGATGCCATCAATCAATTAACCCTACCACCCTACCATGTTTGGACGAATAATTGGCAGACTGAAACAACTTTTGTCTCAATGAAGAAACTCATCACTACCAGTAAATCAATGGCCCTAAATGAGTATTCTGATTTCTGATCAGCTGCCAGGAAGAACACCCACCTCTGCAATAAAGATGGTCACATGCTAGCAATGAGGAACTAGAAACCTAAGAATGCGGCCAGGTGCTACCAAGTTCTATTTCTTTCAAAATGATTATTGTGATTATACTTTGTCACATCCCAGATTGAGTAAGGGGAAAGTTTTTAGCAACACGGATTAAAAACCTAGCTAGTAGACGTATTATAAAGTTGTAGGGTTTTTGAGCTTAAAACATACAATATTTATATACTTTGTCACATCCCATATCGTGTAAGGGAAAAGTTTTTAACAACATTGAGAAAAAACCTAGCTAGTAGACATATTTTAAAGCCGTGGGGTTTTTGAGTTTAAAGCATACAATATTTATGTACTTTGTTACATCCCACATCAGGTAAGGGAAAAGTTTTTAACCACACGAATTAAAAACCTAGCTAGTAGACATATTATAAAGTCGTGGGGTTTTTGAGCTTAAAGCATACAATACTTATATACTTTGTAACATCCCACATCTTGTAGGGGAAAGTTTTTAACAACACGGATTAAAAACCTAGCTAATAGACGTATTATAAAGTTGTGGGGTTTTTGAGTTTAAAGCATACAATATTTATATTCTTTGTCACATCGCACATCATGTAGCAAGTTTTTATAAATACCTGATTAAAAACCTAGCTAATGTATTTATTTTAAAGTCGCGTATTAACTTAAAGCATATAATATTTTTATGATTTGAATACATATTGTTTACAAATGATATTAGAGTTGATTTTTGAACCTGAGTATGGGAGTTTGTTTGACCGAATAGGTAAGCATGTTGCTTGCGTCATATCTTATAATGGGATGTATAAGAAAGTTTTACTACATAAAGACGTGTTTTCTTAATCTAAATATAAGCCGCTAGCGTCGTGAGAGCTTTTCGTCTAAAGCGAATTTAATATACACAGCTTGGCCATCCAAATAAGAAAGATTTGGTATCAAAGTTGATCTTTTGATCCCTCTAAGGGTCTCGTTCGCTTACGAACACACAAAGGATATCAGATTATACGGTAGTTGCTGCTACATCCCGGATAGAAGAGAAAGTTTTTAAAATTATATAATGTTAGAATATGTCTCAAATTCTTATTTAATATTAATTCCTTTTTGTAAACAATATTTTATAGGATAATTTATAGTTGTTATATTATTGTAATATTAGGTTTCCTTATATAATAAGTAAAACTTTTAAAATATCTCTATAAATATTTGGGTCATGAAAGGAAAAATTTATGAGAGAGATTTGATGTGTGCAGAGATGTAAGAGTTTGAGAGAAGAGTTTTGTGATATATTTTCTCGGTACAATAGGCATCCTAGGGTTTTGTTACTTTGTGATTTTTCCAAGCTGCCGCAATACTTCGATAATTTAATTCTCAGATTTAAGGTGTTCGTAATAGTGGAAAGATTTATCTCTTATATCTCGGATATAGCCACTGTGCTAAAACCTTCACGACCTTTACAAGCCGAATTCTTTATCTGTGATTCTCGAATCGTGATATTATCAGTCTACTCAAAAGCTTCCGCGATTTATAACATATAAGTATGAACTCCTTTCAACCTAATAGATACGTTTTAAAAACCATTAAGACTCTTTACGCCCAAAACAGACAACAACCACATGATTGGATCGGACCGTTACAACCGATTATAACGTTTGTAGTGATGGATAAGCTCTAAGGAGAGGGAAAGAAAAATTTGAATATAAACATCAACTAACACCCATAACTCACATGGCCAAAAGCTACAATCCAATTTCAATGTTTCCCCTCAATGCACCTTCCTTCACATCTTAGGGCACAACCTTGTCTTTGTTTTCACATGACTAATTGACCAATTCTATTTTTATTTTTTTATTTTTTTATTTTTTGTGAAACGAATTCTGTTATTTTTTTTTTATAGTATGTTTGGAAAAATCCATAAACTTATTCATCACATTTTCTGATATGATTTATTTGTCTTTGAAAAAACCGAAACCTTGTATAAGAAGTGTAGATTTGAAAGAGTGTTTAATTTCTTGGACTATATATCAATAATAGAAGTCAAGATGGGAAGGGGGAAAACATGTTCTAAGTATGAAGAAATCACACATTTATATTAATTCATTTTGCTTCAACTATTTTTATTTGCTAAATAATGCAGTGAAAATGATGTCAAAGACTATCAAGGCAAAATGCCAAATGTGATTATTAGAAAAGCAAATTGGCAATATCTTTTTGGAGTCTTGGGTGTTTCCAAATGGTCTTATTTTGAAACTTCACTTAGAAGGGGAAGAAATTTCACACCCTTGTCAAGTTTCTATCAAGCTTCATTTCAATGAAATTCATAAACCATAGGAATCTAAACATCACATCACATCACATGAGCCAATAATACATATGATCGATAAGAAAATGTCATAGCTAGTGGCTTTGAGCCAGGATTCAAGTTTAGATGCATCAAAATGAAACTAAATAAACAACTATGACTCAATGATGGAACACAGATCCGGGTTCAAATCACCTTAGCTACAAATGGAAAAAAAAATTTAAAAAAAAAAAAATTTCAGTAGGAGCATATGTCCCATAATTCTTAGGTCGCTCCGCCTCTTATCATACCCATCATGACATCATCTTGTTATTCTTCATGTATCACCTTTACATGTAATATTATCATGAAATTCTGCTTGGTAAAAAGGTTTGTGAAACTTATACCATAGAGATAATATAAACTTAATGGAAAACATGCAAGATAATAAAGAGGTTATTATAAATATTATCAAAATTTATATCTCTATCATGCTTTGTTATAGATGATGGGGCACATTCATATTCCACGTCTTAAAAAATGGTAATGTAATATTTAATCAATAGTCAGAGTAATAATGCCATAATCTGCATTACATAAGAGATAAAGTTTTTAGGACATATATACCAAGTTTTTTTATTTATCAAAATTCAAAAGGATTTATACAAGCATAAACATGTAAACAATAATGGATTTGAAATAATTTTTTTTTCTATTTCATCTTCCTGGGTAGGCTGTTTTTTTTTTTTTTTAATACATTGTAGTTTTAAAGTAGTAAATTATCCCCATTAAAGATTCAAACCTAGGACCCTCTCTCTTAATATTATTTGTTTGTTTGAAACAGTGAATCCGTGTTTTAAAAATCGGATAGAATTGATCGATCGGACCGTCGACTAGTGACTTTTTGGTCATAATTTAATTTGGTTCGATTACTGTTTAATCATTGGTTTGACATATAAACCATGAATCTACAACTTTTTCAATTCAAAATTTTAAAACATTATAATGAACACATTATCATGTGAACTAAACATGATGAAGTTAGATTTATAAATTTGAGTGACATGAATAAATTATTTAATTTTCTAGTCATTTCAAGTTGTTTTGATTAAAGGAAAAGAAAGAGAACTTTAAGGGATAGTTTAATTAGTTTGGCCTTCGTAATTGGAGATTTACGCAATCGTTAATATTTCAAGGTTCAATAAGATTAATCCATAATACTTTATTAAGAAAACGAATAAATGTTTGCCACGGCCTATTGGCACAGATTTTGGGCCGAAAACTCAGAGGCAAAAGAAAAGGAAAAGAAGATTAAGAAAATGTACACATATTTTAAAATATTTTATTTTAATATATATTTGTAATGATCTTCCTTCCTTACGTGGCTAAACGACGTCGCTGGGATCCGCCGATTCCAACGCTCCACGTGGACGTCGCCAGCAATCACCATGGTGACCAACATATGACGTGCCAAAACGAGAAAGTCTCTCTCCTCTTCTGCTTTCCATAAATAGAAACAAAAATGGCAAAAAAAGGAAAAAAAAAAAATCAAAGATTTCAATAACTGTCGGCCTTCTGCCATCTCTGCAGTGCCAACACCTGTTCATTTCTTTCCATTGTTATCAACGTTTCTGATAAACACTGACGTCATGATCTTCATCGGTTGAGGACAATTGGGTCATTTTCCATTTCTTTGACCCTTTCCTGTTTTCGTTTGTGTTTCTCCTAGATTTGCCGAGGAATGATGGTTTGAGGAGAATTCCAGGAGATTCCAATTGGGTTCTTGTCGGTTTTTTGGTTTGGACAAGGAACGGAGGAAGAGGCGGGAGCGGTGTGGGTTTGAGGGTTGTTTGGATAGTGGGAAAATTGGGAAGAAAGAGGAGGAAAATTGTGTGGTGTTAGGGGGAATTCGTGATGGGATATCTCAGTAGTATATTTGGACTTTTTGGGTTTGGAGTGGGGATTTCTGTCGGGCTTGTGGTTGGGTATTTTTTCTTTATCTACTTCCAACCCACCGATGTCCAGGTCTCTCTCCTCTTTACAATGAACATAAATATGACCCTTTTTGTAATTCATCTGTTTGGTTGTCGGGAAACCAAGGGAAAATAAAAGGAAACTTGGGAATCTGAATCTCCCAAATGGCATTTGGGTCCTGACCAGTTATAAGATCCTTCCATTAACAATCAATAATTTCATCTGGTTTTGTAACATTCTTCACACTGCATAGAATTTGGAGAAATGGATTGATGGAAAATAGAAAATTTGAGATGCCCCTGGATCTTATTTTTTTCTTGATTGATGCAGGAATGGTTTCTAATCATTTTTTCCCTTCTGCCTGTGCTCTGTTTGAATATATTATTGTGAGAAAGTAGGAAACAGAAAATAGAAACATTCTCAGAAATGCAGGATTATCACATGATTTCATGAAGGACTGCAATTAGGATAGCCATTCCTAATTATTTTTTTCCCTTCTGCCTGTGCTCTGTTTGGCTATATAGAAAATTTCTCAGAAATGCAGAATTATTACATGAATTCACGAAGAACTGCAATTCGATAGCCATTCCTTCTGCCATTGATTTACTGAATCTTATTCCATGACATCATACTGAATTCATATTGATGCTGACTATTACATTGATCAGGATCCCGACATTCGCCCGTTAACCGAGCAGGACTCCGAAAGCCTGCAACGGTTGCTCTCAGAGCTACCGCTTTGGGTGAAACATCCAGACTTTGATCGCGTATGTTAATTAGTATTTATGCTGTTATATTCAATCGTATGTCGATTTAAATCGATCTGTTTTCATATCCTCATTCATACATTGCTGATTCCATGAAGGTTGACTGGCTGAATAAGTTTATTGAATACATGTGGCCTTATTTGGACAAGGTATTTCCCCATTTTCCCCATGCTTGAATCTTACCAAGAACATGTAATTTGTCGACGATTTTGGCTTTTCTCATTCAGGCTATTTGCAAGACTGTAAAAGAGGCCACAGCACCGATGATTGCTGAGCAAATTCCACAGTATAAAATTGATGCAGTCGAATTCGAAACACTTACATTAGGATCCCTACCGCCAACTTTCCAAGGTTATGTTAGATCCGAGACCGCCCCATTGCTATTAAAAGCTTGTTCTACTGATATTTATTTCGGTTTTCTTTTTATCTTACTGTCATCAGGGATAAAGGTATATACCACTGAAGAAAAGGAGTTGATATTGGAACCAGCGTTGAAATGGGCAGCAAATCCGAATGTGACTGTTGCTGTTAAAGCTTTTGGATTGAAAGCAACTGCTCAGGTTTTGACTTGTTGTTTTACTGAGGAAGAAACGAACTAAATTTAACATTTTCTTGAACCGAGATTTTGATCTTTGTCGATAATGAATTTAGTAAAACATCTCAGGTGGTGGATTTGCAAGTCTTCGTTCTGCCCCGTGTTACCATGAAGCCGTTGGTTCCTAGTTTTCCTTGTTTCGCCAACATCTACGCTCTCTAATGGAGAAGGTTTGTAATTTTCGGTTAAATTATACGAGATTATTTAGCCTTATAATACATTTCTTCAATTAAATCAATTGATTTCCATAATTTTTGCAGCCTCATGTTGATTTTGGACTAAAGCTTGTAGGGGCTGATCTTATGTCAATCCCTGGCCTCTACCGGTTTGTTCTGGTAAAATTTCTTACATTAGAACATACGATTTTTACGCATTCTACTTAGATCCCGGGTTTTATGGTGTTAAAAAGCTTGCTATTTCTTTCTTCTCTGCAGGAGATCATCAAGGACCAAGTTGCGAACATGTATCTTTGGCCACGAACACTTGACATACAAGTTTTAGACGTAGCCAAGTAAATTTCTAAATTCTGGTTTTCAAGTTTTTGTTCCGACAGCATCTTTATGGTTAATAGACTATGTTTTCTTTATTCTTTTAACACCGATTGGAATCTGCAGAGCAATGAGAAGGCCTGTAGGAATTCTCACTGTCAAGGTTCTGAGGGCGACGAAACTGAAAAAGAAAGATCTGTTGGGAGCATCAGACCCCTATGTAAAACTAAGAGTTAGTGAAGACAAGCTTCCATCAAAAAAGACTACGGTGAAGCACAAAAACTTGAATCCTGAATGGAATGAAGAGTTCAATTTAGTCGTCAAAGATCCCCAGGCGCAGGCTTTAGAGCTTCATGTATATGACTGGGAGAAGGTATATATATATATATATAATATATGTTCTAAATTGGTGCATCTCCTAATACAATACCATGCTTGTGTTTCTCACTTTAATAACGGTCGTTTCAGGTTGGGAAACACGACAAGATGGGGATGAATGTTGTGCCTTTGAAAGAACTTCCTCCTGAGGAGCTGAAAACGATGAATCTTAACCTTGTTAAGAGCTTGGACGCCATTGATTCTCAAAACGACAAAGGGGGGCGGGGACAGCTAGAGGTGGAATTGACATATAAACCTTTCAAAGAAGAGGATATGCCGACGGAGAGCAATGATTTTGGAGCGTTAATGGAGAAAGCTCCTGAGGGAACACCAGCTGGTGGAGGTCTGCTTGTGATCGTAGTTCATGAAGCCCAGGATTTGGAAGGAAAGAACCATAATAATCCATATGTACGGATTCTTTTCAAAGGGGAGGAGAGAAAAACTAAGGTAGATTCCATTCCTTTTCAACTCAACTTATATAGATTCTTTGGTCGAAATTGTTGATGTTATGTTTCACTTGAACAGCAAATAAAGAAGAGCAGAGAACCAAGATGGCAAGAGGAGTTCCAGTTTACATTGCCGGAACCTCCCACCAACGATAAACTGCATGTGGAAGTCATCAGTTCCTCCAAGAGGATCGGCTTGCTACACCCTAAGGTATACATCTTGCATACTAATACACTTCACTCGATAAATATATCTAAAACACCGCTAGGCTTTGTTTGGTTCATGTTTTTGAGAACTGTTTTATGTTTTCAAAAACTGTTTTTGGTTCATGTTTTATCTAAAATAGCCTGAACTGTTTTATGTTCTTTGTGTTTTCAAAAACTGTTCTCAATACCTGTTTTCAAAAATAGGAACCAATCAAACCCTGAGAACGGTTTTCAGATAACACTATTTTGAGTGTTAAATCAAGATCATATCATAGCTGTAGAGCTGGCAGTCCGGACAGATGGGTTGGACCGGACCAAATTTGATCCGGTTTTTTTTCAGGTCAATAAAATAGCAGCCCAGCCCGACCCTAATTCCTAGTGGACTGGGCTCAAATTACCAACTCTACATAACTGCTAGACGATAATCAGTAATAGTCTATGTTTGACAAAACCACTCCCTTTCAAGATCCGCTATGAGCCTAAGAACTCAAGGAACTCAAGGATGTTCTCCTACATGGTTAAAAAGAATCCATACATACATACATAATACCAAGAACCTTTTCCCCCTTTTAGAGGATCATAAGCTGATTATTTTCCCAGGAAACAAACAAACAAACAAACAAACAAACAGGAAGAAATGTTTTATACATACATTAGCTTGCTATGAAAAGCTCTCTTCCTGCATTTTAATGGCGAAAGTGAATGTAACTGCCAGTGCCTTACCTTTTGTGGAAGCAGGAATCTCTGGGATATGTAATAATCAATCTTGCAGACGTAGTTGCCAACAAAAGGATCAACGAGAAGTACCATCTGATCGACTCGAAGAATGGTCAGATTCAAATCGAGCTTCAATGGAGAACTTCCTCCTGATGGATTCCCCAACGCAGAAGCTTCCTTCAACTGGGATTTTTCTCTCAAGACAAATTCTCTTTCTCTTCTATTTTCCTTCTACCAATCTTTTTCTTTCTCTCTATATTTGTGTTTTTGCACCAACGATTTTCTAGAAAGATCGATTGTAACTTCGAGCTTTTGGTTGCACAAATTTAAGAAAAGTTTAATTCCTAATTTGCAGAGAAATCTACAGAACTTTAAAATTTAATTATATAATTCAAAGACAGTGTTTAAAATTTTATGATTGTTTTTTGTTTGAGAGTTATATATAATTTAATGATTGTTAGTTATTATTTAAATTGATTTTAAGTTAAATTAAAGTTAATTTATATAATTAATTTGAATATTAAGTGGTAAAGGAGTGGGAAAGGACTACCAAAGATCTATGTTAGAATTCTTGTAAGAATATGGTACTATAACTTAACATATTTTAAATCATATAATAAAGTTGCTTTTTAAGTATATTTAATCTATTTAATAATAAATAAGTCATTTTATCAAATATGAATGGTGTTAATAAATTATTTAAACATATTAACTTAATTAAATCATATCAACTTGTTTTCATGATAAATCAAATATGAGATTTTTTCTTTTTGAAAAATCAAATGTAATGATAAAATGATTTTATTATGCTTGAATTATCACATAAAATATGATTTTTTTTTACATTTATTCACTGTATTACAATGTTATAATATTATGTTCTTGTGGAAAATCGAATGGTCTTTTCCTTAATTCCGCTTGATTCCTTAATCATTGAGCCGGTCTCATTGGCAAGGAAAAGTAAAATTTTAGAAATATTAAAATATGTTGTGAAACTATATTATAAAATGGAGACTTTTACTAATGCAAACTTTTTGTAAGAGAGAAATTTATTACTTCCTTTGTATATAGGAAGAGAGAAATGAACAAAGGGATAGCTCGAGTGAAAGAGAGATGAATGAAAGAAGATTTATTTCTTCTTAAGGAATTATCTTACAAATGAGCGAGGAAGGCCTATTTATAGGCTTATAGAGGCGGTTCCATTTACTCATTCATAAAGTTGAGTAATTGAATGCTATGAATGTAACTCTAAGGTTCATTTCCCTTAGCAAATGCATCCGGTAGTCATTCACCACTTAAATGCATTATTTACAACACTCCCTCTTAAATTGTAACGACCCAAATTATACCCCTAGTAGTTTATTAAACTAAAAGTCAAAATTGTATTTTTTTTTGGAAATTTAAGTGCTAAAGGTGAATAAGCGTAAACAGGTAAAATATCATATTAAGGACCTGAAAATAGGATGAAGTGGAAGGACCAAATGGCAAGGGTTAGGAAATTAAACCCAAAAAGGGATAAGGCACAAACTTGTTTATTAAATGGGAGAATTTCTCATTTTTGGCTTAAGAGAGAGTTAAGGCTACGGTTTGGGGGAGAAGAACCATGTCAGGGCATTTCTTCTCTATTCGCTGAGCTCTTCTCGCTCAAGTGTGCTAGCGAATGTAGTTAAATGCTTAGCCTTCAAGAAAAATCAAGGTTGTGAAACTATCCTAATTGTCTCCTTGCTTTTGTTTGCTGGTTTGAGTCGAGTTTAACGCTGACTTTGATCTTGTTTTGTCTGGGGTTGGAATCGCCATTTGATAAGGACAAAAATCAGGTAAAGAGACATGTAGGTATTTTGTGTAAGTGTCGGGTCCAAATTTCCTAAAACTGTGCTTTTGGGCAAGCACAGAACTTGACCTTACTGACCTCCACTCGGATGATTTTAATGGAGAACCCAAGAACTTAACTACAAATGTCTAGAAGAGACCAAGATGCAAAATATGGATTATGTCCCCTCTACAGGAGTAGTTCTTGTTGTTTGCACCATATATTAAGTTATAATGATCAAAATGAGGTGATTCAAATTTCTGTACAAACTAGACATTTGGGAGAACAACTTTTATGGAGAAAGTATAGCCAAATTTGGTCTTCAATTATCATAAATTCGTCAAAGTAAGGGAACAATTCTGTCCCTGAAACATGTCTCGTATCAAATTCCCGAACTGAGTACTCCGATTGCTTAAACTGGCAACTCGAGTTATACTGATCCAAATGAGGTGATTCAAATTTCTGTACAAATTAGACATATGGGAGAACAACTTTTATGAAGAAAGTATGGTCAAATTATGTCCCTATCATTCCTAGAAAATTTTCAAATGTAGAACACAATTCCAGATTATGTTCCTGGAAACTGTCTAGGAGTAGTTCGGAATGTTTAGGCCATACCTCCTAATTTAAAGGTCCAAAATGACCTAATTCATGAGCCTTTGGAAACTTAAGACATAGGTGAACATTTTGTAAGAAGATCACTTTGTCTAAAAATCTCATTTCCTGGGTCGAAATTGTAGTTGAAAATGGACTTGGAATTTGTCTTGTACTGTTCAGGTAGAATTGGTTTATAATGTAGGCATTTGCCTAACCTTCTTAGATGATGCCTGATGTGAATTAAGGCATTAATGTTACATAAATTAGTGCAAGTCCATTAAAACGATCATGATAAATATGTGAAAGAACCTAAGTTAAGGATATTGGTATGACTAATTTGGAAACATTAATAACTCGACGTCGCTTATGTTCAAGTAAGTGAATGATAGACATGCCTATGCGGATCTCCGTTGTTACACTTACTGCCTGTAGGCCCCGCTGGGCCATTACTTGGTCCTCGCTTGGGTCATACTCGCTCTCGTTATCATTGTCTCCAGACAGTTGATATACCTAACGGCATTTCATTATTCTCATTTCCCGCTATCCATTTCCACAAAATGCGTGCATAACGCTTCTGGGTTATAAAACAAAAATATAAATATATAAATAATAATGAATAAGAAGTGCATGCAAGTGCTTCTGAAATATGTGTTATGGGTATCCTCTGTATAAGATTTCTGTTATGTACTCCTACGGGAAATTGAGTATTATGATATGAAAATTATGTTTTATGTATTATGTAATTGAAGACTACTGCATGTGGTTATATATGTTTTATGTTTTCCCAGATAAGATATAAGCTTAGCACATGTGTTTTATCCGTATAGGTACTAAAGAGGTCGCTAGAGACATCCCGCATTCGATAGGGCCAACACAGTATTATGAGTCCACCATATGTAGGTTTTTGATCTTGTTTTTGAAATGTAAATGTAAAATTTTGTAAGTACAATTAAATGAGACTCAAGAATTTATGTACAAGAACTTTTAAATACCACTACAGTGGTAGTTTTACAAGTTTTATGTCATTATGAATTTATGATTGAAATGGGCTCGCTGATGTTAAAAAATCAGGTTAAAAAGTCCATGTCCTGTGGGCGTCCCCTCACTTGACACGGTTGGGGGAAGGGGCGTTACATGCATGACCGCCATTAAGAATATGTCTCATTAAAACCTTGCTAATAAAACCCAATAGGATAAAACCTAGTGAAGGAAAAAGAGTACAATATTCTTATAATGATGTAGATTTTTTTTAGTCTGTTAAGATCATCTCGTTAAAAACCTTGCCAGTAAAACCCAATTGGACCAAACCTGGACAAAGGGAAAAATAGTACAGTACACTAACATTATGTAATAAATATACTCCCCCTCATGTCTATGTCCTTCAGTTGGCACATTCCAATCTTATATATTAGCTTCTAATTGAATGTTGAGGTTGGTAATGACTTCGTGAATAAATTTGCTAGATTATCATTTGAGCGTATTTGTTGAATATCGATTTCACCACTCTTTTGGAGTTAATGTGTATAAAAGAACTTTGAAGAAATGTGTTTAGTTCTATTTCCTTTGATGTAACGTCATTTGATATAACCTCATTTGATTTGTACAATGCAAATAGTATTATCTTCAAATAATGTTGTCAAATAGTCTTTGATAGAGGGGAGTTTGCATGATTCTTGGATATGTTGAATCATCGAATCTTAGCCATATATATTCACAACTTGCTTCATGAATTACTATAATTTTTGAATGATTTGATGATGTGACTACCATTGTTTGCTGAAGGATCTCCATGAAATAGCAGTTCCATTACAATTAAAATACCTTATTTGTAATATGGTTTTATGTGGATTTGAAAGGTATCCTGTATCAGCATATCCAAACAATTGTTGTTTTGATTCCTTTGAGTAAAACAAACCCATATCAGTTGTTCCTTGGAGGTAGTGCAATATATATTTGATACCATTCCAATGTCTTTGAGTTGGAGTAGAACTGTACTTGATTAATAAATTGAAGAAAAAATAATATCTAGGTGAGTACAGTTAGCAAGATACATAAGTGCACCAATGACACTAAAATATGATACTCCAGGACCAAGTAATTCTTCACAATTTTCACAAGGACGAAATGAGTCATTTTTCACGTCAAGTGAATGGACAACCATTGGAGAACTTAAAGGGTGTGCTTTATTCATATAAAAGTGTTTTAAGATTTTCTTAGTATACGCTGACAGAACCAAACCCACAGGAATGTTGACCGCAGCCGAGAAAAAAATTGAGCTTCCCAAGATCTTTAATCTCAAATTCATTTTTCAAATATTTTGTTGTTTTTATGAGCTCTTCAAGAGTTCCAACACGATTTAAGTCATCTACATACACATCAATAATTGCAAATCCGGTTTCTAGTTTCTTGATAAAAATGCATGGGCATATAAGGTTATTTGCATACCCTTCTTTTAATAAATACTCGCTATGACGATTGTACCACATGCGTTTGGATTGCATTTAATCCATATAGAGATCGTTTTAATTTGATTAAGTACATACTACGAGACTTTGTATTATTTGCTTCAAGTAATCTAAATCCTTCAGGGATTTTCATATATATGTCATTATCTACTGATCCATGTATAAAGAAATACTTATTATCTACGAGATGCATATCTAATCTTTTAGATACTACCGCCTTTGCTGTAGTCGGGGTGCTTATCATATTTCTACGACAAGAGAATATGTTTTCTCTTAGTCAATACCAAGTCTTTACGAGAAACCTTGTGCTACTAATCACGCTTTCTATCTTATGATTTCATTATTTTCATTGTACTTTCGTACAAATACCCATTTGTATCTAATAGGCTTTACACCTTTAGGTGTTTGGACTACAAGTCCAAAAACTTCTCGTTTTATTAACGAGTTTTATTTTACTTGCATAATTTTTTTCTATTTTGGCCAATCATTTCTATGTTGACATTCTTCCATATTTTGTGGTTAGGGATCCTTATCATTTCTTATGGTGACTAAGGCCACTTGAAAAACAAAAAAATTATTAATAATAATATCACTTTGATCCCATTTATATCCCTTGTGCACATAACTCATTGGGATCTCACAACTTCCGAGTACTTGTGCCTCTTTAGGGGCCATTTATTTATCTAGAACCTTTTCGGGGTTTTTTTATTCAATATATGCCTTTTGTTCACCATATACCTCTTCAGGGTTTTTTTATTTTATCATATGTCTTTACAAAGACCTTTTGTTTATCATGTACCTCTCAAAGGGCATCAATTTTCCTTTATGTTCTCCTCTTTTGGGGAGTTATATCTTTTGAGCCAATAGGTCTCCCATGCTTCAGACGTATTTTAGACTCATTTTATAATTGTTTTCGACATCAATATGTATTGAAAGATTCGCACGGGATACGCGACTATTAATTTCTTTGTATCAATAAAAGCATCCGTAATTGATTTGCAATATTTTGTAAATGAATGATCCTTCAACTTCCAGCCACATTGATTTGTAATACGATCAAAATGACATATCAGGACGATTTCAAGTAATTTATCCTCGTTATTCTAGAACCGACTTTTCTCCCCCCTAATAGTAGGAATACACTCTCATTAAAGTGACAATCCACAAAGTGGACTGTAAAAACATCTTATGTTAAGGGTTCAAGATATCTTATGATAGATAGAGAATCAAAACCTACATAAACTTGCAAGCCTTCGCTTCCGGGACCCATTTAAGCATCAGGTGGATGCAATCGACACAGGAAACTGCACAACCAAAAATTTGTAAATGAGAAATATTTGGTTGTTTGTCTAGTACAAGTTGTGAAGGGGAGTATTCATGGTAAACTGTTGGTTGAATACGAAACTAAGTCATAGCCGCATCATAGTACGCCCCTGCGTAAGTCTACAATTTGATTTTCATTAGTATTGGTCGAGCTATTAATTGAAGACGTTTGATGAGGAACTCTACTAAACCATTTTGGGTGTGAGCATGAGTAACATGATGCTCAATATTTATTCCAACTGACATGCAATAGTCGATAAAGGTTTGAGAGGTAAACTCAATTGCGTTGTCAAGTTTGACAGTCTTCATTGGATAATCAGGAAACCGAACTCGTAATTTGATCATTTGTACGAGAAGCCTAGCAAAGGCAACATTTCTTGTCGAAAGAAGACAAACACGTGACCACCTAGTAAAGACATCTATTAAGACCATAAAGTAACGGAAATGTTCACTTGGTGGATGGATAGGTCCAAATATGTCCTCATGTATTCTTTCTAAGAAGATTGGTGACTCAATTGTGACTTTGTTAAAGGATGGTATAACTATCAATTTACCTTGTGAGCAAGCAACACATGGACATTCATTGGGCAAAAGAATCTTTTGGTTCGTTAGTGGATGCCCATGTGAGTGCTCTATGATTCTCCATATCATTAAGGACCTAGGGTGACCTAGCTTCTCATGCCAAAGAACAAAAGTTTTTGGGTTGTTGAACTTCTGGTTCACGACAAAATATGACTCGATAGATTTTATATTTGTATGATATAACTCATAGGAGAATGCTGAGAATTTTTCCATTATAAGTTTCTTGCCATAAACAATAGAGGTAATGTAAACACATTCTGTATTACCTTCATTCATAGTTTCAATATGATATTCATTTCTACGGATATCTTTAAAGCTAAGCAAATTCTTTGTGGATTTGCTAGAATATAATGCATCATTGATTAGGAATCCCGCCATTTGGTAACATTATGTTTGCTCTGAGCCTTTAATTAAGCTCGCAGACCATATACGATACTTTACATCGACATTTGTTAACGTCAAATCTATAAAGATCTTTATCTGTAAGAATCAGGTTTGGTTGCACATTCAGTAAGACATACATCACCTTCATTCATCTTGAGATCAATAACATAT
The DNA here is from genome assembly GCA_016808115.1 of Tetrastigma voinierianum. NCBI lineage: Eukaryota > Viridiplantae > Streptophyta > Magnoliopsida > Vitales > Vitaceae > Tetrastigma > Tetrastigma voinierianum. The sequence goes on from JAEQBH010006011.1 coordinate 155,361, forward strand.
GAATTTCATATACAACTTAAAACTATAGATAATATAAATAACAATCTAATGAATGTAATAACAAAATGATATTTTATTTTATTTTGATATAAGAAGCATCATTCAATAGTAGTATTTTAATTATTCATCAAATAGTCTGTTTTTTCACCATGACCTCCAAATAAATCAGTATCATGGTAAGTTAAGTCTAATCCATTTCTATCGGTAAAGTTCATTTATATTTCTTTTCCCTTTTCTTTGATTGATGCTTCTAAAGTGTCGACCAAACGTTTGTACAGACGACAAGATACACGCCTAAATGCCCTTTTCATACCACATCTACGACAATTATTCTCACGAAAGATTGAAGTTGTATTTATAGATCTTCTTATTTTCTTGTTTCACCCCTAGATATTCCACTTCCATGTTCCACTGTGCTTCCTTTTAATTTGAATTATTACTACCATTTAGCTCCATTACAGAACACTCCTCGTCCCGTAGAGGGTGTACTATGATGTGTAACCTCAGATACAGACTCAAGCAAGCCTTAATTATTTAATATTGTTAATGTAATCTTTGAAAGTCGCTTTAAAGAATCACAGACTTTTTACAATTACGAAAGCTTTAAATAATCTCAATTATGGAATTTTATTAAAATTTAAAAGGATAATAATAATAATAAATTACCAAAATAAATAAGTAAGCTTCAGAAATTCCTGGGGATCTCTTGGACGACAAACACTGCGCCTGCTAAGTTCGTCTCGCGAAATCTAGTAACCCAAGAAAGTTTCACAAATTCGAGACAATGGAATATTTTACGAATTTCTAGCGACGTTTAGAGCTGAACTTAAACGATTTTAAAAATCAAAACGACAAATATTTGTTAATATTCAAATTTGCGATAACAGAATTTTCTGATGTAAATGGGGACTGACCGGGAAGAATAAAAAATTATTTATCTAAATAAGAATAATAATTAAAGAAAAGAATAATAAATTAAAAAAAAAAATCAAAATGATAAAATTAAACGAATCACTGCATTGTGAGCATCCACAAGAGCCGAGAGAGAGCCGATGCATTTTGTTTTTTTATATTTTCTTCGCTCTTTCAGACTACGTAAACCTGATCGTAAAGGCTCGCTCTGAGCCAGGCGCAAATCCCAGATAATGCCGAAGAGTAGCCACGCATGCGCATCATTCCAAATTATCAAACTTTAAAAGCGTAAAATTCGTTTCTATTCAAGGTTATTTCAAGCCCTAAAATAGCGTTATATAAGACTCGAATTTTCTAGAGGATCAGAAAGGTCAGAACTTCATCCCAAAATTTTAGACTGAGCTTGTGAATTTTATTTCAGACTCGTGGTTCGGACAAATGTGGCTGAATTTTGGGACTGCTTTCCTATTTAGCTTAGATTGGAATTTCAAGAGCGTAGAATGACAAGTCTGACAAAATTTTCGTAAATGTTCGTATTTTTAGACTCTCCGAAAGTCCCTCAGTCAAAAGTTTGCTAAAACAGATAGCTTTTATGCGCATTTAATGCATGACATTTTGGCCAATTTCACATCATATTATCGATTGCCTATATCGAATCTCGATCAAGACGAAAGTTTTCATAACTCAAGCTCTTCGTCTCGATATAAATACTTAAAGCCCCGCAGATGCTTTATTAAAACGTTAAACTCGATGCGATTTTCGTGAATTTGAATGAATTGTAGGCGATTTGAGCATCCGATTTGCACCCAGAGCGCTGACAAGATTGAAAAGAATTAATGGTAAAAGGAAGATCAAAATCATTTTCTAAAATGAAAGCGTTTAAATTACAGCTTAGGTGCCATTAAAATATAGACGAGTAAAGATTTTTATTACCTCCCAATTGTTATACTCAAGCAGAAAGCTCGATTTCAAGATGCAAGAAACAAGCTTGGCCGGGATGAAGTAAACCCCTAGATTAAGATCAAATTTCGCTCCGTCGATGTATTTCCGATCAAGGCACGGCAGCGCTTACGATATTACGACCAACTATATCGTCTCACGTAATTCGGGGTCAGATCTAAGATATATTTATATAAATAGCCGCCCACATTCGGAGCAGATATACACAAGGCCGACTTAGTACATAAATGATGAGATGTTGGTTCCGGGTGTTCCATCACCGAGCATTTTGGTCCCGAGGTTCCATTATGCTATATAGATCCCGCCGTTGTTTCACCGACCATCTGCACGGCATGTTCGAGGTTCACTACCGATGCCAGTCTCGAGGTTCCGAGGCATCACTTCTGTGGTATTTAATCACACAGCTGCTTGTATTTGACATAAGATAAAGACTTTCGTATATTAACCACCACTGGTCAAATTCAAAGAATGTAAATAGTTTTCACGTATTTCAACACAGAATTAGTTTTCATCGCTGCCAGTTAAATGGGCTTCAACAAAGAGAAATAGTTTTCTTAATAGCTTAAATGGTTTTTATAAGAAACTCGCTTTCTCATAAAATAGCGAACCATTTCGTGACAGATTATATCGAGGTACAAACAAAGAGACACAAAGATTTAACTTATAAGACTCACCGGTTCGCTTCTGCCCATAGTTTTCCTCGCTTTTAAAATAATTTTTCAGTGCAAATAAGCCGAAAGACCTTTCCGTGATTCTCGATCCTGCATTTATGTGTCAGGATTATATATAAGATACAGAATTAAAATAGTAAAAGTTAAAATGTGACATTTGTATATGTAAATATCTAGAAATATGCACGCACGGTTTTAAAAACAAAGGCGATGAAATTATGTTTGATTAATTCGTATCTTATATTTTGATGAAGACCAGAGGTCCTTTTATGATTGTAGTTGGATTTTGGAAAATATTGGGAGTGTAATTGTTTATATACAGGTGATTTTGTATTTTAACACCAATCGCAAGTAGTCAAGTATGCCGGATTTTCGCTAAATCTAAAAGTGTGATTTTGATAGAAAAGTGAAAAATTTTATAACCCACGTTTTCCAAATACAAGCCAAAGAAGGAATCTGGCTACTACAGAATCATTACCGAAATGGAAATCTCGCTCGAGGTCGCTGAAATGCTTCAGACTTCACACTAGGAAGGCCGGGTCCTGGCCACATGGTATCAAAAATTCCTTTCACAACCACGATCGTGATCACGACCACGTCCTCATCCACGTCCACGTCCACGCCCACCTGCTCGACGACATCACATCTACTCTCGTGGAATGGTTTAGACTACTGATGGGACTATTGATTTCTCATCAAAAACTAATTATTTTGTTCAGCAACAAGAAGACGCGATATCAATTCTAGGTATTTCTTAAATCTACGCTCTTGATGCTGTTGTTGCAGGAGCACATTCGATGTATGAAATGTGGTGAACGTTTTTTCTAACATGTCTTTTTCTGTGACTTTCTCTCCGCGACTTCAATCGGCAGCTCTGCTTTAAATAACGCTAAGTCAGACATTTCATCGCTTTTAAAAATCTACAACCTCAAGCGCATCCAATCGTATCGAGCTGGGAGAATCACGCTTTCTAAATGCATTGGTATCTTCCCTTCAACTCATTTCATAGATTTATGATCCAAGATAGATAATTATTTCAGAATGCCAAGTGCCAAACTCAAGTTTTATGGTAGATTCGACATTATTAACAAACTGATAATGATGTGACAGATCGGCTCGGCTAAATAACAATGTAGATTTTGGTTTACAATCAAAACCAAATATAATTATAGATATGCAAAATCAAAATAACTTTAAGCTAGGGTTAGGAAATTACCTTGAGAGTAAACTCGTGTAGATAACGTATTATAAAAGTATGTTATAAAATAAAGACTTTTACTAATGCAAACTTTTTATAAGAGAGAAATTTGTTACTCCTTTTGTATATAGGAAGAGAGAGAAATAAACAGAGGGATAACGGGAGAGAGATGGAAGAAAGAAGATTTATTTCTTCTCAAAAGACGATCTTACAAATGAGCGAGAAAGGCCTATTTATAGGCTTACATAGGCGGTTCCATTTACTCATTCATGAAGTTGAGTAATGAGATGCTATCAACGTAACTCTAAGATTCATTTTCCTTTAGCAAATGCATGTAGGTGGTCATTCACCACTTAAATACATCATTTACAACAAAATAATATATTTATTCTCTCTCATGTTTTTTTGGTGTTTAAAGTCCAAACATATAGGTCAGAATTTTCTCTCATGAGCAAATAAAACGACGTCGTTTACATACACAAATCTCCGAGGCAATCGCCTTCTCATCCTCCCTACCGCCAACGCCCATACCGTTGGCCTTTATTGAAACGACGCGTTTATCTCCCAAAACGACACCGTTTAATTTCCAAAAAAACGACGCCGTTTTGCGTCACCGTCTCCTTGCAAGAATTCTATCTTAGTTTTACCATTGGCCTCTCTTGTCCAATCCCCAAGCCAATCGCTCTCCTCATTTCGTCGAAGCTCTGATGGCGTTACCTGTCGTTGACACTGAATACCTCAAGGAGATCGACAAGGCTCGTCGAGATCTCCGAGCTCTCATCGCCTCCAAGAACTGCGCTCCGATCATGCTCCGCTTGGCGTAATTTTCTCTTTCTCTTTAATTTTTCCCGAGAAAATGAAGCACTTGTGGTTTTTTTTTTTTTTTTTTCACTTGAATATATATTTAATTTTTTTTGGATGTTGTTTCGGTTGATGAATTGTGGTTGTTATTGTAGGTGGCATGATGCGGGGACGTACGATGTTTACACCAAGACTGGCGGACCGAACGGCTCGATCAGGAGTGAGGAAGAGTACTCGCATGGTTCGAATAATGGCTTGAAAATAGCTATTGATTTTTGCGGTGAGTTTTTTTTTGTTTTTTGCAATCTTGCGAGTGTTACTGTTGTGTTTGGCTGCTTAGAAAAATGCTGGAATATGGAAGATATTCGATGGTTTGATTTGATTTTTTAGTGTTTTCTCATCTGAATTTAGTACTGTCACTACACGTAGTAGTGGTAAGAATTTTATTCAGTTTCTGACCGATAATTTAGTCTAAAGCTATCGCTAATAAGGAAGAAAGCCGGGTTTTACCTCTAATCCGGAAGGAACTTGATTCTGGCTTGATAAAAATACTTGCCTCATCCCGCTGCTCTATGGTTTTTGAATCACCAATTAGATAGGCAGCTACCGAGACGGAATGCATTAGATTTTGATTATTTGGCAGTTTAATCATCTTATTTAACTAATATTAGTACTCTGAAGATTGATAAAATTGATAAATCCTGTGTTCTAGAATATTTTTTAAAGAGTCAATTGCTGTTTGTGCTTCAATCTGATCTTTAATTTATGGAATAATTATTACTAGCTATTTCATGTTTAGATTTTAATCTTTGTTGAAGTTTTTGGTGTATTTGTATGTGTCTCTGACGAATTATGCTCTTTGTTGTTTGTTTGAAGTCATGCCCAATTTTCTTTCTATGAAATGGATTGAAGTTAGGTTTTGTGATTAATTTAAATGATCATTTTTTTCTTTCTGATTTCAGAGGAAGTGAAGTTCAAATGCCCAAAGATCACTTATGCAGACTTATACCAGGTGATTCTTGTGCACAAGAATTTCTTTTTGTTGTTTATTGAAATTGAGTTAGTTCATTTTGGAACCAATCAGATTGATAAAAAATTTATGGTCATTTTGGGCATTTTATTTGGCATGGCTATTAAAGACTTGAGAGATAACAACATAAATTGGAAAAGGAATTTCTTGGTGGATTGCATGTTCATGCAAACTGAGCCTTTTATATTTGCACCTCTCTCTATGTTTGCGACTTCCTACCTGAATGTATGAGAGATAAAAACTGTTTTTTGGTAGGTACTAGACCTGAGAAATGATTCCAAATTTCTTTTTCAAGTGTGGTAGATAATTGACCTTTTCTTTGGTATCAATGTTTAATCCTGCCAACAAGGAAGATGAGTGATCTTATTTCCTTATCATCTGTGGCCTGTTGGTTATTGGAATATCTTGTGGGTGACATCCTCCTGCTTTTTCATAGGCTCTCAGTGGATTGTATATACCCTCTTATTCAGTTCATGCTATGTTCACTAATGAAACCAGTGGAGAATCCTGGAACCATTTTCTGGCTTGGCTTTTCCAAATTACTGAATGGTTAGAATGTAGCATGGTTTTTGAAGTCATACACTAAGCGCTTTTTGGTGTTCTTAATACAATTACTTTACTTATAAAAAAAAATTTATATCTTGCTATGGAATGAAACATCTTAGGAGTTTCTCGTGTATTTCTTTATATGGATTTAGGAATTTCTATGTGGATGAATAGAATCATTCAAACAGTTTGTAGACAAACAAACAGAAAAAAAAAGGTGACCTACAAAATGGAAGTGATAGATAGAAATTTAATAAAGGTGTATTATGATCAAGAGAAAAAGGGCAAGCATATGTTTTTGTCTGAGCAAGCCTGTTTGTGTGCATTAATAGAACATATCACCTTTGTCAATGTCATGCATGCTGTATTCATGAACCCTCAAAACTGCTATTCATGGATTGATATTATCATCACTATCCCACCATGCAGAGATTCACCGTCACAGTACCCATCTATCTTACACGAGTAATCAACACCATTATAGTAGTACACTCTATGCATGTGATGCAAAAAGAAAATGCTAGAAAAATAGGGTAGGATTAAAATAACTCTAGGAATCACTCCTAGAAACCCGAGGCTTCACACCAAGGGTTCTTTGTAACACACAAAGAGATTGAAATAACCCTAGGAATCACTCCTAGGAACCTGGGCATCGCACCATAGGGATCTTTGCATCACACAAAGACACTAGTAATTGCTGGAAATTTCTTCAATTCATTCATTCATTGATTCACCAAGACTGTATACAACCATATATATAGGTGATTCTAGGGACCCATTACTCTTGGAACTACCATTCAGTAAATGAACTTGAAACTAACAACTTTGATTTACTTCTAGGACCTCATAAATACTATTGGAAAATGACAACACTTAGAAAATCACAACCATTGGAAAATGACAACTAACCCATATAAGATCCCAACTAGGCTCTGTATCATCCAAAGAATGCCAAATTAAGGCTTGAGCCTTGGAGCCCTTGAGATTGTGGTAAACTTTCAAAGGTGGCTGCCACTTGTCTCCATCAGCATGTGTCTTGTAAATATGAGGAATGAGCTTATTCATATTTAACTAGCTGTTTTTCTGTTTTAGCTTGCGGGAGTCGTTGCAGTTGAGATCACAGGAGGCCCCACAATTGACTTTGTACCAGGTAGAAAGGTATGTTAATGTGGCATCTTGATAACATAGCTTGTAGTCGCTTATCATATTACTCCTCTTGTAACTGTTTATGTCTCTGTTTCAGGATTCAAAGATTTCTCCCCAGGAAGGCCGGCTTCCAGATGCCAAAAAAGGTTTTTTTAATATTATTCCAATATTGTCTATAACTGTAGTTAATCAGAGCTTCTTTATGAACAAAAAGTTTTTGAGTGTATAGTTTTGTTTATATTATGTGTTATGCTTCAAAATGACTTGTGATTGAACCATAGGCATATCAAAGTTTTGAAATTCTCTGTTACCTGGATGATGAGCTTTCTGTGATCACATTATGGCCCAACTTTTCCATTCTATTGGGTTGCTTTTGGTTCAACATAATTGAGGAAAACAGTATAGAATTACCTTAAACCACCATTCTAATAGCAATGACAAAGAATTAGCACATTGATGAATTTGTGCCTGTTGCTCTTGGTTCCTTTTTTCCATTATACATCCATATATATATACATGGAATCATATTGTTTTCAAAATACATGTGATGCTGGTCGAAGAAGTTGAGCAGAGTGGGAGGAAAATGAGAAGTTGACATCGCTAATGTTACATTTTGAATGTGTAACAATTAACATGTTTTAAGGAAACGATTCATGTTATGCCCCAAGACTTTGTATTTGTGGGATTGCTTATTTCTCTTAAAGGTCTCTTCAATTCAGACGTTGAGTATGAATTTTCAATTATTGCTTGTATAACTGAACTCCATTACACTTAAATCATAGAAGTTTAGCAATATTAACCATGGGCAGTGCTGATCTAATGTTCACAAAACATGCCCCAGGAAGATGCTTATAAAATTTATCATGCCTTCTTTGGACAATCAGTATTCCTTTTAAACTTGTGGACCTTTTTCAGCTAACATATCAGAAATATGCTAGTAAATGTGCATGCCCTTGTTTTAACTTTCCACTATTTATTTCAGAGAACCTGCAGACCTCTTTGAGGAGATCAATCTCAGAAAATATAAGTAAAAGTAGTTCTCTTCTGCGATTGAGCATGTTGTTAAGATGCCTTGTTGGCATCATTTGCATGCTGCTGGAAACTAGATTTTGCTTCCTGAAGCTCTATATCCCACCTAAAGATGCAGTTGGTCAATGAAATGAGAAAACTTCTGATCCATGATTACGCTTGAAGACATAGATTATGTGATGGGGCTGTATGTCTTTTTCTTTTTCTTTTTTGGGAGTAGCGCAAAAATGCATGGCACAAAAGTTTTTGGTGCCTGAATATACAGTATACTATGATGATTCTTTTTATGCTCTAGGTCTAGGATGATAAGCTAGCTGCCGTTGTCATACTTGATGGATTGTTGTCAAAGCAAGACATGAGTGGTACTGAAGGTGCATGATGTGAGGTTCAACTTTTTGGGATCCAGGGATTTGGCATTTCACCAAGTATTGGATAAAGAGATGCATGGGGTCCATGAAAATGCTTATAGAATGTAATGTTTAATCATGACAAGTTACATCTTTTATATTCACATGATAATGCTATGGAGCAAATCTCTTTCAATGGGTTCACATAAGATTTCCTTTGTAAACTAACACCTTCAGTGAGTCTCTGGATGTTAAAGATCTTGACTTAGATAGTTAGTGACCTTTTCCTTGTTTCCATTAAGTCCTGGTCATGTGCTCTTCATCTAAACTACTTCATTAATTATCATTTGTGTAATTTGTTGCTTTTTTTGTTATTTTTTTTTTAAGATTAATCTTTTTAGGCAGCTGTGTACTGTAGCAAGCATTCAGGTTTTGTAGATCCATGATTTGTCATATTGCTTCCAGTGGAACTTTAAATTTTATATGAAATGTAATGATTGGGAGATAGAGAGTGGAATCCAAAGCACTTCAGCTTTTTTCAACAGCTATTTCATGTCACTATCATGTAAACTTGCAAACTATCCAAACATAGCTTCCATTAATGTTCTGTTCTCTTTTGATGACTCCTTTCTCATCATCATGATGCCTTGGGAGAAGTGTACTTGCCCATGCATTGATACAGTTTAACAAGGTTATATATGAATATGTTCAAATATACTGATAAAAAAAATATGTTGAAATATATTCTCTTCCAAATGTTGGTTTAGGGGTATCACATCTTAGGGACATTTTCAGCCGGATGGGCCTGTCTGACAAGGATATCGTGGTATTATCAGGAGGTCACACATTGGTAGTACTCCTTCTGATTTACAACCAGAAGTCTTTTTGACCAAAATATACATGTATTTATATGGTTTGGTTGGTTTTGTTCTACAGGGAAGGGCACATCCAGAGCGATCAGGGTTTGATGGCCCTTGGACAAGGAATCCTCTGAAGTTTGATAACTCATATTTCGTGTATGGCATAAATGAGGGATTCACTTGATTGACTAATTTCTTATGTACCTATTTTATCTCATATATATATCTAACGATGTTATAAAAATCTGTTAAGTTTTAACCATCCATTAATAATAATTATTATTACCTAAACCAGGGAGTTACTGCAAGGGGAAGCAGAGGGGCTGTTGAAACTTCCAACAGACAAGGCTTTATTGGATGATCTTGCGTTCCGTGGTTATGTTGAGCTGTATGCAAAGGTAACACTGGCTGGTTTCAACTTGTCCCATTGGGTTCTTAACCATTTTCTGTTTTACGACGCCCTTCAGAACTAACATATAAAAAGATGGCAGCAACCTACTGTGCCCTAGGGAAAGCAAAGCCAGCCGTGATCTGAACATGCCCTTTTCTGGGCTGAACTTAATCTGACTTCTGACAATCTAGTTTTGGTCAGGATACCTTGATTTAGCATTTATAATTCATTCTTCTAAGGATATTTTCAAAATACAATTTGGGCCTATAGGTTTGCTATTTTACCAGAATTTAATCCTATTTTACTATACCCCAAGATTGATGCATTTCTGGATCACCATTTTATTCCATTTTTTCCCTCCTTGAACATTCTAAGTAGGGAAAAGTAGGTATCGGGCTATCAATTTGAAAATAATTCGACATCCATCACCAAGAATTGGGTATCCATGATTCAGGTTATTCCCATAAAAAATAAGTATGATTATGCTAATATACTATCAGAACTAGCGAATGTACTACTATAACTAGTCAATGTATTACCATAACTAGTCAATATATTAGTTTATTTGCTAGCTTATGCAGACATCGCATAATCCTAACTGTTTTTTATGGGAGTAGCCTGAATCATAGATACATGATTCTTAGTGATGAATGTCCAAATATTTTGAAATGAGGAGCTTGATACATACTTTTCCCTTCTTAGTAGCTATAGCTATTTGCTTATCGCATTCCTATCTCCTTGCTTCTTTCAGGATGAGGATGCATTCTTTAGGGACTATGCAGCATCTCATAAGAAACTCTCAGAACTGGGATTTACTCCTCCAAATTCCTCTGGCTCCAAGGTCATTGTTAAAGACAGCACAGTATTGGTACAGAGCGCTGTAGGCGTCGTAGTTGCTGCTGCAGTGGTGGTCCTGAGTTACTTCTACGACGTTCGCAAGAAAATGAAGTAAACAAACTCAGCCTCTGTATGATCTCTTTATTTGGGGTCACTCTTATCATATTGTATACCTTGCAATAGAATTCCAGTTTTTTGATCAATAATAACAACAACAATACATCATATAGGCTTGCCTAAAGCTTGCTGGTTAGGCAAAATTAGGACAATGAACTTTTCCTCATTTTGGATCCAATAATAGATGAATCATTTATTTAATAACCTTTCACATTCCCCTATTAAATAAGTAGGGTCACTTTAAAATAAGTGGATACATGTGGGTCTTGTGTGCATATCACTTTTCCAGGTGATGCTTGTTCAAATGAAAGTATTCATAGGTCGTGTTTGTCTTTTGTCTGAAGTTTTAGTAAATTTTAGATGTTTAAGTTAGGCCCTTATTTTCAGATTTAAGGAGAAAAAAAAGTCTTAAGTTCATCAATTTTTTATCGGGAACCACGAAAGGCCACACCTGGGGCACACCTTTATTGCTCATACCACATCCGCATTCAATCCTTATATAATCTCGTATGATTATAGCACAGAAACTCTATCACATAACACAATTATATTCTCATGACTAATTGGCATCATCGGCTAATGATATTAGAATAAACATCTCATCTAGATATTTGATAGTAGTCTTAAGTTACATCATTGTGAATGATTCTTTTGCATTTTCGGATTGAAAGGGGTTTGTACCAGAGTTCGGGTTTCATAACATCTAACTTAGTTATAATTGAATCTACCTTAAAAAGAAAGGTGTCAGAGGTGGCAAAGAGAAAGATTAGGTTAGAAGTAGGTGCCTAAATCTCTATCAATAATGTAATGAGAAGACTAATAAATAATAAATAATAACAAAAAATGAAGGAGAAAGTAGGGAAGTATTAGAGAAGAAGCTTTATTATTATCCTCATGTGGGTCATTTTTGAAACAGACTAGTAATAGTGGTGAGGGGTTCAGGAGAGTCCCACATAGGGGAGGGAGGGGGAGGGGGGAGGACAGCCAAAGAGGTAGGTAGGTAAAAGGTTTTCAAGGACAACCCCACGAGTCTTGTTCTATACCTAAGCACATGACATCCACGTGCTGCTGTGCTGGCTCTCACCATACAAAATGCAACCCAAAGATTATTGCCAACCCTAACCCACACCTCCCAAATTTCTTAACCACTCGCATCAATATCGTATCATTCTCATTGTTCTCTCTCTTCATAGCCTATTTTTTTTTGTGTTCAGGTTTGTCCATGTGTTTGTGTGTGGTGGTTATACGTAGGGGAAGGCTGGCCAGGATAGAGACAGCGTGGCCATCGCTAGAGTTTAAACAATGAGATTTGGCCTTTGATTAAGCCTCAAGTGAGGCATAACAGACAATCAAAGACTCAAATTTATTTTCCCAGTAGGAGAAGTATCTTAGAAATACTTATATTATTGTTTAAGAAAAGTATGAGATTCTCAGGTTTGAAAGGAGAACATTAGAACACCCAATTTTGTCTAGAAGCATTTAACCAGGAAGAGAGAGGGAGATGTGAAGTAATAAATAGAGGAGGGTGTGAGTTACATTTTTTTTTTTTTTTTCTTTGGTTTGGAAATGTTGGATGGAAAAAGTAATGGATAAGCTTTGGTGGGTTCTCTTGGGAAAAGATAAAGAGGAGGACTAGTTGGAATAAGATAATAAATGGTGCTATAGTTCAACATCAAAAGTGAAGGCAGAAATGGACTAAAGGTGGAGGGACAGTCAGTGGTGAAAAGGTAGGTAAAATACACACAAAATTACACAAGTGGGCAACTCCCCTTTTCATTTTGTTTTGTCTTCTCTCTCTCTCTCTCTCTCTCTCTCTCGTTCTTCTCTCTCTTTCTCTCTCTCTCTCTCTCTCTATATATATATATATCTCAAATAATCAAAACCAATTGATGGCAAGAGTTGAGGATGATGGGCACAAGTTGCTTTCAAAGGGAAAGGCCATGTGTGGTGGTGGTGGGTAACAAATAATTTGCAAATTGTGGGGAGAGATAACAACAAAAAGGTGAATCAAACCCTCTCTCCCCTCTCCAGCATCCCTCTAATCCTACCCTATTGCCTAAACTTGCACCACAAATATCGGAGGAAAAGAAAAGTGGAAGGTGAACCAAAGCCCACATACAACCACAACCACACTCATTCCCATTTCCCCCCCTTCCCCATCCCCTATTCGACCTTTTTTCTTTCATCATCCTCCTCTTCAATCCAACCTCCAACTCTTCTAGAAGCCCTCTCTCTCTCTCTCTATAGAGCAACAATAGAATAAAGATCCACAACTACCATCTCTACACTTATGCACAAGAATAGCCAAAGCCACTTGGACATTTTCTTTCCCAATCCTCCACTACAACTAACTTACTCAAACAACAACCTTTTTCTTTTTTCTTTTCTTCTTATGATCCCATCAACAAGAAGTAGAAGCAAGAACCCAAAAAATACTAAAGAAAGAAAATAAAAAAGAAAATGAAGAAAAAATTAAAATAGGAATAAACTTAAAAAATTAATTTTATATATTTATTCATACTCATTTTATTTATTTATATCTATTATATAAGGATTAAGAAATTTAAAAATATATAAAATTTTAAGAAATTTTGATTATATTTAATTTTTTATTTATATTTTTCATAACGAAATCAAACATCAAAAAATCATTTTCCTTGACATTTTTTTTCTTTCCTTTATAATTTTCAGGTTCAAACAATGCCTAAGAATACTCACCTGAAATGAACTCAAACCCTAGCTATTTCAAATAAAAATAGAAGCCCTAATGGTGTTAGTTCCAACAACATACTATATAATATATAAGGTGGGTACATGTCATATAAAAAATTAGGGGAGGGTTACACTAAAATCATCAATATAAAATATATATATATATTGATAAGGAAAAAAGGGATTAATTAAAAAGAAAATGTGAAAGGCTGTGATCACTCACAACTTGTCTTCGTATACTTTAGTACTTTGCTTTACACCTAAATTGAAGGTTACCCTATATAGTTAATAAATATCTTTCTTTAACTTTATTATATGATGATGATCCTAATTGCTAATTGCTAATTGCTAATTGCTAATTGCTAATATCATCAAGAGAAAGGCCACCACCCACTGCCCCTCAAACCTGTCTCACCAACTCACATCTAGAAGCAATTAGTTTCTCTCTCTCATCTCTTTCTCTTTCTCTCTCACCGCTCTCTTTCTCTTTCTCTTTCTTTTTCTCTCTCAAAGTTGAGAGTCAAAAGCCTATAAAACCCCATCATAAGTCCTCATAAAGGCCGGCCTTGATGCTTTTTCCAGCAACAATACCAAAAACGAAAGGCCTTCTTCTATCTCCCTACCCACCACCACGGCCGCCGCCGCCACCACCACCACCACCACCACCACCACCACCATCACTGCTGCTAAAACCATACAACAATTTCTTTCTGCTTGTGATTCTTCAGCTCAATGGGGAGGTCTCCTTGCTGTGAGAAAGCTCACACAAACAGGGGCATGGACCAAGGAAGAAGACGATCGCCCTTATCGCTACATCCGGCGCCCACGGCGAGGGCTGGAGGTCCCTTCCAAGGCCGCCGGCCTCCTCCGTGGAAAAGCCGCCTCCGCTGATAAACTACCTCCGGCCTGACCTTAAAGCGCGGAACTTCACCGAGGAAGAAGACGAACTCATCATCAAACTCCACAGTCTCTCAGCAACAAGTAAGCCTAATCTACACCATAATTCACATCTCCCCACAATCGAATTCCGAATTCTGATTCATCTTCTTGATCTTGTTTTCAGATGGTCTCTCATCGCCGGGAGATTACCAGGACGAACAGATAATGAGATAAAGAATTACTGGAACACCCACATAAGGAGAAAGCTTCTGAACCGAGGAATCGACCCATCTACTCACCGCCCTATCAACGAGCCCTCGCCGGACGTCACCACCATATCTTTCTCCTCCTCCGCAGCAGCCGCCGCCGGCGGAGTTAAGGAAGAGGAGAAGATCAGTACCAGCAGTGGTGGGTTTGTCCCCAAAACCGAGAAAAACCCACTTCCAGAAAGGTGCCCAGACCTCAATCTTGAGCTCAGAATCAGCCCACCGTACCAACCCCAAACTGAGGCGGCGCCATTGAAGACCGGTGGGAGGAGCAATAGGTTTACTTTCGTTTTGCATGCAGTTTGGGAATACAGAATACTGAGGAGTGCAGTTGCAGTATTGGTACTAGTAGTGGAAGCAGCAGCTCTGGGTATGATTTCTTGGGGTTGAAATCTGGGGTTTTGGATTACAGAAGCTTGGAGATGAAATAAGAAAGAGGGAAATGGAAGTGGGGGTAATTTGGATTATGTAGCAGAAACAAGAGAATTGATGAGAGAAACTGGGAAGGCGAGAGATTGATATTAGGCTCAAAATCCTTCCATTATTTGTATAATTTTTAGTCAATAGTGTTATATATATATATATAAATATATATATATATAGTACCAGTACAGAAAAATGATTATCCACCATCTCGTTCTATGTGCAGAATTGTTTCAGTGTTTTCCATCTCCATCTTGGAATCTCTCTTATTCTTAATCCCCAAATTTAGAGAAATCTGATCGGTTCTGTTGTTTTTAATTCATTTTCTCTCACTCTTTCCTGGAAAAAGTTGGGGTTTGTCATACCCCCACTAAATTTCATTTCATGCCATTCATAACTATGGTTGTTCGTGTTGTTGTTGTCACCAGCATACACACACAGAGTGAGAAAGAGAGGACAGAGAGAGTCATTGTTCTTTTAAATTTTTTCAAAATCAAATAATGGGTTCTCCATTTTCTTCGCCAACAAAATAATGGATTTGGTATCTTTGCATGAACACAAGTCACAAAGTCTTCCCTTTTTGGCATCTCTTCCTAAACACCGAATACCTTCTCCACATACATCTTTATCCTTAAAATCATGTCTTTTTCAATCTTTGTTTTCCATCTTGATTCATATAATACCAAAAATTTCAAAAAAATATTCATTGGGTTTTCTTTTCTAGTCTAGATTCTAAATGGGTCTGTATCCTTTTCCAAAAAGATTGATCTTTCACTTGGAAAACTAATGGATAAGCTCTGAGAGGAGGAGAATAGAGCGAGAGGGAGAAGGTGGGCAACCAATCCCTTCCAAATTTATTAAAACCCTACAAAAAATATATATAATTTTCTAAGCTATTTGGTCCAACTTTCAAACTATTACAATTGAAAATCGAAGGATCGGTTTGGTTTCTATTTTTAAAAACTATTCTTGAAGATAGTTTTTGAAAACACAAAGAACATCATTTTTATGTTATCTGAAAATTATTTTTATTATTTAAATTTAGCATTTTATGTATTCATCGTATTTTTCAAAACAAAAAAAAACATGTAATCCTTTTTGAGAACCAGATTCCAATTTAAAAAGAGGAACCCTATAACTACCTATAAATTTCCTTGTTCCAAAGCTTTCTTCATGACTTTGTCCCCTTATGTGATTTTGTGAGAAAATTACTTCAACTTGATTCAAAGCACTTGCAATATTTTTTTCCTTTGTCCTTTGAATCTCTCATGTTTGTTACTAAAAATTCAAGACAAAAATGGCAAACGTGTAAGTGGATTTTCCTCAAGAAATTTACACTATCCTACACATAATATCATCCAATAAGCTTTAGATTTGACCAAATTAGAAGTCAAGGGTTTAGACCCACCACCATATTGGTACCAAACCACCAACATCAATGAATATGGTTTATGTGATCCTCCTGACCATATGGACTATTCTAGTTGTGAAGCTTAATCTTCTACAACCTTTTTTTTTTTTTATCATAATCATAAATTATTATTATAGTAGGTTGATGTTTAGTTTTATTAAGCTTATTTTATGAATACTTCGACAATAGGTTAGACAAGTTGACATTAAATGAAGAAAGACCGGAACTCAAAGAAAATAAAATAAAATAAAATAAAAGAATGAGAAGATGGGAAAGGATTAACCATCAACCCTTTAAACCCAAAAAAGCAAAAAAAAAAAAAAAAAAAAAAAAAGAAAGATATCCAAAAACAATGACCCTTCCCAAATGGAAAAAAGAGGGTCACTTTTCAACATTTCACCCTTTTCTTTTTTCTTTTTCAAAGGTGTTAGGTAGACACATTAGAAGCTTCCATGAGATATTTTTAAAAATTTTCTCTCTCTCCTCTCTTTCTCTTTCCCTTTCTCTCTCTCTCTCCTTGAAGGAAAAATTGTGGAATAAGGGTATGGTTATTATATTATAAAATTGCTTCCCTCCCCATCAATAGGTTAATTATTGTTCTAGCTTAGTAGTTAATAGTTCAACTCCCACCAACATCACATGCATGAGCCTTGTGGTGGGGTCCTTTCACAACTCCCCCCTTTCTTGCCTTTATCATCCTCACTTTTTCAATCATTTGTGAAACCCACCTAACCTTTTTCTCCAATTTCATTTCAAGGTTTGTAAATATAAAAATAATATAAAATATATTAAATAGATAAAATTAAAAAAAAAAAACCTTTAAAAGCTATATGGGTATGGATTCTTTTGAATTTTACAAATATATTTTAAATGTATATAAATATTAACTAATAAGTAATATTTATGTTATTGGATTTTTTTTAGAGTAAATTATTTTATTTATTTATTTATTTTGATACTTGTAGGTATTCGATCCAATTTAGGTATGTCTTGAATGGATTAACTTCCATATATACTTGGTTAGGTAACACGATGAGTTAAATCTTTAATGATATTGAAAGGATGCGAACGGATGATTGTTGGGAAGAAACCCAAGTTCGAATCAAGATGTTGTACCTTGATGTTAATAAATTATATTATTTATTATTAAGTCATAAACTTTTAATTTATATATTAACATATTATTTTATTTTCAATAAAATTAAATTTCATTTTCTTTTAACTTTTTTCGACAAGATCTTTTCCTAAGTAGCGAAGTGATTTTTTTGCCATTAAATGTTATATGATTTTCTGTTGTCATTCTTAACATAAAATCACCGATCTATATATCTTTCCATTATATTCTTCCTCACTAAAATGATTATTTCACAAAATCAAAGATTTTTCATTTATTTTTTTATGTTTTAATTGTCGCTTTGAGACAACGCGCTACATTGTCCGTTGATGTTTAATTTACGGCTATCATCCCTTTACTACGGCATTATTATCGTCACGCTGACATGACATCTATTTACGTAAGTATTTGATTCAAATCAGCAAAGATATTCAATCAATAAATGCTAAATCAAATTAATAGTCGTCCTCATAATTTAAAATTGGAATCATAAGTATTATAGTCATAATAGCAATATCAAATATGTAAACTTAACTATCAAATATATAGGTTTTGAATCAATTTATTATGCTATTATTCATAATGTCGTTTCATCATTTATGATTTTTAACGAATTTGATTATATATTTATATAAATGTATTGATACTCAATCGAAGCAAATTATTTTCTTTAAAAAAAATATATATTTGTTTTGTATATAAAACTATATTTTTTAAAAAATAGGGGAGGAAAATGGGAGTGGAAAATAAGGGAGGGAGTGAAATGCAAAAAAGAGAAGGGTAAGGGGGCAAAAAAAAATAGAAAAGAAGATTGTGTGTATCCTACACGTTACCAACTCCACTCTTTTTGGGTGGTAGTTGGCAGCCGCCCTGATCGTAGCCTTCATAGCGGCAGCTGCGCAAAATCCAGTACTAATCACCGCTACTCCACCCTGTGGGTCCCACATCCCACCCTTTGAGCCTCTGTTTTCCTCCTTCTATCACCCCCTCACCTTATTTTTTTTTTCTTTAATTTTGTTTTTTTTACCATTTTTGTTTGTTTCACGTGATTTTTTTTTTTTTAAACACGAAACACATATTTAAGCCATATTATATTCAAATTAATCTTCATTCAAGTAAAAATAAATCACAAGAATGATAAAACTTTAATATAAAATATAACTATATTCATAAGACTTTGATTAAACTAAAAGAAACCTCAACCAACTTACCTATATATTTGATTACATATTTGATGATAACTTCACGTAATCTTGATCCCACCTTATTGACACATAATTAGAATGTTGGCATTTATTTATTTATAAATTATTTTGTCTTTTTCAAGTTAAAAACTATATTTTCATTTAGTCAAAGAAACATGATTAAATAAAATTCTCTACCTTCGTTCTCATTCTTCTCAATTTTTTTATTTTTTTATTTATTTTTGGTTTGAAATCAATGCTCTATATATATATTTTTTATTTTTTTGTATGATTATTTTACACAAATCTAAGTTTATTTGTTTAATCATCACTGATAATAAAGGACATCGTCAGTCTTTGGCACGTACGAATTCAATAGACGTCTTATCTCAATACACACCTGATTTTCGCTGGCACAGACAACGCACTCAAGGTTGAGCCATTCAGACGAAGAAAGATAGCATGACAGAGCAAAATTAAATCAATGACACAAGATGCTACAAAATCGAATCATAAGATTCTATTTACATGATATCTAAATACGCACTCAACTATCAAATATAAGAATTTAA
Source organism: Tetrastigma voinierianum (assembly GCA_016808115.1). Classification (NCBI taxonomy): domain Eukaryota; kingdom Viridiplantae; phylum Streptophyta; class Magnoliopsida; order Vitales; family Vitaceae; genus Tetrastigma; species Tetrastigma voinierianum. The sequence continues at coordinate 174,767 of JAEQBH010006011.1, forward strand.
GTTATTTTATTATATTATCCACTTGAATACTGTTTCATCGTGGTTTCTAGTTTGAATAAATGAATTTACTTTTCTCTTCAGATAAAAAAAAAATGTATACCATTTTCCTCCAATTTATTATTTGACCTTTTTTAACCATAAAAAAATACATAATAGTGATAATATTATACGGTCATAACCTTTTTATGAAAATAATTATGAGTTTTGTGGAAAAGTATGCTCTTATAGCAAAAAAATAGTCTATTATAAAAAAAATCTTTAATTTATATTGCTTAAGAGTTAAGATATTTTGTCAAAAAAAAAAAAAAAGTTAAGATATTGATTTTATTAAAAATCATAAGGCTATTTTCAATTTTTCAGCTTTTACTAACGTCTTTTTCTTTAAGCAATAAGGGATGATTTTTTTGTCATTCTTGACTTAAAATTACATATCTAAATCTCTTTACATCATTTTTTTTCTCAATAAAGTGGTTATTCCACAAGATCTAGGTTTTCATTTGTTTTTTTTTTTTGTGTTTTAGACATCGCTTTTGTGCGACGTGTAGTTATTGTCGTCTTACTATGACATGTAGTTATCGTCATTTTGGTGTGGTGTTTGTTTGTGTGAGGGCGATTCAGATGAACAAAGTATATCCGATTAACGACAATAAATAATATTAATGGTCGCTGACATGCTATAATTGAATCATATTATATATATATTAATAATAATATCAACGAGGTACTCAACTATCAATTGTATAAACTTTGAGTTCGATTTATTACGCAAAGAGACATGCAGGATGTTGCTTCATCCTCTATTTGTGCGGTACGATTGATTATATTGCTTTCATCGCACGATCGCTACTAATCAATAAAATTATTTGTCTCTTAAAGAAAAGAGTTAAGATATTTTTAATAAGAGAAAAATAATTTCATTGATTCAAATTAGCAATACATTGATAGAAACATGAAATCAAAATCGTTAAAAATCATAAAGGATGAAACAACATCCAAGATAATAATAGCAACGAATCGACTGCTCATACATTCGATACTGGTTTTACACGTCGATATTACTATCATGACTTAATACTTACGACTCAATTATGCAATATATTAATGACCATTGATTTGATTTCTTATCTCTAATTGTATATATTTTACCCATCTTAATTGCTCAAACACAAATAAATACCACCACGACGAAGAAAAGCAAAACAACATACTAAGACGATACAACCACCCGCCACACAAAGACGACAATAACCACACGCGCATTAAGACGACGACAATCACATACGCATCAAAGTCACGACTCAAATCACGAAAAACAAATAAGTTCTCACATCCGCACATCAACTTTACTAAAAAGAAAAAACTGAAAATACGAACGAAATGATTTCAAACTAAGAATGACAAAAAAATCATCCCTCGAGACTATGTCCACTATGAGAGAAAAAATTGCTAGGGTTTTTAATGAATAAACGTATTTGATAATTAAAAGAGTTAATTCAAAATATTTTTAATAAAAGTTTTTAAGATACTTCTTGATAAATATTTTTATAAAAATATTATAAGTAATTTTTTTTTTAAATTTCTTAGCATTTCGATTTTTTCAAAAAACATTTTTACATTTAAAATACTTCTTAAAATCACTATGTTTTAATGTCTTGGTTTTAAAGATCACCATTTTTTTTAAAGATCACCATTTTTTTTTATCTTTCATAATGCTTTTGATCTAAAATTGATCTTTTCTTTAATTTACTTTTATGTATAAATTATTTTCAAGTTTTAATGCTTTTGATCCTAATATGGTTTTTTCTTTAGTATTTAAAAAAAATATTTTCATTTGCTTTTATATATAAATTATTTTCAAGACAGATTTAAAGTATTTATATAAAAAAAAAAGTGGAGATCACTCCAACTCTCCAATAAATTTTTATTTTTAAAACTATTGTAAGCATACTTTTTGAAAACGATTTCTAAAAGTTATTATTGTTATAAACTTGTACGTAACTAAAACATTATTATAAACTTTATAATAATAATAATTACTTTTGGAGCATTTCATAGAAGACGAGTCTATGGCATACTTTTAATTTTTAGACCAAAGTTGAGATGGTGATATTATATTCAATTTCATTAAAAAAAATATTTAAAAAAAAAATAAACTTATTATAATTTAAAAAATATAGATAATTATTTAAAAGTGATGGATGAAGTTATTGAGATTAGGAATTTGGACACCTTTCTGCATACTCTATCCCTTAATTATTTATTTATTAATTAATTTTATCAAGTCAACGTTATTTATCTGTGGCAGCCATAAACTATTAAAACAATTTTGGGGCACACCATTTTCTATTATTCCTTTCTAAAACACTTTCTTTGTTATTAAGTTATTGCTGTTATTATTTCCAACTGCTTTGAAAGCATAAATATTTTCATCAAATGCTTTCAAAGGGAATATTTTTACGGATTTTTAATAATATTCTATCTTTGGTTTAGATCTCCAATCGAATCAAAGAATAAAAAATTATTATAGCAAAGGATTTGTCGGGTAATTATTTTTAATAACAATTAACGTTTGAGAACTAAAAACTGATATTATTATTTGAAACATAAAATAAGATGTTTTAAAACATCTTTTATTTTTTTATTTTTTATTTTTTTTGTTATATGGCTTCCTCTTTTCTCTTTAGACTCTTTACATCTCTTTCCATCTTTTTATTTTTTAGTCAAATGGTTCTTTCACATAGATTTACTTTATTATACTGCTTTTTTCCCGATGCAATGCTACCTAAGCAAGGAGCGTGATTGCACCGCATTCGCACGCCGCGCACATATCATCTTGGGGCCACGATTTATTCAGATTCGCAGCGATTAGACGAACAAAATATATCCAATCAAAAACAAGAATCAACCAACTGTCAGCATTACGTTATAATCGAAACATAGATGTGATTATACCACAATAAGAATATAAAATACGTGAAACTAACTATCAAATATATAACTTTTGAATTTCATAATTTATGGTTTTTAGTGATTTTGATTTTATGTTAATTCTAGTTTGAATTAATGAAATTATTTTTCTCTTCAATTTTTTATTTTTTATTTTTATTATTTTCTCTTACCTTCATGGTGTTTTAAACAACAATATATAGCATATATATATATATATATATATATATATATATATATATTTATAAAATGAATTTTCTAGAACTAATATTTAGAATTGTTTTTTTTTTAAACAACTACCAAACTCATAAGTTTTGTCCATATATTGATCATTTTGTAGAATATTTTTTTTTTCTTCAATTGAGTTTTTTCCAGAGGATTAAGGTCTAAAAATGATACTATATACCTATCATTTTATTATGTTTCAATATTAAGAGATTTGAAGTCAATTCTTGGATCAAGTTTTGACTATTATTAGTTGTCCTTTTGAATCTAATGTAAATTCTTTAATCAAACTTTGATTATTTTATTTGAAAATAATTAACATCCAAGAGTGTAGACTAACCTTAAAAGGCATGCTTCATAACTGTATGACAATTCCTAAAGTCATGATTTGGGTACCATTTTTCTAAACTTAAGAATTAAATTTTAGTAGCTTTTGATTTGACTAATATTAATTAGGAAAGTGTCTTGACACTATTAAGTCAGAAAAAAAGCCTTAATACTGATTTTTTGGGTCTTATGTAATGATATTGGGCTGTTGAGTAATAAAACACTATTTTTTCTCTAAAAAAAAAATACATTTAGTAATTTATGATTGAAGACCCAAAAAAAAACATGTTAAATATTAAATTTTGTTTTTTGAGATCTATTTACTTTACATTATAACGTTGTAGAACTTTGTTCTTATAAAGACTCAAGATTGGGACCTACTACACACTCATCCCCATCATCACTTGAGCAAGACCTCAAAGACAATAATATTAAGTTAGAAAACCAGTATTCATTCATCTTCTAGAACGACTATGGAAACGTGTTCAGTCATGGAAAGGCAAATTCTTAACGATAGCAGGAAGAAAATTCAAATATTACCAAACCAAATGCTCTTGTAAATCGTATCCTCAAATCCAAATATTATCCACATAGGGATTTTTTAAATGCCACAAATGGGCATAATCCAAGTTTCTCTTGGAAGAGCATAATTGCCTTGAGAGAAAGGGCATGGTGGCAATATTAATTCAAGTTTGGACTAAACCTTGGTTACAAGATGCTTCTAACTTTAAAATTAGTTCCATGCCAAGTCCTGGTTTGGAAAATATTCGGGTTTGTGATCTTTTTATTCTAAGTCATTCAGATTGGGATGTTTAATTGATTAATGAGATTTTCAATGATAGAGAAATATTGAGTATCCCTTTATCTAGGAAAAGTGGCCATGACTGTCTTGTTTGGCATTACACAAAGAATGGCTACTATTATGTTAAATCTAGATATACAATGGCAATGTCATTAGAAGGAAGTAAGAGGCAGTTGAATCAGTATGGAGAGTGGTAGCTTATCTAGAAGTAGTGTGTTCCACCTAAAGTTTAACATTTTCTATGGAAATGTTGTTGTGAATGTCTCCCTAATGGCCTCAAACTTCAACAAAGAGGTATATCAGTTCCATGTGTATGTGTATTTTGGGAAATTGACATGGAAAACACTTAGCATATGTTTATTACCTACTCTTATACAAGAACTTGTTTAAGATTCATTGGGTTATTGAATATTATTGATCATTTAGCACTTAATTTAGAAAGTTTTGTGGACTGGTTGCTTGTTGCACTTTGAATCTCAGATATTGTGATTGTTGATAAGATATGTAATGATTTATGCCTATTTCGCTTTAAATGATAAATTATGGAAGGGAAAACATTTACCAGCATCACAACATAAATTTTTTTATGTGTGACTGGTCTATTGCAAAAAATCATAACAATGTGGAAGCTTTCCGTCACACCCCTAAAATCTGAATACTGATTTTTTTTCTGGTGTACGGTGCTAAGCCTCGACTTAGCCAACCTTTCCCCAACTTGTGCAGTTAAAAATGATAAATCGGCAACACAATCCTTTTTATGGATCTCAATCCAATTTTATTGCTCAACAAGATTTCTGTTACAAAATCAGATGTACACCAGGCACTAAAATACAACAACAATTACATATAAAGGAACTCACCCTTTGAATTCTAACCATCTCTGCACACATGGCTGGCGCGTCCTTTTATATGTATCTTCAAAGTGCCTCTTCCCAACAAGCTAACCTTTCCATGAATTTGAACCTTTGAATTCAAATTCCTCAATCGATCAAATAAGAGGTGCGCCAGCTTGAGTTGCCTGTCTCCTATCTCTTGGCCATGATCCAGAATTTGAATGTTCAAACTTATTCAAATTCAAACTGCCACCCCCTTGTGACCAGCTACAACCCTTCCTGAAGAGGTGCCTGCCCATGAGTGTCCAAGTTGCCTCTAGGCTTGGCATTTGGCCCAGCTAATGACTTGTGTCCATTGCCACCTTTCTCCAAAAGGTGCAAGGTACACCCAGGTTTGTTTTCTGCATCCCTTGGCTACTGTGGACATTTAGAAGTCTCACCCCACTGCTGCAAGGCCCTACTATCCTACCCAACCAGCCATGTGCCACCAGGCTTCCTCCTAAACAACTGAACAAGATATGCATTGCCATGCATCATCATACCGCCTCAGGATGCTGCACTACCATGCATCACTGGGCACCGCTCAGGCCGCCATGCACTATCAAGTATCGCGCATGCGCTGCTCAACCGTGATCATGGCATTGCATTCCATGAACACCCATCGACGCAGACGACCAAACAGCCTTCGCCCTCAATCGCTTACAACGTACATTGTCCGCAGTGCCTCAAGGCCTCGTTGCTTGCCATCCGATCCCATATCTGAATCCCACATCCAATCCCACATGTGAATCCCATTGTGCCTTGCTTCCCTTATGGTCCTCTCATGGGTGTAAGGCAACCCATGAGGCCCTCCCTCGTGCCAATCCCCGGCTTAGGTCCCAAAGGGGGTTACAAACCCACCCCCACCAACTAAGGTCGATGTCCTCGTTGACTCAAACTGAAGACTGCCATCTGCCATTTGATTTTGTCCTGAACCATAGGATTGCCAAGGCTTCACAAGCCCGTTGTCTCTTTCCTCCAATCAACCCCCTCTGTGTTTTGCTCAAAAATCCAACTGGTCTCCATGGCATGATTTTCCACAGCCATCACGGTGCATGACACGTCCCTTTCTTCATAAACGCCAATGTCCTCAAGTAAGGCATTATGCTTACTTCTGCTTACGTCAAGAAGTTCATCCCCATGATCATCTTGAAAACCTGTAAGTGCATTACAACCAGTCACAACAGCCCACCCAATCTCCCATCTCCATTGGATAAGATCTGATGATGCCTTCTACCCAATGATCCCTACCATTCAAGGACGTCACCACACTGTCATAGGCCTTGATTGTCAATCCCAAACTAGCAGCCACACTGCTTGCAACACAGGTGTGTGTTTCTCCCGTATCAACCAACGCCTTCACCCCTATTCCATTCACTTGAATAGCCATATACATTAGTTCAAAAATGGAATTTTATTTGTGAATGGTATTTACTATTTCGACCGATCTCGCCTGTCTCCACGTTTCCAATCTCTCGAATCAATGTCAAGTCGAGAGCTGACACCTTCTCCCTCTTCTGGACAACTGGGCTTGATGCGCCCCGCATACGAAGCATTCGACCATTCGGGATGTCCGCTCGCACGCTCTCCCCACTCGACCACCCATGCCATTCCTCTCGCCCACGCCTGATTTCTTCCAACCTTTCGGTTTGTTTTTCTGCATGTTGTCGATGACACCGACCATTTTAAAATCAACCAAGCAGTTTGCCGCAGCCATAGCAATAGGTAAGTCTCGAACCCCTTGCCTTCGAAGTTCTGTCTATGCCCATCCTTGAAGTCCGGAGATTAAGTTAAACAACTTGTCTTCATCAGAAATATTCCTTATGTTCAACATCAAGGAACTAAATTCCTTCACATAATCCCGCACCAAATCTGTATGCTTTAGCCCTTTCAAAGACTCTCTCGCAAGCCACCTAGCATTCGTTGGAAGGAACTGATCCTTCAATTCCTTTTTCAGCGTCTCCCACTCAACAACTTGGGGCCTTGCTGCCTCCGAGTCCTCTCTAACCCGAGTACGCCACCATAGTTTCGCATCCCCCATAAGATACATGCTGGTGATGGAGACCTTTTCTGAATCTGGTACATGAGCAGCCTTGAAGAACCGCTCCATGTCTCACAGAAAATTCTCAAGTTCCTTTGCATTACTAAGTGAGCCACTGGGGCTCTTGCGCTAAGTGACTCGAACTCGGCCTCGTGATTCAGATTGAAGGATGTACTCTACAACACGCCTTCTTAAGGATCGCAACATCCGGCTCAGAGCAACTTAGGTCATCTGCTTGTCTCTCCATACTGCATCGAACTTCAACATTCCTATCAACAAATTCCCCCTCCACATGCTTGCAGGCGGAGACTCACCTGGGAGTCTCCTTTTCTCTAACATCCACCATTGGATACATGTGCAATCCATGTAGAGACAATGTCCTCTTTACCGCTCTAGTTCCCCACAATCTCTTCCAACCGAGACACCCCTTTCCTTAAGTGTTTCTCCATCCATCTCATAGGCTTTGATACTACTTGTCACACCCCTAAAATCCGAATATTGATTTTTTTTCGTGGTGTGCGGTGCTAAGCCCCAAGTTAGCCAACCTTTCCCTAACCTGTGCAGTCAAAAATGATAAACAGGTAACACAATCCTTTTTATAGATCTCAATCCAATTTTATTACTCAACAAGATTTATGTTATAAAACTGATGTGCACTAAGCACTAAAATACAACAACAATTACATACAAAGGAACCCACCCTTTGAATTCTTTAACTCCTCCCACAATGACGACAAGGTCCTTATATAGACCAAAGTGCCTCTTCCCAACAGTTGCAACCTTTCCATGAATTTGAACCTTTGAATTCAAATTCCTCCAATCGATCGCCTGAAGAGGTGCTGTACCAGTTTGAGTTGCCTTGTTTCCTCCCATCGCTTGGCCATGATTTAGGAATTTGAATGTTCAAACTTATTCAAATTCAAACTACCACCCCCAACCCTTCCTGAAGAGGTGCCTACTCATGAGTGTCCAAGTTGCCTTTACGCTTAGCAATTAGCCCAGCTAATGACTCGTGTCCATTGCCACCTTTCTCCAAAAGGTGCAAGGTACACCCAGATATGTTTTCTGCATCCCTTGGCTGCTGTGGACATTTAGAAGTCTCACCCCACTACTGCAAGGCCCTACTATCCTGCCCAACCAGCCATGTGCCACCAGGCTTCCTCTTGAGCAACTGAACAAGCTATGCATTGCCATGCATCACCAAGTACTTCCTTGTGCTGCCATGCACTATCAAGTACTATCATGCGCTTGCTTAACCAAATCATGGCATTGTGCCCATGATCACCCACCGACGTGCACTGGCAATGAGTGCCCCATGCCCCCAATTAGTTTTTGCAGCATACATTATCTGCAGTGCCTTAAGGCCTCGCTGCTTGCCATCCGATCCCACATGTGAATCCAACATCCGATCCCACATGTGAATCCCATTGTGCCTTGCTTCCCTTAGGGTCCTCTCATGGGTGTAAGCAACACATGAGGCCCTCCCTCATGCCAATCCCCGGCTTAGGTCCCAAAGGGGGTTACACTTTCCAGCCTAGTGTTCAATGGCGTCACATCAAATGGGGAAAACCCCCATTACACATCCTAAAATGCAATGTAAATGCAGCTTTGTTTTAGGAACATAGGAAGGTAGGTGTGGGCATGGTCCTTAGAGACTCAATTGGTGATTTTGTTGTTTCTACTACGATATGATTTGAAGGTCTGTACCAAGTTCATGAAGCCGAAGCTCTTAGGGTTAGGGAGGCTCTATCTTGAATCAAGGAAAGAGGACTCAACAATGTCATCCTGTATCGAACTCTCAAAAGCCACCAAGACCATACAAGGTCGTTCTTCATTGTTAAATGAATTCAGGTCCATCATTAAGAGTTGTCTTGATTTATTAAAGCAAAACAATACCTTAACCGTGGTTTTTATTCTAAGGCAAGCTAATGCTTTATTCTCCAAGTTTCATTCTCCCTTTGTTGATTTATGACAAATTGCAATTAAAAAAAAATATTAGAAAACCTAAACAAAAATTATATTAAGTGATATCTAAATATTTTGTGAAAATAGAAAATATTGGGAGATATAAAAGACCGACAAGGGTGGGTTGAATGCAAAATCTCTAGAAGGCTAAAACAGATACATGATTAAATGGTGTACTTTTTAGGGCATGGCACTAGACAATGGTCCCCTTTGTTGGGTTGGGTCCTTAGGGGCAATGACCTACCAAGTACCATGTATCTAGCTCTAAATGGTTACTCCTTTCAACCATTTGGGACAGGTGAATCTTACTTTGTGGGATTTGGGACCTTTTGTGTTTTGGATCTTTTGGGCACAATCATTTTCCCACAAATCATTTTAAAGTTTTCTTAATTTAAGAAAATTGAAATAAATGGGTCTAATTAACTAAACTTGATATAAGAGATTAAGAGCCTTTTTGCTTATTTTAAACTGCTATTAAGTATCAGCTTTTGAAAACATCAGAACATTTGCTTTTTGCCGCTTCTAAAACTGTTAATTTAAATTGCTTTTCCATGCTTTTAACAAAAACAACCGGAAACCAAACATGTTTTTGTGTTTTTCTTATTCTCTTTATTTTACAAAACAAAAAACATTTTCCAATAACAGTAAACAATCGTCTACAATTATTTGTATACGCTTAATTGTGTTGACGAGTTTAGAGAAAAAAAAGGATAGATTTAACTATTAAGCCAAATTTGTTACTCTATTAATGATCAATTATTTATGATTTATGTTTAATTGTTAATATATATAATTTTACAGGAAAAAGGCTTAATATTACTATATGTGGAGGACTTAATTATTAAATTAAATTAATATCTTGATTGTCATAGGGATGGGAAGTTCATAATACTATATAAATATGGAATTCTCTTAATCTTTTTTTATTTTTCAATATCTATTCACTTTGCAATATAACTTTATAATATTTTATTATCAAGAAGACTCAAACCCGATTCTTCCACAAGTCCCGTCCAACCCTTTAACCACCGAATCATGCCTCATTGATTAAAATATTATTAACCTAGAAGATGTATTTTAAAGACATCTGTTCCCCCGCGAACACGAAATAAACAATATCTATACGATCAAAACATTCAACGGGGGTCTTACGTGACGCGCTTCCTTATATTTATATATTAGATTATCATATCGAGAAAATAATACGCTTTTTTCTATTCTAAAATTAAATTAGATTATAAGTCAATAAGGTATAGGAGCTTAGAGGGTTATGTAATCGATAAGATATTATTAAAAATGTTATTGAAGGGTAATTTTGACATGGTTCCTTTTGTAAAAAAAAAAAAAAACCAAAAGAGCATGAGCAAACATTTTTCGTTTTATTTATTTATTTTTCAATTAAAATACAAGGTGGGGTGCGCAGGGACGCGACCGGCGCAAGATAGCAAAAAGGCAGCCAGGTGGTATGCTGACGAGTTTGGTGAGATATGATGATAAGGTGAGCGAGGGGTGCGATGGATAGAGATAAGAACGGGCGAAAAGAGAAGCGTGAGGGCCAGAATCGGGTGCTGCTGAGGTGTACAGTGGTGGTCTGGTCTACTCCTCTGACGGTGATGGATCCAAAGTCGTCACGCTTTTGGTCAACCAACTGTCGCTTTCCCGCCAACCCTTTTAACTTGAAGCTCGTTAATGGTTGGGCCCCACCCCCCCTCCCTTCTCACTAACTTGCGCCCATGCTATTATTCACTTTATCACATTATATGTATCATGGATCTCACAGATTCCACACCATATTAATATTATCCTCCAAAATTTAAAATTATTATCATTGTATACACGTATTTATGTATTTATAAAAATTAATTAATAAAAGATTCAATCAAGGTATTGGAATTTTATTTATTTTTAGAATAGGAGTGTAGGAATGGCTTATGTCATTGGGATACCCATGTGTCGATCAAATGTCTCAAAAACACATTAAAAAATATTCTTATTTTAAATTTGCTTGATTTCATCTTTGTATTAAAATGAGTTCATCCAAATTATGTTTGACTAAAAATTTTCAAATATTATAAAGTTTTCGAGGATTTGTGATGATAGCAAAGGGATTGATTGTCCTCTGATATTAACATCCCGTAAACTCTTTCCAAAGCAGAAATATTGTCTTATACAAGAAATAAAAATACGGCTTTTACAAGAAGCAAATATTTAAGTCCATAATGCTTAGCTCAAGTAATAAGCAACATTCAACGATTAAATAGACAAAAATATAAAAAATAAAAGGATCCCAAATTTGAGTTCCTGTTTAGCTATCAAAAAAAAGAATACCTTTTAAATGGTTGTGAAACTTCTAATAGTTTTTATCAATATGTTTATTTATTAACGAAGAAATGTGAGATTCCATATCATATCACATGGGGGAACCAATTCTTTATATTTATACATAAAAAAATAATAATAATAATAAAAAAAAAAAAAAACAAGAATGCATATTTAAGTTTGTAAGGATTAGGAGTTGTTAACAACAACTACCATTCAAACATAATATTCTTAATCTCTTATAAAATAAAATGGGTATGGGAGATCTTGATGGGTGTTGTCAGGTGTGAGATACCCTACCCTACCCTATCCTTTTAAGGTCATTGAAGAAAAAAATAAAAAAAAAGGGATTTGTAGTTTTGTACACGTGACTGACAGCATATTAAGGATAGCTAGGAAAAGCCAACCAATGGGATGACTAGTCCTTTTCTAGTCTCCTCATTTGTATAATTTATACTTAAAAACTATTTATATAATAATATTCATCCCCACCTACCTCTTGACAAATCTTTTTTTTTATATACATTTATTTAATTATTTGTTTTGTATATATTTAATTCATGCCTTGTTCAGGCCATTCCTAGTTAAAATTTTAATACGCATTTTGAGGTTAATATCATGTAGATAATCATGATAATCTATTCGACTAATCATATAAGACGTTGAAGTTAAACGTCAAGTAAATTTTTAATGGTCTAAAAGAGACTTGAAATGATGACTATTGAATTAAATCCCAAAACGTTAAATCAATCCAGCCACCCGCATAGTGAAAATTAACAAATTAATTTGAGTACCAAACACAAAAAAAAGTTATTTTCCTTATCATATTACTTTACAGGAGCTAAAATACAACCTAAATATAACCTGTAAAGTTATTTTTATATCTTAAAAATATAAAAATAAACTCTTAACATGATAACTAAATGTCCAAGGGTATTTTTGTTAAAAATATATCTTTTTGTATTAATATTTTGATTTCAATAAAAGAGGTTAGTTTATCAATTTTTATTAGGATATGTCCGTTTTAAAGGGTTATCCCTTTTATGAATGGTCCCGTTTGAGGAAGAAAGTTAAAAGGTAATAAGGAAGAAAGTTAAAAGGTCATTATAAGGAAGAAAGTTAAAAGGTCATTATAGCACTCACATCACAAGTGGAATCATCCAAATATAGTTAATTGAGGAGTAAGAAAGGGCATAAAATGACATAAAAGTTTTACAAAATTTCCACCCAGAGAACTTTTCCTTTTTGCCACTTGTTTTGTTTCCAAAACACCAAACTTCTTACACTATTTTCAGGGGTCCTTAGAATTAATTATTCAACTCATGGGGTTTTCCTCAGTCAGTATGAGTCATGGTATATTGGACTTGGCTAACAAAAAGGGTTGTTTTGTGCCCTAAAAACTATAGAAGAAGAAGCAATGAATCTCGTACGATAGTAGGTCTGAACTTTGAAAGTTTGAATTTTGCCATGTGTTTTTGTATGGAATTCAACCATCAAGAAAAAACCAAACCAATTGAGTTTTACCACCAAACACGCGCTAGACACGTGATCTTTCTTATCTTAACCCACGGCCTCGAGCCACTCCCCTAAAAATACAACGATGTTTCTAGCTGTGAATAGCTTATCGTTTTTGCGCCCTCCTAACTCAAATACTGATTATTCTAGCAAGCAGATGACTTAAAGCTCACCAAGATACGCTATACTTGATGTGCCACAAACTATGCACTTCATTTCACAAAAGAAAGTCAATAAATTCCATCAACCCCCAGTTTATCCCTCCAAATTATTTATTCGTTTTAACTAGTGGGCGAAACAAAAAGAATACAGTAAAACGATTTTCTTATATTTAGCCTAATTTAAAATAACAAAATTAAATACGTTCAAAATATTTTCCTTTCTTTCTATTTTTCTCTTTATTTCATTTCCCAGCGCTCGCTCAAACCCAGGACAGGATGTTTCCAATAGGGGCACCCATTCCTTAGGGCACCCCTATCATGTGAGCTAGGTATGGGTTTTGAAGACTTTCAAATCGTCAACTCTTTATTAGGGCAGCATGAGGGTTCCAACTAATTTCTGATCTTTCATGGAAGTCAATGATGCCCATGTTTTTTTTAGGCTGAAACAAGCATCCGCTTTTAGGGGGTGAAAGCAACACACTTCAGCCATGTTCATGACCTCTCTTCTTTTGTACATAATGTGAACATCTTTAATAACATATGACTAAAAATTAAGTTGAATTTTTAGGTCAATCTCCCAACTTTCACCAAATTTGCCCCTATTTTCTTTTGGCTTACATTTACTTCTTTTCAGAGAAAAACTCCATAGCAGGGGACCCTACCAAATGGTGGCCAATTTGGTGTGGCACCTATGACGTAAAAATCTAGCCAGATTTTAGACTTGAGATAAAGATAAAGAAAAGGAGAGAGAGCCTTTGTTTATAGCTTACAACCGATTGCTCTATAAAACACAAGACAAAAACATGTAGAATACGTTTTTGGCTCCTGGGCCTCTATTTCTTTGCTCAGCACATGCAGAATTACGTAAAACATTAAATTGCCACTAAATAGCTGGGTTTTATGCTTTTCAAACCATTCTCAAAACCAGTTTTCAAAAAAATGTAAAACCAAACAAACTGAAGATATTGTTTCGAATCTTAGATACTGTGAGATACCACTTGATAGAAAGCTAGAATTCTAACCTCATATGGGGACATGCATATAGGTTTTGAGGATGGGGTTTGATTATGAAATGGAACAAATTGTAGGCCAATTTAGCTGTCCTCCCCACCCTCCAAAAGAGAAAAAGAAGAGAGAAAAAAAAGAAGCTAAGAATACCAAAAGTGAATGGAAAATGGGAATTAAAACCAACCAAGCTGTTCTACTTCTATTTGATTCTCCACATTTTGTGTGTGATCGATCTCTAAATTGATGGGTGCTTTTATCCAACATGCACATGGGTGAGGGCCCAAAGTTAGGTGAGAGATCTTTTGCCCAAAAAGTGAAAGCACAGGGCTTGAATTTTATTTTATATTGTTTTCATCATTATTTTTTTGTGTTTGTGTGGATCTGATGACGGCAGCAGGGTTGGCAATAATTTGCTGCAATTTGTGGACTCATAGAGGGGACAGGTAAATAATATTTCAAGGTTTGAATTCTAATCCTCCTTCGGTAGTGATGGATGATGAATGTACAACAGCTTTTATTCTTTTTCTATCTTTGGAATTTTGTGTTTTATCTTCTAATAATTGGACGCAGAATAATCTTCTAAAACCTATATTTTTATGTGGGGAATAAAGATAATTAGGAATGAGAGTTTACCAACTCCGGCCGGGGCCTAATCACCCTACTGTAATCCCTAACAAGTGTAGAAAATAATATTTCATATCTAAAAAGAAGTATAACTAAGACCAAGAAATATAGGCCTGACAACCATTTTTTAATTACTATTCTGTTCTTAGAAAGACTTGAACTAGGATCTCCCATAAACCCGTCTCTACCTTTTACCACTTGAACCAAGTCTCGAGGGCTAGGCATGGTAACCATTCGCAATTGAATCAAAGGTCCCCTAAGGATAAAGAGACATAGGGCTAAAGAGGGAGCTGAGAAAAGAGAGGATATTTTATGAATGGCATGAATGCGAATCATTCATGGCCAAGATCAGGACTTTAAGCCATCTTAAACCCGGCCCAACCCAAAAACTTTGGGCTGGCAAGAAAAACTTTCAGGCCTTAGAAGCGGGTTTATACAATCAAATGCATGTCCCTAATTATGAGCGAGGTGAGTAGCTGCTATCCTAAAAGGATTTTCTGAAACGCTAATTTTTCTGGAAATTTTAATTTAATCCAACAGAATGTGTTACAATAATGCAAAATAGATAAAGCATACAAGCTGTTAAGTCTGAATATCAATCCAAAATGTTCAGAAATACCCGGGGTTATTGATCACCATTGGGAAGAGGCCTTTTCTGGCTATAAACTCATTTGCTGCTTGATGAAGTAAGAGGATGTCTGAACAGCAACAGTAGAAGCATGATTGATACCTGGGCTAAGTT
>JAEQBH010006012.1:0-142719 GCA_016808115.1 Tetrastigma voinierianum
ATCTCAAGATGGTCAATGCCATCAATAGCAAGCAGAAAAACAAACCTGATGGTGGGATGAAATCCAAGGCCGATGGGCAGAGGAATGGCATGGCTACAGTCCCAAAGAGTGGGGAGAACGTGCAACAGTCATCTAAATGGGTCGGATGCTTCATATGTCGAGGCCCACATCGAGCCAAGGATTGTCCAAAGAGGGAAAAGGTGTTTGCCCTCCAACTGGACAACGATTCAGAGATTGGGAACATGGAGACAAGACTGAATCCAATTCAAATGGTAAATACTATTCTGAAATCAAATTCCATTTTTGAACTAATGTATATGGCTGTTCAAGTGAACGGAATAGGTGTGAAGGCATTGTCGACACGAGCAACGCACACCGTGTGGCAAGCGACGTACGCCACTTTGGGATTGAAATCGAGGCCTATGACAAATAAGGTGACGCCTTTGAATGGCGTGGATCATCGTACGGTAAATTATCAGATCCGATCCGTGGAGACGGGTGATCGGGTCAAGGTCGTGACTGGGTGGTGATGCATTCATGGGATTTAGATCACGGGATGAACTTCTCGACGCCGAAAGGTAAGTAAGCATTGCGCCTTACTTGAGGGACATTGGCGTTTATGGAAAAAGGGACGTCAGGTAATCGTGTTAGCCAGGGAAAATCAGGCCATGAAAACCAAAGATGGGGCGAGGTTGTGCTCTTCAACAAACACAGTGGGGGTTGGTTTGAGAATAGAGACAACGGGCTTTGGAAGCCTTGGCAGTCCGGGTTCAAGACAAGATCAAGTGGCCGATGACAGCATGCAGTTTGATTCGACGAGGACGCCGACCTCAATTGGCGAGGGTGGGTTTATAGCCCCCTTCGCGACCTAAGCCGGGGATCGGCATGAGGAAGGGCCTCATGGGTTGCCTTACACCCATGAGAGGACCCTAAGAGAAATAAGGCATTGCAGATTCGGGACGTGGATCGGATTTGATTCGGATGTGGGTTCTGGATGGCCGCAGAGCAAGGCCTATGCCACCGGGGACAAGCAAAGTCAGAACCGTATTTCCGGGCATCGGGTATTCAATGCCTCGCATCGCTGGGTGATCATCAAGAATGCCAAGATTCGTCAGCCAAGATCGCGTGAGCTTCAGCCGCCGCCAGCGCCGTCCCGGCCGCGCGCCTGTGCCGCACACAAAGACAACAGCTGGCATAGCAGATAGGCGTAAATACTTCGAGGTAACGCAAGGGGTTAGCCCCTCAGTTCGCACGCATGTGATTAACGCCAAGGTCGCTTACGCAAATAATAGTCATACACAAGCAGCAATACAAGCATGTGCATTGCCTAAGCCACAAGACACGGGCAACAAGACATGGGCGCGGTAATCGAACCACGTGCCAAGGGAACACGATCGGGGCCTCGACCGGTATTAACCGACTCAGACTATTAGAGGATAAGTCAGTCGAGCTACCGGATGGTGAAACCAAATATCGGCACCAACAAATATGACTATCGAAGAGTTGCAAGTAGTCACCGACCGTACGATTTTGAAAGAGCTTTGAAGGGGATCCAATGGCTCCAGTTCCAATAGGCATGACACTTAAGAGGGGGTGCATTCTCAAGTATAAAAGGCTTGTGCCTCGGGTCCTAGAGAGGGTCAGTTCATTTGTGGCGGTGTATCCAATAGGCGAGTTTATGGGCCAGGTAACTATATGGCTTTGAAAGAATAATAAAGAGGCGGAGTAAGAGGTCAGTCAGAGACCATAAAAGTAATGGCGGTGGCAGCTAAAGTTGTTGGCTTGGGGTAATGAATAGTTCGGGGTAATGTCTAAGTGGGATCTTAGAACTACAAGACTAAGACAAAAATCGATAATCGGATTTTTCGTGAAAAGGGAATCAAGGATCGCCCTTCCGACGACGCCGGATGGCTTGCCATAGAGTCCTTGAAAGGGCTGAAACATATAGGACTGGCGCGGATTACGTGAAAGAATTCAGCCTTTAATGTCAATATTGTGAACATGTCCAAGGAAGACACGTTGCTCTACTTTGTCTCGGGACTTCCGGGATGGGAACAAACAGAACTTCGTAGGCAAGGAGTTCGAGATTGGACTGCTTCTATGGCTGGCGCGCATCGCTTAGTTGATTCAAGATGGTCGCCATCAATACGCTAAAAATGTATCTAATGTATGGATGAAATCCAAGGCCGATGGGATG
Organism: Tetrastigma voinierianum; assembly: GCA_016808115.1. Lineage (NCBI taxonomy): Eukaryota > Viridiplantae > Streptophyta > Magnoliopsida > Vitales > Vitaceae > Tetrastigma > Tetrastigma voinierianum. The sequence goes on from JAEQBH010006012.1 coordinate 2,198, forward strand.
AGGAATGGCATGGCTACAGTCCCAAAGAGTGGGGAGAACGTGCAGCAATCATCTAAATGGGTTGGATGCTTCATATGCCGAGGCCCACATCGAGCCAAGGATTGTCCAAAGAGGGAAAAGGTGTCTGCCCTCCAACTGGACAACGATTCAGAGATTGGGAACATGGAGACAAGACTTAATCAAATTCAAATGGTAAATACTATTCTGAAATCAAATTCCATTTTTGAACTAATGTATATGGCTGTTCAAGTGAACGGAATAGTGTGGAAGGCGTTGGTTGATACTGAGCAACGCACACCCGCTTGGCAAGCCGATGTGGTCGCCACTTGGGATTGGAAATCGAAATTATGACAAAGGCAGGACGCGCTTTCAATGACAGTGGTTCATCAGCAGACGCATCATCGTATCCCGTCCCATGGAGATGGGTGATTGGGTCATTGTCATGGACTCGGGTGGTGATGATTCATGGATTTCTGTGATGATCGCTGGATGAACTCGACGCGAAAGCGTATAAAGCATTATGCCTTACTCGAGACACCGGGCGCTTATGGGAAAGGGACGCCAGGTATCAGGTTTCACTGTGGGAAAATCGTGCCATGAAAAACCAAAGATTTGGCGAGGTCAGGCCTTCAACAAAACACACGTAGGGTTGGTTTGAGAATGCAGACAACGGCTTCAGCTTCCTGCGCCCCGAAGTTCGAGACAAGATCAAGTACCGATGACAAAGATGTGCTTGATTCGACGAGGACGTCGACCCCAATTACTGGGTGGGTTTATAGCCCCTCTCGCGACCTAAGTCGGGATCGCATATAGGGCCCCACGGCTGGCCTTACACCTACGAGGACCTTAAGAGAAATAAGGCATTGCGGGATTCAGATGTGGGATCGGATTTCAGATTCGAATGTGGGTTCAAATGGCCAGTAGCAAGGCCTTAAGACACTGGGGACAGTGCAAGTTGCAGAAACTGATTTGGGGCATTGGGTATTCAATGCCTGCACACATTGGTGGGTGATCATGGGCGCAATGCCAAGATCTGGTTGAGCGCGCATCGCGCAGAGCCCGCCATGCGCCAGTGGGGGCCTCGGCCGCGGGCCAGCACAACGCCTGTGCAACAGACAAGCAACGCCAGCAAGCAGGTAATGGTGCAATACTCTAAGTCAGCTTTCAAGACAAACAACGCCCAGTCGCTTGCACAAAGTCGGGCTACAAGACAGAAACGCCTAGGTCAAGGCACGGCGAACGCCATTGCCAAAGACTCAGCAAATACAAGATGTGCATTGCCCAAGCCAGACATAGGCGGTACCACGCTGTGCACACTGGGTAGCGTGACAGGCACAAGACACGGGCGCGGCACCGAACCATGCCAAGGGAACACGATCGGGCTCGACGGGGCCGACCGACCAGATCGGGCAAGAGGGTCGAGTCGGGTCAGAAAGCAAATACGGGAGGGTGCAAACCCATGGTGCCCAACACCAACAACAAATATGACCAAGTGGTAGAGTTGCAAGCAAATTGGACTGATCCGTGGTCGATTTTGAAAGAGCTTTGAAGGGAAGGATCCAATGGCTCCAGTTCCAATAGGCATGACACTTGAAAGGGGGTGCATGCTCAGGTATAAAAGGCTTAGCCTCGTCCTTACTGTGTGGGGTCGGGTTCATTTGTAGCTGGTGGTCCAAATTTGTAAGGAAAGCCTAAGGGATGTAATCTATGTGCCGTGGAGCACAACAATTTTGTAAAGGTCGAAAGTGCTAATAAAGAGCAAGTCGGGTCGAGACCTACATAAATTATTTTGGTCGGGTTGCGGTGCTTGCTTGCTCTTAAATTTGCACAAAGTCAGTAAGGTTGTCTAAGAGTGGATCTGTAACCGCGCACTAAGACAAAATCGATAGTCGATATTGTGGGTGTGAAAAGGAATTAAAGGATCGCTTCTTCGACGAATAGCCGACGGCTTGCCAAAGAGTCCTCAAATGGTCAAACATACGTAGATTCGTGCTGATTACGCGGAAAGAATTCAGTTCCTTGATGTTGAAGATAAGGAACATGTCCAAGGAAGACAAGTTGTTCCACTTTTGTCTCTGACTTCGTGGATGGCTCAAACGTAACTCAAGGCAAGGAGTTCATGATTGGACCGTCTATGGTCATGCAGACTGCTTAGTTGATCTCAAGATGGTCAGTGCTATCAATAGCAAGCAGAAAAACAAACCTGATGGTGGGATGAAATCCAAGGCCGATGGGTAGAGGAATGGCATGGATGCAGGCCCAGAGAGTGGGGAGAACGTGCAGCAGACATCTAAATGGGTCGGATTCTTCATATGCCGAGGCCCACATCGAAAGTTAAGGATTGTCCAAAGAGGGAAAAGGTATCTGCCCTCCAACTGGACAACGATTCGTAGGATCGGGGAAATTACGAGGACAAGATCGAATCAAATTCAAATGGTAAATACTATTCGAAATCAAATTCCATTTTAATCCAATGTATATGGTTGTTCAAGTGAACGGAATAGGTGTGAAGGCGTTTGGTTGATACTGGGAGCAATGCGACACTGCGGTGGGTGTTTATGGCTTCCCGGGGCCGATTGGAAATCGAGGCTTCATGGCCAAATATGGTGACGCTTTTGAATGGCAGATCATCAAGACTGCATCATCGCATCCTCGTCCCATGGAGACGGGTGATTGGGTTGGTCGTTATGACTTGATGGTGATGTGCATTTTGCGATTTCTGTATGATCATGGGGATGAACTCGACGCGAGCGTAAGTAAAGCATTATGCCATTTGAGGACACCGCATATGGAAAAGGGACGCCGCAAGACCGTGTCGGGCCGGGTGGGAAAAATCGCCATGAAACCAAAGATGGGGCGAGGTTGTGCTCTTCAACAAAACACAGTGGGGGTTGGTTGGAGAATAGAGACAACGGGCTTTGGAAGCCTTGGCAGTCCGTTTCGAGACAAGATCAAGTGGCCGATGACAATATGCAGTTTGAGTCAACGAGGACGTCGACCTCAATTGGCGGGGGTGGGTTTGTAGCCCCCTTCGCGACCTGTCGGGATCAGATGCAGGGAAGGGCCTCATGGTCAGCTCTTTACACCCATGAGAGAACCTTAAGAGAAATAAGGCATCATGGATTCATACGTGGATCGGATGTGGATTTGACGTGGGTTCGATGGCCAAGAAGAAGGCCTTAAGACACTAAAGATCAGGTGTCAGAGAAACCGATTCGTGCATGGGGCATTCAATGCCTGCACACATCGGTGGGTAATCATAGGCGCAATGCCATGATCTGGTTGAGCCGCCAGACCGGCAGCCCAAAGCCGCGCCCCAAGGCGTCCTGCCTCGATCCCAGTGCGCATCGGGTCGTGGCGCCCAAGGCCCGGCTGCACCACCGGCCGCATGCACGCAGCCGCCATTACGTCTCACAGGCACTGTGCAGAGTCTGGGGGTCACACAAAAGGGGTCACCACAGCCACGGCCAAGACAGCAACTAGACTCCGTGTGCATCAGGCGCCACCCGCCGCGCGGGCCAGCAACGCCCAAGGTACCAAGACCGGTAACGCCTGTCACAGGCACAAGCTTATGACCTGTAAAGGTAATACAAAGTAGTTGTGGCGCCCTTTTCCATATCGAATTGGTTCAAGTGCATCCAACCGAGTCCCGGATGCCACTAAAATCACTCAATCACTCAAAATCATATCTTTGCGGGAAGGACATAAATTCAAGTGCTTCCATAAACATTTAACAAAATACATTTACAATGAAGGCATTCAAGCCTTTTCAAAATGATTACAAAATAGACGCTCGTGAGTTCAAATTGTTTTTACAAAATATCAATATCCAAAAGAAAACATGAACGATCGCATACGTCGGGAAGATAATTCCGAAATTTCCTTCTTTATGACTCGACGCTCCGATCATCGGTCCGCTTCGATCACTATCTATCACTCCCCACTGCGCATTGGTAAAACAATACGCCAAGCATTTTCATGCTTAGTGGTTCTATACAAATCCATTCTCGGGCTTCGATTTAAATCAAATTATGCACTATCAGCTCAAAACCAAACCATTATGGATGATCAATATAAATACAATACATATACTTGTTTATATACAATCGGCGATGGTTCGTTGATCATCCCCAAAATACACTTTCATATTCAATATTTCGCAATCCTTCAATCAATTCAATTATGCTCAAATCTACCCGGGGCTTCGTAATTCAATTCAATTTCCAAAATCAATTCGGGCTCAAAATCAATTCGCCATTACGCCAATCAATTCGCTTATGCCAATCAATCTCTGGCTCATTAATCAATCTGGGCTTACGCCCTAACGAATTTAACCTATGTCTTCGATATAATGATATCGAGTCACCGGCATCGGGCCCCGCCGGGTCAGCAGTCGCAGATTAAATGGTTTTATAACACAAGCACGGTCCCGCCGGGCTGGGCCGACCGGGTTATAAACAATCAAATAGTGAACACTACCGATACGCCCTACTGGTCATTGGACGGAAAGTGACACATCAATACAATAGCTTCGCGCAAGATCGCTTTATTCGACTTACCGGGTATACCAATCTATCCTTAATGCGAAATAAACGGTTAACATTCTATTAAGGGATGCCTAAACTTTTTATAGCAAAATATAGTACAATATGTACGCTCAGAGTAAATAGTTTATTTTCAATAATCACGAATTTTTATATGCAAACATTTCACAATCACTTTCTCTCAAATCAATTAAATCAATCCAATATGCTTAGAACAAACATGCAAAAACTTGAAACGAGTGAATAGGAGCCCAGAGAACAAACCCCAAAAAATCTTTGCACTTTGATTCCAATCCCCTGAATCTCAATCCGCCATTTTCCTCCTCGGGTCATCCCTATTCCAAAACCATTAAAGAACAATATTATTCGTGCGTACTAGTAGTTTTGGTTAGATTGATTTTCAGAGATTAATATGATTTAAATTTGACTGTTATATATAGATGGATTCTTGACTCAATGGGCTTTCCATAGAGTCCAAGAATTCGAATCGTAGTTCTGGACGAAGAGTTATGACCTCCTAAGTCGGAGGTCACACGTAGTCAAATCCCGAACTAAGAGCTGACCTCGACCTGGACGAGCTCGGATCTCGTCACCTCGGTCCGACATCTAATATCCTCCTCAGGAATATGGATGGACTTCGACTCTCAATGGGCTCGATAGAGTCCAAGAACACCCAAAACGGAGTTCGAACGAAGAGATATGACCTTCCGTTGGAGGTCATGCGTGAGTCAACCCGCATCGAGCCGACCTCGAATCGACGAGCTGAACTGAAGTGACGAGCTCAGTCTAACACCCGGTTTGACATCTAATATCCTCCCTAGGCATAAGGAATGCATTCTTGACTCAATGGTCGATAGAGTCCAAGAACACCCAAATCGGAGCGCTCAAACGTGAAGGAGATATGACCTTCGGGTCGGGAGGTCATGCGAGTCAACCCGCACGAGCCGACCGAATCGACGAGCCGAACTGAAGTGATGAGCCCAGTCTAACACCTCAGTTTGACATCTAATATCCTTCTCAGGCATAAGGAATGTATTCTTGACTCAATGGCCGATAGAAACCAAGAACACCCAAATCGAGTTCAAACGTATGGAGATATGACCTTCCGGTTGAGGTCATGCATAGTCAACCCGCATGAGCCGACTAACCGACGAGCTGAACCGGCGACGTGAGCCCAGTCCGACACCTCGGTCTGACACCTTCTATCTTCCTCAGGCATATGGATGGACTCGACTCAATGGCTTTCCATAGAGTCCAAGAACAATTCAAAACGGAGTTCTGACGAGGAGTTAAGACCGGGGTTGGAGGTCATACATACCATCCTGGGATTGCTCAGCACTGGTTCAGAAGGAGTCGATTCTACATGACGAGCCGAGCCTCCATAGACGAGTCGAGTTTTCAGGACGAAATGAAGCTTCTTCTCGTGACGAGGTCCGGCTGGATCTCTACAGGATGAGGTCTCGTCGACTGCTGCATGAGGTCCGCCGACCTACTCGCATGAGGTCCCGCCGACCTCTATCGACCGTTGCATGAGGTGTGTCGACCGCATGAGGTCCGGCCGACCGGGCCGCACGGCGCCCGTCGACCTTTGTCAGATGACCCCATACTGAACTCTCACCCATTTGACTGCTCGTGAGTAAAAAGACCATAACTTGGTCTACATGAGTCCGAATTGAGAAATTTAAAAGCCTAACATCAAGCTCATTGATGTGGCTACAATTTCCTCTAAAAGGACTTACTTTCTAAATTCCCTTTATTTCTTACTCAAAACTCCGTCTAAGGTCCGGCACACCCGACCAAGGTAACTCGACCGACCAGATTTAGGCTGGGCTGACCTCAAGAAAAGGACTATAACTTAGTCTACGAGGTCCAAATTAAGAGATTCAAAGCCTAACATCAAGTGTATTGATGTGGCTACAACTTACCGTATGACTCACTAATTCCGATTCTCTTTTATTTCTACCCAAAATTCAAATTTAAGGTCCGCCACGCGCACTCATCACAATGTGGGAGCTTAGGTAGAAAATGACCAAAGTAGGAAGACCCACTCTTGAGTTGTCGAAACCCCCGCGATTCTGGCCTCTACTTGCAACACTCTTGTCACGAGGAAGGACTTTCCCTCTGTCAGCTGGGACCTATGGTCTCGATCGTTGGGGAAATCTGTGGTAGAGAAGTGAGAGCATCTCACTCTAAAACACCTCCATTTTTCTCTTTTTCCTTTTCTTATGGATCACTCTAAATAGTATTTTAAAAAGGAGGAAACTTCATCCCACTTTCCTACATGCCACACGCCCTTTCCTTGATTTTTCTTTCTTTTCTTTTATTTCTTTTATATTTCTAGTCCCTCCCATTTCTCTATTATTTTCATTTAAGTCTCCTATTTTCACTTAGACATATAAACTTATTTACAATTGACCCTTAGGTCCCCATTTTTCAATTTCATATTTTCTCTTTTCACTTGGGTTTATTTCCAGATTCACAATCATTTAATCATTCGTCCCAACTCCTTAAAATACCTTGCTCGCCCACTATACCCTGACATATAATAAATTTTATTATAAAATTTGGTATTTTGGGAAGCATAGCAAATAAGACGCTAGCAAATACAAGAAGCATGCAATACAAGACGCAGCGTTCTCGCACACGTAGCGCACATGGGCAAAGGCACTCGAACCACAGTTAAGGGAACATGAGGATTGGGGTCAATCGAGGTCGACCGACAAGATCACAAGAGGGGTCGAGTCAATGAAAGGCCATACGTGGAGGGTGTAAAACCCATATTCAACACCAACACTCATGATCAAGTAGCGTTGCAAGCAACAATGACGGTGGCTAATTTTAAAGAGCTTTGAGGGAAGGATCCAATGGCTCCAGCCTAACCGGGTCTACGCCTCCAATGTGCATGACACTTGAGAGGGGTGCATGCTCAAGTGTATAAAAGCCAGCCTCGGGTCCTTACAAGGGTTGGTTCATTTGTTGTGGGTGTATCCTGTTTGTAAGGAAAGCCTAAGGGCTGTGTAATCTATGTGCTGTGAGCACAACAATTTTGTAAAGGTTGAGTGCTAATAGAGAGCAAGTTGGGTTGAGACCCACATAAATTATTTTGGTTGTCAGTGGTGCTCGCTTGTTCTTGAAATTTGTACTGTGTCGGGGGTAAGGTCATCTAAGAGGGACGAGAACCGCGCACTAAGACAAAAGTCGATAGTCGATTTTGTGGGTGTGACAAGTGGTAAGAAAAACCCATTATGTTTCTTAAAAAATGCAAATATATAATAACTTAATACAATCAAATCCTATCTACTTCTTTTTCTCTGTTAGTCTCGTTTCTTTAAGAAATAAGACATGATTTTTTTGTCATTCTTGGCCTGAAATCACTCATCTACATATTTTTTATCATTTTCTTTTTTAATAAAACAATAATTCCACACGTATCTAAATTTTCATTTGTTTTTCCGTGATTTAGGTTTTCATCTCCATGTCTACAATAATAATAAGCTTCCCGTCAAAGCATTGAACCATGGCTGCAATTGTAGTATTCATAACAGCATATAAATACAAATATGTCCCTGGACAGCCTCTTCTTCCACTCCCAAAATGGTACAAATTTGAAGTTTTGTCCCATATTTCTTCTGCCTAAAATCAGTAAGATCATTCCATATCCCTGCATCCCTCATAATAGCATTTGGAGTAAGAACATGCTGGATCCCTCATAAATTCATAATAGATAATAGGGGTTTCCAAGTTGGTTGTCACTAATACTTTTTTGTTCCCTTTTTTTAACCTTAGTTTTGTTTCAAAACAAATAAAGGGTACCGACAAATCCTTCTTCTACATATGATTGTTCCTGATCCTTATCTGTTAACTTCAAATTTTCACAGAATTATATCAAAAAATATAATTATCTTTTGTATTGAAACTAGTTGGGAGTACTGAATCAAATTCACTTCATCCGTGGACTGAGTTTGTTTGCCAAGTAGGATCAAGATGGTTCATGGCAGAGGCTCTAGAGTCCCTTTGGTACTGACCAATAACATGCAATAAGAAACCATGCTGTTGCCCATTGAATGAGTTCTTCTGAGGTATATATACATGCCTGCAATAGAGAGATCCTGGAACAAGGATGGGTTATGGTAGAGATAAAGTAGTTGAGCTATGCCAATGAAACTTACCCTAACCACATAAACATTGTCTATTTTGGACGCAAGAGAACCTCATACCTTTAAAATGAGTCTACGAGATTAAAAAAAGGAACCCATACATATATAACATTAGAAGCAATTGTGACACAGTGAATATATGTATGAGTTTAAAGCAAACAACATTTACATGGTTGAGAGTACGCAGACAGGAATAGTATGTGCTGTGGTGGAGGAAATTGGGTTAATATTTGTTTTATTGATAAGGCAATATCCTTTTAAAAGAAGGGATACATGCTTTACTAATTAAGAATACATTCTTAAGTCTTTTTATTTTGTCTCTTCTCATTAGTCTTAGGAGGATGAGTGTAAAGATAGAACATATTCAAAGGGATTCATTTAAGGGAAGAGGAAACTTGAGAAATATCCCCATGTGATTAGAAAAAAGAGAATCCTTTTGAAAACAAGTCATAAGTTCATAACAAGAAATAAAGGCATTAGGAGATGGTGGTTTAAAGTGTTGTAAGGGATAGTTATAAGGTAAGGTCATAGAAGATTATTATAGTGATTTGATTAAATGATACTTTGAAACCCCAATTTTTTAAATCTAACACTTCTTCAATTTTTGGTCTAATTTTGATAAAAATATCCTTATTTTCTTATAAAGTAACTCCTTATTTTAAGAAATAATTTAAATACATGAAATAAAAAAGGACATTTTTGTATAAAATATGTTATTTTTCAAAAAAAAAACATGAGAAATGTTAAATTAAAAAATCTTTTTTGTCCAAAATGAGGCCAAATAAAGGATCAAATTCCATAATTGAGATTTCAAAAGATATTTTAATCAAATCACCCTTGTTCAAAACCCTAAACCATAAACATCAAATTATCACAAAGTTGATTAAAACAAATGTCTTTTTCACCTGAAAGTTGGAAATATGATTCATGGTAGTCGGAGGCTCTGGAGTCCTTTAGTCACCAAAAACATGCAAAGCATAGAGGATTTAACATTCATTTTGAAACAGGGAAAACCATGTTCAGGTACAGCTAGCTACAAGGCTTTGGAAAATAAAACACACAGAGGACTTAGGTAATAATAGTGTCCTTCCTTCCTAGAATCAAACACCGACATAAGATAGATTGATAGATAGATAGATATCAAGGCAGATATTTGTCTACTTAATTTTCCTTCCATGTCACCTGCATCAACAGATTCTCAACTTTTCCGTTTACCACACCTGCATCAACAGAAGAAATCAGGATGATGAAATGATAGCTAGCTATTATATCATGCTCATAGATATGACAAAGAAGAGATCACAAAATGAAGGGGAATTGAAGGGGGGAGGGGTACAATATCATACATGAGTCAAAGTCGAGGTTGCACTTCTCTGGGAGCAGCGCTAGTAAGTTCTTATCTGTAGGGGATTGAATTCCCGCGGAACATAGTGATTGTGCGTATAGATTACACAAAACAACAATCCGAATAAAGCTATGAGAATATAATTCGAATCCATACCTAGAGATCTGTATGGATTGATCTAAATAAAAAATGATTTACAGCAGATTGCTCGACCCTCTAAGCCTTCTACAGTATTCCCCAATGTAAGAACGAGAAGAGGGAGTAGCTCTCTTTGTGTTCTGCCTCTAAAGGCAAATAAGTTTTCGGGCTCCTAATGTAAATATATGAACTTATTTACATTAATTATAATTCACTCCACTAAAGAATCATAATTGCACTCCCTCACTTATTCGAAAGTATAAATCGAATCATTTGTTATTAAATACTTATTAATCTCCCCACGTTAATATTACAGATACCCGTTGATTAAACTAAATTACTGACAATTTTATTTAATCAACATCTGATAATCACCTTGAGACATTCCACTTAACTTATTTGATATGTCGGATTAAAATTCCACCTGCAGGGTTTGACATAATCAAAACTTATAAGTATCCTTAAGGGGGTATCATCAATCCAATTAACAGGACGTGGATTCCGTTAATAATTAATATTCACTATACAATTAATGCAGTTATCCAACTCATCGGGATTATTGATCTATAAAGATCTCACTCTTTATTAGTCAAAATAACCAACAATAAATACACGTAAGTTCATTAATTATCTCGAGATTAAGAGTAATAGTATCTATAATAACCATGAGGTATTAATTATTTTATGTGTCGCATAATATAATTACCCCAGCTGTCAGCTGCTCAATACACACGAGCGCATTCAACACAAAAAGTTGGAACTAAGTCATTTCCCATAGTCAAGACGTGACTTAATGTTTCAAGGCTACAATCTTACCACCTACGCCACAAATTTCTATTTAGATCGGGGTGGAACTAATAGCTTATATTCCATAAAAACCGATGATTTGATTTTTTGTGCGTAAGTCGAGCTCTACACATCAAATCATCTACTATGTAGAATAAAAGACACATATGCATGATATTTAATGCAAACATAGCTCATGTAGATTATCATTGAAATGAAATAATAGAATTTTATTAAAATAAAATAAACATCCATGACAATAAAATGGCTTTTGGTATATATAACCCTAACAGGTAACCCTAACAGGTAAATAAAGGTGGTTTACAATTTCGCAGAGACAACTTCTGTCATTGCCTCACGCCATTGCAGGATTGGTTTGAGGGATGGCGCTAGCCGGTTAGTAACTCGCTTTTATAAAGTATCAAACGGCGTATAGAGGGAAAGCGTAGTAGGTGCTACAAGGACCGCCTCTCCCTTGCCCCACTAAACTTCCTATCGTCAACAAAATCACCATCACTGTCACCGAGGGTTTCGATTTCGACTGCTTAAGCTTCATCTCTGAACTTAGGCTTCTTGGCTTAGCTTAGCAATGACTTCCACTTTTCAGTAAGGCCTTTCTGGCTCTTATGATATATATATATATATAGTTAGAGAGAGGGCTGGCTGGAGTTAAAGAAAATTTTCTTTTTCCGAGAGCAAATATGAACCGATGATTGTTGAGTTATAAATCAACGGCTGCTGATAGTGTGTGTTTCTTTGAGGAGTGAGTGTCATGCGGGTCACTACCCGTGTGATGTTGTAGTACAAAGATGAATTTATCAATCAATATTCAATCTCCAGGTTAGCTAGAGACGATGAATTGATGATGTGTGTGCCTTAAGCCTCTTCTCGTGAAGGCCTTTTTTTAATTCTAGTCACTAGTCACTAGAGATGATGAATTGATGGAAAGAAAGCTTGTAAAAGAAAGCTAGCTGCATGCTTTTCAGGTTGGAACCACTATCTGAATTCTGAAACTGAATGAAAGCCTTGAAACTAGCTAGCTAGCTGTCTCTTCTTACTCACCACAGTCACACAGCATCAGCATGCATGCAGTAGTAGTACTAGTGCCAGCTAGTGTTCACGGGCTTCTTCATTCTTCCCTTATTTGGCAGAGTTGGTGACCTGACCTCACCTTTTCCACATGGTTGTCTGATATGATTAAATCAACTTTTGTAAACCCAAATTTCAGGCTTCATCCATTTTTGGTTTCATTTTCATAAAAATGTGATTTTTCATTTTCTTGCAAATATAACCTCTTTTTTAAAGAAATAATATAAATACATTAAATATAAAAAGACATTTTTACATGAAATGGGTTATCTTTCAAGACAAAACTTAGAAGATATTAAATTCATAAATTTGGGTTAATATTCATTTAATTACAAAAGTAAAATCAATAATGTAGACGGAAAATGTATATTGTGGTAATTCCGGTTCTAATTTAAAATAGAGACGAAAATTTTCCGTCTCTATTTCGTTGGTCTCTAAAAATTAGAGACCAAAATGTTTCGTCTCTATTTTTAGAGACGGAATTGAGTTTCCGTCCCTGTAAATGTAGACGGAATTCAGGCCTCGCCCCTCTATTTTTAGAGACCAAAAGTGTCACTTCCTGCCTCTTAAAAATGTAGACGAATGAATTATTCCTCGCTCTAAAAATGTAGACTTAAAATCAATTCCGTCACTAAAAATAGAGACGGAATGAATTATTCCGTCTCTATTTTTAGAGACGAAATTGAGTTTCCATCTCTAGAAATAGATCGAATTTGAGTTCCAGCTCTATTTTTAAAACCGAATTGTCTTTTCCGTTTCCTAAAAATAGAGACGAAACACTATTCCATCTCTATTTTTATTGATTTTTTAATATATTAAAATAAATAATATTAAATTTAAATTTTCCTTAATTTTATACCTAATTTTCGCTCTAATTTATTGGAATTTTTTAATATATTAAAAATAAATAATATTAAATTTAAATTATTCTTAATTTTATATAATGAAAAACTAAATAAACAATAAATAAATATGAAAATATCAGACATATAATGTATTAATATATAAAAAGTGTGAGCAGATTACAAAAAAATAATAATAATTCTAAATATAATAACTAAGACTGGCGAGAACGCTGACGATCGCAGACGATGCTTAAGGGGTCAAGAGGGTAATCTACTACTAATGAAGTCCTCCAAATTCTCATCGGGATACCTGGCCCATTAGTACGCCGACCGCATCACAGAGTTCAACGACCCTTTCATCGGCATATGTCGCAAGCCTACTAAATTCGTGAGTCGAGGGGAGGAGGAGGACGCATTAATAACAAACATTCACGTAGGAGCCCAAACCAAAGACCCGTCCACGGCGATCCCTACCGCCAACAAATTTCATAAACATTATCGCTGCTCATCCGTCGACTCAAGACTCTTACTACTCACTCCCGTAATAAAATTAACCGAATGTTAGTAAATAGTAAAATGAAACTAAGAGGTTAAAAGAAAAATGAATATTAAGTTTCAATTAGCGCATACGAATTCGTTTCCAAGACGACATCACGACGAATGTCACAATCATTAAGGATTCCGTGACGAGTGTGTAAAAAACAACCTTGCCATGAGTGATAAGGTGACCGCCCATTAAGACTCCTAATAACAGTTAATACATGTAGATATGTGTTGTTATTTTAACGCCTAACGTATTAGAAATAATACGAGTCCTAACACTAATAAATAATTCATAATTTAAAAAATTTCGGCTGCACTTCCCCTATATATTTAACAAACCTCCCGCTCAAACATCAAGAAAATACATTTACATTTATATTATCACCCATAAAATCCATATCAAACTTCTTCACAATTTATTGTCCATCCTCCTCATTCAATCAAACGTTATGATTATGAGTCCCAACACTACCGGGGCTGTCCATACTTAAAAAAAAAGCGTGCACTTCCTATATATTTAACAAACCTCCTGTTCAAACATCAAGAAAATACATTTACATTTATATTATCACCCATAAAAATCCATATCAAACTCCTTTCACAATTTATTGCCCATCCTCCTTTATTCAATCAAACGTTATGATTATGAGTCCCAACACTAACAGTTGTCCATAATTTAAAAAATTTCGGCAGAATTTCCCCTATATATTTAACAAACATCCTATTCAAACATCAAGAAAATACATTTTACATTTATATCACCCATAAAAATCCATATCAAACTCCTTTCACAATTTATTGCCCATCCTCCTTCATTCAATCAAACGCTATGATTATTATCAAGAGTTGCAACCATTCGTGAATAAATTGTTCATGCAAAAGAATAAGCTAATGCAATATGGACTAAATAGTACATTTAAGAAGATAGATATGTGAGAACTTACAAGTCCTGGTCACATGCTCTCGATGGGACAATGTTCCTCCAAAGGTGTATGGAAACACTAACCCCTCTCGGTCCTCCCTTCCTATTAGTGGAATTCCGACGGCTGATGGTAATCTGGCCTGATGATGACCAAGCATCGATCCAGCTTGCCCAAATGTCTTCACTTATATACCTTGGTCGCTCAATTACAAGTACCTTATTAAGAAAATCCTCAGAATCTAACACTCGCCGTTTCTCCCAAATGCCGTAGACGAGGCGATCGAAGGAAGAAGAATTCCAATAAAAAGATTTCTCAAGGATTTTAATGAACAAACGGATGAACATAATATATTCTCTAATATTACTATATAATTTAGATTATATAGTAATTAATATACAAAAAGTAAAAATATTTTTAAATAAGTTATTTAATTAAACTCTTGAAAGAGAATATCTTTGTCTCCCCGAGATATTTTTCCCACAAATATCCATAAAATTCTAATCTCTCCTCAATGTACCGGGCCATTGTGCGCGGAGTTAACGCACTTAGGATAAACTGGATGAGAACGAAAATGTAATTGTGCGATGGATACACCTATGAGAGAGTATGTTAAAAAAAAAGAATTTATAACTCACTGTTTTCCGACAATGACAATATATATCCGCCCATCAACGCCAACCGAACCAGGCAATGGACCTTCACGCATCAGCGATCACGCGATGGTTCGCACGGATTCTCCGAACTCAAGGGCTAGAGACGTCAAGGTGTACGAGGATGGCGGCATGGATAAACCGGGCGATGAAGATGCCATGCCCATACGGGGAGGTGCTGATGCAGGAGATGATCCATCCCATTGACTCCGTCCGCTCCCCCGATATAGACGAGCACATCCCGACTTCTGAGGTTGCATCGATCCCTGTCCGCCTCCTATTATTCATAGTTTTGACCTGAAAATATTAACAATCATAATTAGACATTAAATTATTACATATACATGATTATCTCGATCCAATAATGCAAATGTCTAGAGGTATAAGTTAATTGAAACATAAATAACTAATGATATTAAATTATCTGCGTTTTGCTCACGTGGGCGAACAGGTATTCGCTATCATCGGCATTATTATCACAATTTTCTTCATTTTCGGTAATTAGAGATCAATTAAACTCCAATTCGGATGCTTAGATTTGGATTCCTCGTCAGATCCAATGTCAACAAATTCATTGTCCATACTATTCAAAGGTTCATTATCACAATATGGCAAGTTTTGTTTATTCATGACCCTCCACCTCATCTTCTGAAGGCTGCATCAATTAGTTTGTCTTGCCTTCGCGGCTTTCATTTCAAATAGCCTTTTTGGGTTTTACCTTTACAAGCGCCAACCAATCATTTATCTCGATCACAAGGCTAGGAAAGGAAGGTAATACACGAGGTTGTATAGCCCAGCACAAAAGGTTCAAAATTAGCAAGTCTTCTCCTTTGATTGATTTGACCAAGTTGTAGCACGATTGACTTTGATTGAAGCGATGGGTGTTGGATCAAACCACTCGCATAAATAACAATGTTTTATTGGCAGCGGGGTATTCAATTTCAAGATTTACGTAATTTTACCATAATAATCCATCAATTCACCCTTAATGCAAACTCCACTGTTTGTAGTTGCCCTATTGTTACCATGCAATTGTGTATGATATTTGAAGCCATTGATAAAATAAACCGGGTAAGATTTAACGATGCGCAAGGTCCTTTAGCAGTCGGATATGAAATTATTTTCAATTAGTTTGTGGCCTTTTATATAGAAAATGTTAATTGCTATTTAATCCATTTACATAAAAAGTATATAGTACGTGTTGTAGTTTGCAATCGAGGAAACTTACATATGTCTTGAACCATGAAGGGAAGTGTTTTAAACTTCCTTATTGATATCATTTGCGTTATATGTGGCATAAGCTCCACGTAACCATTCTCACTTATAAAGCGCATCCAACCACGTTAACAATTACATATCCATTTGGTTGCAATAAACAAATTAGCAACTTCAAGCGATAAATTAAACTACTTGCACAAATGGTTGAATTTCTTGACGAACCGATAATATGTAACCGTAATGCGGCATCTAGTTCATAATACGTAAGCATTCTTATAGTTGCCGTCCGTAGCATTCGACACGGATGCGTGAATATCAGGTAAATTTCGGCTTCATTGGCATAGTTCGCCACCATCGTCGACTACGAGAATTTTTACGGCTTAGCGTGATAACATGCGACTCAAAATAATGAGAACAAAATGTACCTTCTTCAACCAAGTACGCATTGCATATAGAACCTTCAACTCGAGCTTTATTTTTGACATTTTTTTTCAAATGATACAGATACCTACATGAAATTTGTTAATCACGTTAACATCAACCTAACAAATTGTGAAAATATCTCTCTCTCTCTCTCTCTCTCTCTCTCTCTCTCTCTCTCTCTCTCTCTCTCTCTCTATATATATATATATATATATATATATATATATATATATATATATATATATATATATATATTTCAGAAGTGGCATTTACCTTTCAAATGGATACATCCATGTGTTGA
This sequence comes from Tetrastigma voinierianum, assembly GCA_016808115.1. Taxonomy (NCBI): domain Eukaryota; kingdom Viridiplantae; phylum Streptophyta; class Magnoliopsida; order Vitales; family Vitaceae; genus Tetrastigma; species Tetrastigma voinierianum. Next base: position 19,160 of record JAEQBH010006012.1, read on the forward strand.
GCAGGTCTGCCAGTTTGGCCTCATGTGCTAAATGTCTTAGATAAATGTTCCATAATGTCAAGCTCGATTGGAAATGATTCCTCAGTTTGCAAATGATTACCGAATTTCTATACAGTTTTTCCATATCAGCTATTGTTATCTCGAGAGGAAGTCAAGTTTTTTTGAAAATAAGCAACTCGGTTATTGCTTCCCAAGCTTTAGAAGGCAACAATTCTGGCGGCCGCGCTCGGCCTTTGCATGGCATTGTGATCATGGCTTCATTAGAACAATTTGAATTTTCTCATATCCTTACACCTCGCTAAGTTTGACACATATCCATCGGAATTTTATATTTTTCAACCAATCACACTAACACCTTCTTTGTCTTTTATCAAAATAACAAGCTTTGGATGTTACGATCACGAAATCCTATCCAACTTCGTTTCTTTAAGTACAATTGCAAATCTTCAGTGATTTTGCATTGTCTTTGCTCTCCCTTCAATATTCGATGTCGTATTGAAAATATTGTCGAAAATGTTTTTCTATGTGCATCACGTCAAATTATGTCTTATTATATTTGTCTTTATCTGATGAAATCCCAAAAAATACTACGTTTATCACCCAAGAATTTTTGAAATGATACTATTGACTTCTTGACTTCAGCATTTACTTTCATGCTTGATTCTCGATCTCTTGCAAAATATCCTCACCAGATCTATTACGTGGAGGAGGGGCAAAGACAACTTTATTCTTAAGAAATCTCTATTTATTGCGTCTAAAGGGTGATTTGGAAGAGGAGAAATTTTACGTGATTATCAAACCCGATATTTTACACCCATTAGCTAGATAAAATGCATCGAATCATTTCCCTGATGGGTAGGCAATTTCCCAGTAGTGCTCCAACTAATGACGCAGCATATGCGGAAAATACGCTAACAATCCATCCATTTGCTCTCATCATGAAATTTGTTTGAGGACACATCATAATATTTGACACCTGTAGGCTTCCCATAATTGAAGCAATTGATATTATTAGGTGAAGAAAACATCAATCCCTTGCTTTGGATTCTTAGGACGGCACAGTGCGTAAGGCATAGCCTCTTTCATGCACATCCGAGGGGGCAAATTATACGAATTAGATGAGTTGGCCCGCTGATGGTATTGGTGGCTTGATTGCTGAAGCTGAAATCCATACGTGTAAGCCGACCCTCACATTTTCTGCTATCGGAAGCCAATCTCACGGGTGAATGTCGGTAGTATTTCCATGCAGCGGCATCAGATGGATGGTTCATTACTCATACGTGTGTTCATGTACATTATACTTACCTCGTGATAGATCGCTTGAGTCACATCGAACGAATACAACCTCTGAAGTCTTGGAGTAATAGGAAAATAATACATCCGCTTCCATGGCACTAATTTATGCTTCCTATTAGAATTGGTGAAGCTTGAATCTCGTTCGATTGCAAAATTGCGACTCATTAACTCTCGTCATCCCCCAAAAATCATGCATCTAGCGATAGATCAATTTTTCAGCTGCCAAACCAGAGGCTGGAGTACTTCTTCATTTCATAAAAGCGTCAAACTATATTATTGTCGGTGGTAAAGTCATTGTACCGCGACAGTTTGGTTCGGCACCGTCGGAAATATGACCTTCTGATTTAATATTTAAAATTCGAGCAACTGATCCCAATTGTGTCATATTATCACATCCAGGCCACAATTCCTGGTCAGATGCACTAAGTAAATCGAAAAAAATGCATCAGGGTTAGGTTCTTATAACACGCGCGCCTAAATTGGGCGAATTGAACTTAAACTAAGTCAAACCATTGCACATATGGATTCTCTATATCACAAACATTATCGGTCATACAATACGGACCCCGAACATCGAGATCAAACCTTTAGTTTCAACTTCACGCTTCTAGAGCGAGCTACTAATTAATGGCTCTCCATGCCTTGTCCATTCAAAATAGTGGAGGCCTGAATCCATTTTTAGTATATGGAGATGCACCTCCTCAGTTGGCGAGATAACATACCGTGTTTGCACTTCTTGCATAGACATCTCAATTTTCAAACCGTCCATGTATGCGGTAGAACTTGTATTCTATAAAGTGCTAAACTCCTTGACAAATTCTAAATTAATATACCCATCCCGGTGTTAATCTTCTATACATCAACCACATCCATATTACTCATTAATATTAAGCCCAGCAGCAAAAATCATAAGGTGAAGTTAGTACCATCACGTGTCAATTATTGTATTTTATTTGAACTCAATTCTCTAGCCTACTATTTACGCTTTAATCCTAATTAGTTTTATAATGATTCATTTCCCTAAATTAAAATCATAAATATTTTTTGTAAAAAATGGTGGGGGTTCCCCTATACGGGTCCACATCCTGTGAACATTAAATTTACTTGATAAAATATCAGCCAATCGCAACTCACAACATGGCCTTGACTTACGATTGTGTGGGCAATTTTGTTTTGTTGATGAAAATAAAACGATTGGGGATGGCAAGTGCGGTCTGGCTTGGTGTGTGGGCAAGCATATGGAGCAAAGAAATGGGGATGGGAAAAATCACTCTGAAACAAAATCCCAAAAATCCTTACAAACAAATTCGAAAAATCTCAAGCCACCAAAATCGAAATTTGATTCAGCTGCTGAGAGAAAGAGGCGATGCTTACCTCTACGGTGGCTCTAGGTGATGGGAGGCAGCGGCTCGGTGGTGAGTGGTGGCGCTGGGCGCGGCGGCAACGAGGCGCAAGGAGGAAAGGGAGCAGCGGCGTCGGAGTCGGCGTGGGCGAGGAGGAAATGCGTCATGTGTCGAGCGAGGAGGAAGGGGAGCAGGCGTCGCGGGAGGCAAGCGCGACGGGAAGAAGGGAAAAGGGGAAGGGGCCGGCGGGGGAGGGGCGGCGCGGTGGCGGAGAATATCCGTCGGACCGGGGTGGGGAGGGCGGCGCGGGTTACGTCGGCGGGGAGGAAAGGAGAAAAGGGAAAAAATAAAGGATGAGAGAAGGAAAAGAAGAGGGAGGGAGAGGGGGAAAATATCATAGAAAATATAGGGACGGAAAAGGGATTCCGTCTCTGTTTAGAAGAGCGAAGAAAAAATAGAGACGGAAAAAATTAAGTCTCTATTTCGAAAACGGAAAAATAGTTTAGTCTCTAAGGTGATTCAAAAGTGTTGTTTGAACCTGTTTATTTAAGGTTCGAAGCGGCTTTTGTGTACTAATCAGCGTAATTGACCCGATTCGCATTGGAAGTCCCAATTTTTCTTCTAATCATATTTTGCTGACTTATTTTTGTAGTTTTACAAGCTTTTAATCTTGCATTGTTGAATCAACCAAGCATGAGGATCCAGAATGAAGCTTGGCATATTAAAATCAGGAGCGAGAACAAAGAAGAACGGGGAGCGAGAAGAGGAATGGAAGAAGAACGGAGGCGGGAAAATTGGCAGTGCTGGTGCAGCAGTGCCAAATACAGCTGGTATGATACAACGCCCAGTGCCAATTTTGTGTGATTGCCAATTTGGCACTAGTGCCAATTTCATGTGTCATGAAATCCTCTCTCCTCCTTGTTGACTTTGATTTTTCTTTTCTCCTTTTTTTCCATTTTTACCCTCTTTGTTTATGCTTTTGAGGCATAATGGTATTTTACTCTAAGAAAAACTCTTGGGAGATTTGTAACTTTTGAACTTTTTGCTTAGTGGAAATACAAAGCACTGTAAGTTCTCCCGCTTTTCTTTTTCTGCTTCATTTTCTTTCCTTTTCTTTTGCTTTCTCGCCTGCCAAACACCCCTTGAGGATGACAACTCAAGGGATGGTTAACTGAACTTTCTCCTTGAAGATGAGGGCTATTGGAGAAGCTGAGGTTTTTAAGAGTAAATGACGGTTCTCATGTGTTTAATGCAAGCTTATGGGCTTTATGGTATTTATGTTTCCATCTCTCCCTCTAGGTTACCTTGACTAACTTTGTGTTGGCAAGCTTTTAGAGTTCGGTGGATGTATTATTAGATCATGAGATTCGTCGTTACCTTCTATTAGTTACTATAGGGTAGATTTAGGGGATATGCTTTTATTGTCAGGAGCATTTATGCTCATTGGAGTAATCATATTTCAAAAGGAAAAATTATTGGGGTTCGGTTTAGATAGCAATGAAGTCCAGGTTCGGGGAAATGACTATATGTCATCCTCCCCAGCAGAGAAAAGGACAGAGGACCTCTCATTTACCTTGAGAACTCAACCCCAGTAGCCCGATGCTTCAAGGAGTTCTTTTTCATATTTTTTTAGTTCGGTTTATTTTTAGTTCACAAACATTTCAACCATTGTTTTTACAAAGCCTTAAAATCCAAGTGAAATTCACCATTTGAGCCAGCGCAAATCATTTGAAGAAAACCCATCCCTTGTGTTGAGCCTAGAACCTCTATCTTGCATTAGCTTTGCTTTCTGACGATAGAGCTTTAGGATATAAATTTGTTGATTCCGGCACCCTGTGGCTCGAATAAAAAAGTGAGAGAAAAAAAATATTTCGTCTCTATTTAGAAAGATGGAAAAGTATTGAGTCCCTATGTGTAATGAGATTTATAATATGTTGTTTAATGTGATTTTGATGGCTTTCGACATTCAAAAAATTATTGATGAGATCAATAAATTTAATTTTGGAGACTGACTCTAATGTTTTTTGAAAAGGAAAAAAAAAATTCGAGCAAGCAGTAACTAACTCTGCTAGCATATATAATTAATTGGTTTTAAACACACCTATTATAATTTATTTCTTATCTGGTATTTTTATACTATATGATAACGCAGTATATTTTGCATATTTGTGTTGCTTCACATAGGCGCACAGTATGACCTTTTGACCAATGTGATTGGCGAGTTATTATTGTTTTACAAGGGTTGTAATTATTAAATACGCTTGCATCTGGAGTTTTTGTTTTGTTGTAATTTTATTTTACTATTAGTAGTATTTATTTAATTGTTGTAATAAAAACAAAGAGACGAGTATTGCTTCTGCGTCTCTATTAGGTCTATTTTAGATCTCAAAATTTGAAGGGAACATATTTAGAGGCGAATTTTGATCTATTTAGAGACGGAAACTATTTTCCGTCTCTAAAATTAGAGACGAAAAATATTCCGTGTCTAATGAGACGGAAAATGTTTTTCGATCTCTGTTAGAGACGGAAAACTATTCGATCTATTTAGACACGGAAAAATTTCCGTCTCTAAATTTCCATCTCTAAAAGTGGCGATATTTATAATTTTAAGGCCCAGAAAATAGAGACCGAAAATAAGGACGAATACTTTCCGTCTCTAAATAGAAATGGAATATTTTTTTTTAAGGTCTCTAATTTTGAAAACGAAGCTATTTTCCGTCTACAAATAGAAGCGAAAAAATATTCGTCTGTTAGAAGGCGGAAAAGTCTCGGTCTCTATTTTAGTGCAAGAATTGGAGAAAATAATAGCGCCACTTTTAGAGACGGAAATTTTTCGTGTCTAAGCCTAGAGCGAGCGTTTTCCGTCTCTAAATAGAAACTGGAAAAATTTTCCGATCTTTAAATTTAAATCTCTATTCTTTGAGAATTTTCTTGTAGTGATGTCTTTTAATCATAGCAGGTTTATCTTTCAAGACAAAACTTGGAAGATATTAAATTCATAAATTTAAGAATGATATCTTTTAAATAATTATTTTTTCAAATTCAAAGTTTCGAGGAGCTCTAAGTTAGGTGACCTTTATTTTTTATTTAATGTTAATCTAACTTTTCTCTTATGAATAATGTTTAATAAAATTAAGTATTTAGGTGATATTAGTTTTTTTTTTTTTTTTTTTGGTTTTGTAAAAACCAAACTAACTCAACATTAAGCAAAAGCCAAAAAAAAAACATCACCTTAGTTTGGATTTTTACCTATATAGCTATCAGCGAAGTAAGTTTATACAAGATGGAATTTAACTTCTTTTTTTTACTACTACTCCCTTTTACATATTAGTACTAAGTTGTATACTATATATCAGTTTTTTAAAAAATAACTTCAATATATATAATTTTTTATTACTTTTAATATTCTTGTCCACCCCTACCCTTCAAGCAGAGATGAAGGGCGTGACATGAGTGTGACTCTTACTTTTTCGGACATTGGTGGGCCCATTTGCAATAAACAAATCCATAAGGAAAATAAAAATTCTATACCACCTTGTAGTAATTAGTTGAAAGCTGTATACGTATTAAAAGTCTGTTTACTTGTAATAATAACTCTCTTAACTTTGGTGTTAAATCATTGAAACTCATGAATTGGACTCTATGTTCAGTTGGCACGTTGAATATTAGAGTGCCGATAATATCTTTGTTTATCAGATAAAAACAGTCATACTAAGCATAACTTAGTGAAATAATCATATTATGATGATAACGTTTGAAATCTATTATCATGTTAGCCTTATATGAGTTGTATACATTTATATGAGTTTTCATATTTTTAATTCTTCCATGAACATATATCTCATGGAATTTAGACATATATCTATATATAAATTTTGAGAATTCAAATACAAACAAACAGATGATTTCTTCATCTTACTTCTGATTATCAATTAGTTCTTATCATTATTCAATGTATCTTATTATGATTGTATATAATGTTCATGAACCTCTATCTTGATAGGAAGAGACACAGATACAAAGATTGTTTGGAAAGATGATCTGATGTAAATAGAGACGTGCACACCTCACAACAATCATTGCACTATTATCAATTGCGACCTTTGATCAGGCGTGTCTGCCATGTAGAGTGTGGCACTCATGGGAGTGTGAAACATGTAGATCTTTCATTATTATTATTAGGTGCCAGCGGGCGTGATTATGTGCATTTGAGCCCATTTATGATTCTTAATCATTGTGAATGGGCAGAAATAATGTTTTCAGGCTTGCTCTCAGCAGTAAGTGCATAATATTTTCTCTCAAACACCATCACACATCCATGAGCCGCACCTCAAGCCAACTTCAACAATCATGGGTTCTTGGTGGATTACAAACAATGTATGGTTTGGAAGTACTATAAACCCAGTTCAAATACATGGATTCTTCAAACCATGAGTTCATTACTGAATCATAAAGTTCTTACATTATGACCTCCATATTCTTCACCCTCTTTATTATTTATTTCTCTTTATACTCTTATATTTCTATGTTATCTTTAAAGTGTGTTTATATATTTTAAATTAAAAGTGAATCTTTTGGTCCTCAGTCTACAATGATTAAACCTGCTTTTGTTGCCTTTTGATCTCCATCTTTTCATTTTAGATTAAGTGTTGTTTTAAACCATAATTATTCTTATCTGTGAAACCTGTGTGTACAATTCTGAGTTGTCGCATCTTAAGCACAAATTAGTTTATCATTCATGTTTCTTATGATTAAATTCAGTCAATACAATGCCCCTCAACATAATGATTGGAGTGTAAATTAGGTGGTAGGTCTTATGGATCAGTCAGTGTGGTTACTCTCATCTTATTATTGGCGATCTTCAGTCTCTCAGTGAGCGTTATTTGATCAACATTGATGATGTATTATATCAAGGCTGAGGCCCCATGAATGTAGTAACAGTCTCTGCCATCAAATATAAAAAACAAACCAACATAAGTGATATCATCTATATTGCATTAAATATGAAATATTTAAATTTAGGCATTACTTATCAACAGTGTGATGTTGTATTTATATATGTATTCACCTGTTGAATCTATGGTGGTGGGTGCTAGATCAAATATGGTGTGTGTGATATACTCCATATCATGGATGTGAGTCCTCTAATACCATATAAAGATGATGTGACCAATCTTTCTACAGTGCCTTTGTAAGAAGCGTATGTGAGTGCACTAAATATCATTCCCAAGTGTTTGTTGGAAGTGTGTTTTTAAGATGTTGTGTTTTGAGTTAATATTTTGAAAAATTTATCTGGTGGGAGATCATTGGCTTGTGATGGATTATTATTCATAAGATATTTATCATTAAATTATTTTTTTAAAATTATTAATTACATCAATTATTAAACATACATTAAAGCAGAATTTGAAGGTGTCATTTACATTTAGTTAATTATATAATAATGATTAATATACTTTTATTCAGTTGGAATTATTACAACTATCTTAATATGTTTTGAAGGATCTAATATTCAACTTCAATTATTGATTGTTGTTAATTAATGATGTGTATATTAGTCAATATCTCTTAGTCATATATAATATATTTTGTTAGAATAAGATCTCTTTATTCAAATTTATAAGCAGAAGTTGATATTTACAGGTTGCAGAATTATAGGGTAAAAAGAATCCATTCTACATTTTAATATTATAGATTAATAAAGAAGTTACAAAAATTATATTAATAGAACTTATTTAGGATTATTATATAATAAACTAACCATTGTCAAATAGTGTTTCTTACCTATCAAGCAATTAGTTATGGGATCTGTCACTAATTAGTTAGACTAGGGTCCAACCTCGGCCTATTATCAATTTTGGCTCTTGATGGCTCAAATTGTTTCTAGAGTATAAATCTAACAATCTCTCTTTTCCTCTTCCTACTATTATATTTTCTCTTGATTTTCCTTATATGTGTTATGAGAGTAGTATAATGGAGTTTATAAAGCGTAAATTTTTTTCCTTTTCTTACTGTTTATATATATATATATATATATATATATATATATATATACTCTATATATATATATATATTGCAGCACAGGTGGCTCAGTGGTAAGGGTTAAAAATAGGTTTATAAGTCCAAAAGGATTCGAATCAAAAGAACAAAGTACTACAACGATGTAATAGAAAAGTAAGACTTATTTGGCCATGTCATAGTTGCAATACAAACCTCTATATATCTTTGTTCTTATAAGATAACGATTCTCCTATTATTCCTAAATTTTCAAAAGTTTTATTTCATTTTTAAATTAGGATAAGGTACACAAATGCTCATGATGTTTGGTCATATGTTCAATTTGGCTCTTAAACCTTTTTTGGGTCCAATAAAGCCCTTAGCGTTTATTCTATAAATTTGAAATATATTCACAGATTAGAATTGAATGGAAGGAACGAATGAAGTCATTGCCTAACAAGTAACTTCGTCAGGTGCGGTGTATGTCGACCAAATTATGTCATGTGTGGGTGACACATCAGTAGCGTTAAACGATCATTTGCCCATCTTTTTATTCCATTGACAGTAAGAACATATTTGAGCTACATAACAAATATTAGGGACAGCATTGAACTTAAAAAAAAAATTTAAGGTCAAGTTAGACATATGAGTAGCGTGGCCTTTAAGCCCATACCCACTACTCAATAGGCGCTGGCCCACGCAAGCCCACCGCCTGGCCCGCATCATGCAGAGGCCTAAGTCGACTTGCCATATTAAAACCATACGGGAACTAACAAGACAGGAGAGTTTTAAACCCCGTCTAGAATCCCAACTCCCTCAGCCGGCCATCCTATCGCATATGGAAAGAGTATTATGGATAACTATATTATGGAGGAAATCACTCGCAAGATATTTTTCCACGGATCTTCCAGTGTTCAAATCTCATACGTCTAAAGCTTATTAATGCCAGTAAGAATAACTAGTCCTTGATAAGGAAAGAGAAATGCTATCGCCCAAAATCACAAGATTATATATCTTTCACAAAATCGGAGAAATTCGAAGATCTCACTTGAGAGACTCCCATTCGAAGGGAAAGGTATGCTTATTAATTCTCTTCCTTTTCTTCTCCATCCCTTTTGCCCACTTAATTATCGGAGAGGCAGTCGGCACACCACCACCGGACCCTTTTTGTGTTTTGCAGGTTTACATCACATCGTTGATGCCTCAAAGGTAAGACGATCCAGGTAACAACAAAACATATGGCCAAACATAGACACATTTGTGTAGGTGCCTTATCCCTTTCTTTGTATGAATGAGTCAAAATAATTAACACAATGAATTTGAAGTAGCAAATAAAAAGGATATGCCAAATTTAACCCTATTTTTATATCCCTTCAATTTTTTTTTTCGTTCCTTCGTGAACTTACCAGCAGAAAGCCTGATGTGGATTCTGAGTAAACTTCATGTTCATAAACCTCCAAGAAAATCCACAATATCCTTTTCTTCTTCTCGCTTCTCTCCCTCTTCTTCATGCTCCTTCAATATCTTCTCAGAATCTCATCATACCTGAAGTTGATATCCAAGGCTTTCCTCCCATGCATACAACCAGAAACCCAAACTCTTCATTGGCCCAAACACATTCCCAAGAATTAACTTTACAGCCAACTGAAGCGACTCCTTCACCATCTCTATCAGCCTTTCAACTTCATCATTCTCCTCCGAATACCTTTTTCTCATAACAACCCGGCATGATATGTTGTTCGTGAGCTTCACCATCTCTGCCCCTATATCAACGGCCTCGCCCCAATGTCTGGAAGGATTTGTATATGGAGGAAGAGAGGAGGTGGAGGCGGCCTATTAGGGGAAGAGCCGGTGGGCTTAGCGGGAGGCTAAGAACAAGAAGAAGAAGACGGGTAGTTGGTTTTGTGATTCTGTTGAAGAAGAAGGATCTGGGCAGGAGGGCTGAAATGAAGGAGAGGATGAAGAGATGGTATTAAGTATCGTATTGGAGATCAATCAAGGTAGCCATTGCTTCCAAGTTTTCTCTTAATAGTACCAGTGGCACTAATCACCGGATAGAGTGATAATTAATACATTTTTTCTCTCTTTCTTTTTTTTTTTTTTTTTTTTTGGAGAAGGGATTCATTTTAGGGAAGAGGAACATGCGAGAAAAATCCCATGCGATTAGAAAAACTCCTTTCGAAAACAGATCATAACTAGAAATATAGGGGTTTAGATATGTTGCATTAAAATATCGTGAGGTCATGTACTTAAATACTAGGTGAAGTTACAGAAAAGTATTATAAAATGGGTTTGGAAATCTTTGAAAGTGGATATTTCTTTATAGTGGGTAATAGAAAGAGGAGTTGGAAAATCTTCAAAAGTGTAGGTATTTCTTTGTAAGGGATAATGGAAAGAGTGTAGAATTTTTAAATGGGGGGAGAAGCCGTGTAAAATTTTTAAATGGGGGGAGAAGCCATCAGGATTAGTTCTTCCTTCATTGTGGATAATGGAAAAAGGGTAATTTTTTTAAAAGATGGGTGTGTAACTCTTTGAGAAGTCCTTTTAATGCCATTCACTCTCTCTCTCTCTCTCTCTCTCTCTCTATCTCTCTCTCTCTCTCTCTCTATATATATATATATATATATATATATATATATATATATATATATATAAACAGGACTGAGAATTAGAAAAAAGCCCTATTTAGAATATTAATAGTCCTTGACGTCGGGGATGGGAGGATTTGTGGGGGAACTATTTGAAAAATAATAAAAAAATTAAAAATAAATCTAAAAAAAAAATGTAGTTTGAAAAATAATTCTACATATAATATAGTTTTCTCCACATCATCAAGTCTCATCATGTTGAAGCTTGAAAATTTTCAAAATTATAAAGGTGTTTCTTCAAAAGACATTTTCAATTTAAATTAAAGATTTTCAAAAATATGAAAGTGCCTTTTTAAAAGACATTTTCAACGAAATAGTGTAAATGTGTCTCTTTAAAAGACATTTTCAGTGTAAATTGAAAATTTTCAAAATTATGAAAGTGTCAATTCAAAATAGTTTAAAGATGTTTCTTCTAAAGACATTTTCAATGTAAATTAAAATTTTCCAAAATTATGAAGTGTCTCTTTAAAAGACACTTTCAGTATAAATTAAAAATTTTCAAAATTATAAAGGTATCTCTTCAAAATACACTTTAAAATAGACATTTTCTAGGAGGCACAAACTATATTAGATTTAAGAATATTTTAAACATATTATATTTGGAAGGATTTTTATTTTTAAACTAGATGTCTAAAAACCCGGTTTGTGGGAGGTTAGAGTCCCAGTAGGCAAAATGATATGGAAACTTTTTATCTATAACATCTTTTAATTATTGAATTCATTTCAATTTAGCTTTTTTTAAAAATGATATGGAAATATTGGTTAAATATTATCTGGGAAACTTGTTAAAGGAAATGGAAAGACCATTACGATTTATTATTGACTTCCAAAAGTCGTAGCTAATTGACTCTTTTGATAATCTTTTTGGGTTATAAATTATTTGATTATCAGGGATTGTGACTAGTTAATATTGTCAATTGTGTCATTGAAAAGGAGGAAGAAAAATATGATTGGCTTGAAGAAAAAGACATATAATGCAAACGAAAAGGAAAGCAACCAACGATACGATATGTAGACAAAGCAATGTGGAAAGACAATAGTAGATAGGAAAAAACACAAGATCAAAGTTAAAAAGACCTAGAACTGCCTCCTCTAAATGATTATTCTCTCTTATTAGTACTAGTAACAGCAGCTAACAGCATTAGAAGGTTATATATATATATATATATATATATATATATATTGCTCTTTTCTGACTCTTTAGGCTTCTTCTACTTCTCTACTTTTCCATGTCACCTGCATCAACAGAAACCCAAATGATAACTAGCTATAATATATGATATGACAAGAACACTACTTACCATAAATGAAGGGAATTGAAGAGAGTAGTAGTGGTAGTAGTAGTACATGGATCAAAGTTGGTGGTGCACTTCTCCGGGAGCAGCATGGCCATGTTCCTGTCGCGCCCGGGATATAGGAGGGCCGTTTACAAGCACACAGACAAGGCTGGCCGAGTGTTCTCGGCATTGCAGCTGAGCTTAGCTGACGGATCGGGCTGAATGGAGCCACTGCTGGTCTACAAGGTATCATCTGAATCAGAGCAGAAGAAGGTGCCACAAAGTACTACTGCCTCTCCCTTGCCCCACTAAACCTCCTGCTATCATCAACAAAAACACCATCAAGGATTTCGATTTCAATTTCAAGTAGTTGTAGTGTGTAAGCTTCATGTCTAGATCTGAATTCAAAATGCAAATTAAACTCTCTGTTACAGCATTAATTTTCCTGGGCAAGCAATAGAGATCACACCACACAACAGAAAGGCTTTACATATATATATATAGATGTATGTATTGGCTCATGCCCCATATGCATGTCTCTCCTAACCCGAGATCACACTGATCATGCCATGTTTATGGCAGCTCTGCTCTGTTACTCACTTTGCTTCAATTCACAGAAAAAATGCCCAACATTGTGAAGGTATTAATGTGTGAGGCGGTTCCTTAAACCCGTCTTACCTGAGTCCTCTCCTCTGCAGTCCTGAAACTTGGAGAAGAAATGTATTCCCTCCTCCCACTTTCAGATAAAAATTATCACATATGTTGAAGCAAAAAATAATAGTAACTCATTATTAAACATGAAACTTTGGTCAAAAGGCTCAATCTACGGCTGAAAGAACAAAACAAGTTCTATCATTTTTGAGATGACAAATGCACAATAAATAACCAATCAACTCCTACTTTGACCAAGAAAGTTTTCTACTAGGATTTAGTATTACATGTGCTCCTTTGTGAAAATTCAGTTTTTATATTGAAGAACAATGCTACATTTTTGTTTTTTTCTGGCTAATAGGCAATGGGTACAGCATTAACACAGCCTGATTTCTGACAAATTGTTTCATCAAATAACCATGAAAAGAAAAAGCAAATTATTTTCAGGTTACAAGTTATCAAGAGCTCTGTTTTGTTTCCTTTTAGATTGATTACAGCAAAGCCTAGTTCAACAAATGCTCCAGCACACATGGGTGGATATCTAGCAGCAAGTGGGGATTCCGCAAAATGGCCTAAAGGCTTCAGTACAGCATCAGATGCAATGTGTGCAAACAACTGGAATGAAAAAGAAAGAGAGAAAGCGTAAGGGAGCCTAGAAAGTTCCTGAATAAGGATGATGTTGAATATTTGCATTGGATTCACTTACTGTTGAGGATACTCTCCACAGACTCTGATTTTGCTTGGTAGCTAGTTTAATTGCATCTACTGTCCTTCCAGTCACAACAGCTTCATGCAGCTATGTGCGGTCTCCAGCTGTTAGCCATTCTATCACCTTGCAGTTGAAGTAAGGTAAAAGCCGCCCTAATAGTAACACGTCCAATTATATCCTGATAATTATCAACAAACTCAAAGCACTAATTCTGAATGAACCATGACAAGGCTTTGCCATTTTGTTTCAACTCATAGTACAGGTTTTAAAGATGAATTCTCTAGTTCTTAAGCATCCAAATTAGTTACATTTTATTCATATACATCACCATTGAATAATCAGATAATTACACCAACAGATTGACATTGGATTAAATGCAACTAAACTGTTGACTTAATTCATCTGATCTTTATGAACATTATCAGGGACCGTGTAATTTATATGCTTTATTAAGTATAAGGGACCGTTAGTCGTTCTACATTTCCATAGTAGAAATAGCAATTGTGCCTCGTACTTTAAGAAAACATGCTTTCAGCATTGTGATAGTATTTATTGACAATTACATTGTTTAAGGTAAGAAATATAGGTGGCAATTAGCAACTAGCTAGCGCACTAACAAGCAAACACCACTGTTAATCACTAAAACCTTGGTCAAAATGATCTTACCTGCTTTCCAGTCTGAATAAGGAGACATCCTACAGGAACCTTCACTTCCACTTTCTGTCCATTTCTTAGCCAAATGTTCAGCCCAGGGAATCTACTTCTCCCATGAATTGTTAAAAAGTTAAGGTCATAATGGTATCCTGCAAACACAGTTCCCACTTGCCCATAACGTTGGAGGTCACTCCCAGTGGGAGCAAGAAGATGAGGTCCCTGGTGTTTGCAGTGAAGAGCACTTGTTAGAAAGAATGCTAAAGAAAAGGAATGAACAAAAGAATTCAGTGATGAAGAAGCTAAAGGGAACTTAATACTGAAGTTCTCCTCAGAAAGAATAAAGAAAGAGATTTTACTATAACAAGTATTGGTAGCACTTGGAACAATAAGAAGAATGCTAGAGAGAAGAAGAAGCGAACTCAGTGATTAGAAAGAATCTAAAGAAGGGTCTCCAAAGAATAAAGAGAGATTTTACTGTAACAAGTATTGGTAGCACTTGGAGTAATAAAGTGGGCCTCAATAGAAAACTCAAATATTACTCATCCCACTATGAGGAACATGCGAGTTTCCACGGGAAGTAGGAACAAGTCAGAAAAGAGATGGATAGAGGTGTATTTGCAACCTCCACAAACATTATTCTTAATGCTTTCTGATCAAACCATTTCAGTCATTAATTCCTTTCAATGCTTTGATTTACTGCTTCAGAATTCAAAAACAAAAGAAACATGAAGAAATGTTCTGGAAATTGATGAATATACATAAGAAAAGTGAATTCTTAAATATTATTCACCTGCTTCATGAGAGAAGTGAACGAATCCTTTGACAAGCCAAATCCAATTGCTGCCATTTCAGCAACAGCCTAAGTGAAAAAAGTGTGCAAAATCAGTGATCCCATAAAATATATGCAGAAGAGAATGACATGAAAGAATAACAAAAATGCTCATAGCTCACCTCTATTGCTGATACCATTTTGCATCCCCAGGAGTCCATTGTGTCTTGCCATTCAGGAAAACCTTCAGGTATAACAGGTTCTGAATTAAGTTCCTGTACAGGAAGAATGTCAATTAAAAACACATAGTTCATTTACTATTAACAATCTGAAAGAGGAGGAAAGGAGCAAAACCTGGAAGCGGAGTATTTGAAGGTAGGGGCCTACTCTCCACATGTCGCCATTTAGGATCTGGTCCCTTGGGGTTGAAGGATTTGGAACTCTTTGGGGTGCTCTTAACTTCTTTTGCATTTTCCTTGTCAACCAGACCGTGGAACTTCAACTCCTTCTGGTGTAACCCCAACCTGTTATTTCCATTCACACCACAATTCTTTCATGTATGTTTTCTAATATATAGAAGCAACCCCATGATATGAAACAGGAAATTCACTGTGCAAATCAATCTAGAATCAGAAAAATTTTGAGTTACCAAGAGAAATTTCTCTTCTTTCCAGATCACTAACAAATGGGTACTGGCAAGAGAAGCCAGCTCTCCTTAAAGTTTCATTCAAGGTACAGTAGATTTAATTCAGAATTCAAATTTCCTTGGAATTCAAAAAGATTGCGAGGATGAAGAATTCTTTGTTGGTTGGAGTCTGCTAAATTTTTAATTACATTTAATTTATTAAAATAATAATTTGGACTTTCATTCTCCGTTTAAATTTAAAACCCAAATCCATGTGTCCCACAAACTTACATTTAATTTATTAAAAAACATGATGATTCTTCTAGTGCAGTTTAAGCCTTTAAACATAACAAAATAGAAGAAAGAGAAAATAAATCTCAAAAATTTCACTGATCATAGAATTAATTCTTATGGAAGTGAGGCACTACAAGATAAACATATCATTCATAAAATTCGAAAACAATGTTGACCTCTTGGACAACATTAAAGATTGAACATGCCAT
The DNA here is from genome assembly GCA_016808115.1 of Tetrastigma voinierianum. Lineage (NCBI taxonomy): Eukaryota > Viridiplantae > Streptophyta > Magnoliopsida > Vitales > Vitaceae > Tetrastigma > Tetrastigma voinierianum. The sequence continues at coordinate 35,632 of JAEQBH010006012.1, forward strand.
GGAATTTAAAGGTTTTGAAAATTTTCTTTTAAACCCAATCAATTTTTTTTTTTTATCTCTCTTCCTTTCCCACATTTTCTCTGTAGCAACCAGATGGAACATATACTCCTCCAGATTCTAAACTCTAATGTTATGCATAGTGTATAACATTAGAGTCTAAGGCTCAACCACCATTATCATTCTTGTTCCTTATTTTTGTCCAGGGGAAATCAAATGGAATACAATATAAGAGAATTGAAACATTATCAATCGTAAGCATGTTTTGAAACTATTGCTCAAAATAACCTTTTTCTTCTTGAATAGTTTGGAACCACATCTCAAAAATGCAGCTTCTCTATAAATTAAAAACCACAGTTTTAAAATGTGGTTTCTAAATATATACTAAAATTGCAGTTTTAAATGCAATTTCTAAATTTCACAGATAAAAAAAAATGCGATTTCTAAACTTATACTAAAGTTGCAGTTTTAAAGTACAACCTCAAACAAGTTTTGCAAAAAAATATCAAAAAATGAATTACATGGCCAAATGGAACATTTTGAATAATAGTTTGAGAAGAGAATAAAAATCTACATTTTTTCTGATCAATAAAAAAAAAAAAGAAAGTATATTAAGAGGCGCTAAAGCTGCTCAAGAAGTACAAAGAAGAAACCTTACCCCTTTTACAAAAAAAAAAAAAACGTCCACAAAAGAGGATAAGGACCCATTTAATATTAAATGGTATTTAATTCTGTATTTTGGTTCCAAGTAATCTTTTTGGAAGTAATTTTTAAATTATGGTTCAAAACTAATTTTTAAAAATAAAAATAAAAATAAAAGAAGGTAATTTGCACTGTATGTTCAAAATATGTAAATAACCTCTGTTCTGATTGGCCATAAGAGAAATTTGACCTTAAAGTCAATAAAGATCCATCCTACTTATCGTTTTCTTCTCCCAAGTATCCCAGCAACCAAAAGAGCTTAAAATGCCAAAGCTTCAAACTGCACCCAGTCCCTAGTACAACGATTCACGAGCTGCTCCACCGATTAATAAGTAAATTGGCCATCAATATTAGCAAATATTGCAATCGATGCCATTATATCACTCGGTGGAGTATGGAGTATTACGTTGAATCTCCAAGCATTTTTCTTTCAGAAAAGAAAATTAAGACCAGGAACCAAACGGAGGTGATAGAATCTCAAACCTGGTAATGCAAGTGGCGCCTCTCCTGAAGACCTTGAATTCGCCAGGGCGTTCAGAAAGTACCTCTCCATCGCCATCTGGTGAACCGATCATTGTCTTCGGCAGAGCATCTAGGATCCTTCACAAGCAAAGCGCCGGTCTCTCTTAGGGACCGACTGACCTCCGAGCACAGACCCCTGTACTGATGGTCGATCGAATCTCCAGCTGATTTTCCGGCGATCTCCAAGTAAGGACTCAGATCGATCACCGTCAGCTCCATCGCGATTGAGGATGAGATTTTCTAGAGTGAGAAAGAGAAAAGGCGGCACAAATACAATGGCGGGAGATGGTTCTATAGGGCCGCGGGAATGGGATTGTAGCCGTCGGAGTTTTGGGTGAAAATGACCTTTTTATTTATATATATATTGTTTTTAGGTCAAATAAGAAAGTTTTGTTCAAAATAGCTTTAAAAGCGGCAATTAGAAACGGTTTCATTTTTTAAACTAAACTCAGCAATTAAATTAAATTGAAGACTATAATTAATATTTTTATAAAAAATGGGTTATATTTTGAACCCAAACATTCGTTGCGTTGCGTGTGGTAGCTGACACCGAAAAATCAGTGCATCGAGGAGGACACTTCGCAGTTCGAACATAACGGAAAGATAAATGAGAGAGAGATATACGAGTTTTGTACGGAAAGGGTAAGTTTAAAAATAAAAAAGATAAAATCAATTCGCAAGAAAAAAGTATTGACTAAATAATGCGCGATGTGTAATTGATTCTTACTGAAACCGTCAGCAAAGGCAGCGATTTTGAAAGTTTATTGAATGTCGTCGTTGTCGCGATAAGTATTTGAATTAAGTGGATTTGAATCTTGTCGTTGTCGGTGCGATGATGTACTACGACCAATAAAACAAGAAGATAGGCTTGTCATGTGTCGTGTATAGCGAACCACAAGCGTTTAACGAGAAAAGCAACAAACCTTGTGTTTTCCTTTAGAGCTTTCAAATTAGATAAAATATCTGCAGAGAAAATACTTGTGTGGGTTTTTATAGTACTCCTCATGACACATTATAATATGAACCCCTTTTAAACGAAACATGGAGTTTTGAACTCTTAAAGTTCAATCTAATCGAGGATCGACATACAACAATAGATAAATATGCATTTGCGTGAGAACCTGCGGCTTTCATCATTAATGGCACAATAAACTACATATATAGCTCACTGTGTTTTCCATTATGACAAACAAGCACAGAGGAAAAGCAATGAGAATTTTCATTGGCCACGAGCATGGCAGACGAATGAAATTGAAGTGGTGCATAATTTCCACATCATAACCACAATAAAAAGTACAAAAGCATTATAAACCACTAAGAAGATGAGACCATAAGAGAGAAGTAGAAGAAATCCACTTAATTGTCGCCGTTGACAACGACGGTATTTGAATGAAATCTTTTAAAAGCGTCGTTACCGTTTAGCGACGATCAAATTCAATTGCCGCCGTTCAATTATGGCATCGGGGCATTACTTTAATCAATACTTTTCCCTACGAATTGATTTTTATCTTTTTTATTTTCAAACGTACCATTTTCGTACAAAACTCGAGAGAGAGATTATTAGGATATCGATGGTGTAGGATCATGTGGGTCCCACCTAATATGCGGTCCTGATGAGACTCCTCATATTCTCCATTTGATTTGATGCTATAGTGTAATCAAGAATTAAGCCACATATTACTCCCATTGTTTCCCCTGCTTAAGCAGTCTTAGATTAAAATACTTTATTTGAAAAAAATTATGAAATTAGTTTGAGTTAAGCCCAATATGCAAGTAATGTGTAATACCGTTATTACCTTGTGGTAATTAAATTTTGATTAAATGTCATTATCCATGACAACGATAATTAAATTTTTTATCAAATACCATTATCATGGACAACAGTATTTGATAAAAATTTCAATTGTCGCTATATATGACAATGGTATTTGATAAAAATTACAATTATCGTATCTACTGCTAATTTATATTTTCCATTTTCTAATCTTATTTACGCTGGCATTCTTTGAAGCGTTAATTTAAATTAAAAACTATTTTTATAATTTTTTTCAAATGAATTTGAGTCTTAAACTCCTTAAAAATATTATAAATCAAATTAAAAATAGTTACACGGTTTTTTTATATGTAAATAAAACAATTAGCACGATGCAGCCAATCGACATAAAACTATGGAATACAGTTCTCAACACCCTCAGAAATTTTTGAAGGAAAGAATATAGGGGTAACGATTAAAAGTGACAAATTTCGAAAAAAATTATAAAGTAATATTTTCATTCAAATCAAATACAACTACAAAAAGACACTTTAAAAAAAAAATCCATAACATTTAGTTATATATTTAGAAAAATTTGACAAAATGACCTTGCAATTTATTATGTATTGAGATTTACCTTTATATTTTTAGGGTCATTTTTATCCAAATCAAAACATTTTCAAAATTACGTTTACAAGAGATTGGTTTTACAAATAACTTTTTGTTTTACCTTTTAAATAATTTTTTCAGAATATACCTTTTTGCTATATGCTTCCCAACTATCCCCAGAGAAAAGAATATATACCTTAGCACTTAGTTGAGATCATAATTTTCCCTTTTAACTCAAAACGATATAAAATAACATTATGATGTCCATCATGCCTAACTCACGTGACAAAGCCCTCAATGGTTTTTAAAATGCAAGATATAAGGAAGGGAAGAGAAGGAAAATGTCTCAAATTCAAGTTTCAATAATTAGTATTATATTGTAATTAAAGTATTTAAAGCTATAAAAAAAAAATAACGTTATGTCGACTCTTAGACCAAGAATACGATACAAGGATCCTGTTGAAAAACTGACGATGGAGGTATCAGTTGTAGTGCGATTCAATTAATTCAATAAAAAAAGACAAGCTTGTGATTTTACTGTTTTTACTGAGGAAAGGCGTGTGAATCTTAGACTTGCTTTTTGGCATATGAACTTTCTAGCACAAGTTAGAAGGTCAAATAGGGTCTTTATGGGGAGACTATCTAAATCATAATGGTCCAACTTATGTGAATGGTGAATTAACAACATACGAAAAAATTATCTTTCTTTTGCACATTGCCCTCAGAACAAAACCCACCACTGAATAACAAATGCCAGGCCACCAATAAATTAATAATAATAACCCACCTGGGATTGAATTTGAACATATTATTCATGTTCAAATCTGAGTTTGGATGTGATATCTGAGTCTGGACATGGAAGCTTGGGGGGTTTGGCTTCCTACAGGCTACAAGATCATGGGGCCAGAAGAAGTTTTGAACGAAACAATGGAAGGATACATGGCAATCATGGGGAATGCTAAGGTTTCCATGAGAACATCATTTCTAACACAGTTCCACTCCACACAAGCGATTTTAACAAGACACACAAAGATTTATATGTACCATTCATAAGGGATATGAAATCATTAAAAGTATTACTCATCCTCTCAAATTATGCATTCTAGCACCAGGTAGAAATCTACAACGATAGAAGGACAATTTTGTTGGTGCTAACAGATTAGCAACTCGACTGTTATTACCTATACGAATCTTCCCACTGGATCTCCAATCACAGCTGCTAAGTTCTCATCACTGCTAATCTCTAATTGGTTTAAGTCTCATTCCACTCGATGTTTCCAAAATTAATTTTCTTCCCAAAGGTTTAGTTAGAGGATCGGTGAAATTCACTTCTGACTTTACATAGTCAATGGAAATAATTTCATCTTTCAATAATTGTTTCACAACCCCATGTCTTGGATGAATATGTCTGTTTTTCTCATTTAATGTTTTATTCTTTGCGATCGATATTGCTGTTGACAATCACAATGCATAGAGACCGAAGGTGTCGACTGCATTCTCAAATGAATTCCTGATATAAAGTTTCTTAACCACTGCCTTCTTACCAACAAATCTAAGAGCCTATAAACTCGACTCCACAGAGAAGTAGAGATGAGGGTTTGTTTATATTATTTCAAGCAACAAAGACCACCTCCCAAAGTAAAGACATAATCGCCAGGATTTTATCTCATCTCGAATCCAGAGATCCAGCTTAGCATCGTCAGATCCTTCCAACATACGGAATCTACTATATGTGATACCATATTTCATTGCACTCTTAAGACTTCATTGGGCCTAGCTAATGCACTCCAATGATCATTATTGGGATTATTTATATATCTACTTAATCTACACACTGCATATGCTATGTCAGGTCTAGAAAAGTTCATCAAATACATCATACTCCCAATAATCTGTGCATACTTAGCTTGGCCCACATAATCACCTCAATTTTTCATTAAATGGGTGTTAAGAGATTACAGGTACTCACAGTTCGCATCTAAATGTCCGAACTTCAAAGATTTTCTCAACATAACGCTCTTGTGATAGCATTATACTATCACCCATCTCAGAATCTTCACACCTAAAATTACCTTTACCTTCATTCATATCTTTCTATGTCAAATTGTAAAGCTATAAACTCCCGTACTAACACCACACTCGGTGCCAAGGCTAAAATCAACATATCATCTACATACAATGCAATGATTACACATTCTTTTTCTGTACTCTTTGTATATACACATTTATCCACTTCAACAGATAAAAACCAGTTTTTTAACAAAGCATTATCAAATTTCTCATGTCATTGTTTAGGTCCTTATTTTAAACCATATAGAGACTTGATTAATTTGCAAACTTTATTTTCTCGGTCTGTGTAATGTAACCTTCAAGTCAGAATACAAATTTCTTTCCTAAATCATTTTTTAAAAGATGTTTTAACATCCATTTAATTGATAAAAGTTTGGATGTAGTTTCAAAGAATCAAAATACACATAAGAAATCTTGGTGAATAGGAGCAAACGTGATCAAAATAGTCAACATTTTGTTTTGCAAAAACCTTGGCTACTAACCTACCTTTTATATTTTTCAATAGAACCATTTGCAATATTTCTTTTGAAAATCTACTAGAACTAATAGGTTTTACCTCGAAGGTAACCAACTAACTTCCATGTTTAATTCTTTAAAATAAAGTCAAGCTCAGTTTTAATGGCTTCTTTCCAAAGTAAAGTGTCAGAGGAAGAAATCGCTTCAAAATAAGAGGATTGTTCATTTTCAATTAAGTATAAAAATCATCTTCAAAAGAAACCTCTTTTCTTTGTCTCTTACTTTTTCTCAACTCATCATGAGAGCTTTCCATATCATCCACAGTAGTCGACACATGCTCATCATATGAGTTTTCAATATCATCTACACTTGTGGATGTATGAAAATTTATCAAAAAGTGGAAAAATATGTTCAAAAAATTCGGCATTTTTTGTCTCAATAATAAATACAGATTCTTAACATCATCACTTTTCAAAACCAATCTATAAGTCGCACTATTACTAGTGATACCTAATAAACATCACGCATCAAAAGTCTGATCCTATTTTCCTCTTTAGATCAAGTAACATAACTTTTGGCAAAAACACCTCTATTCAAGGTTAGGTGCATGACCTTTCCATAACTCATAAGATTAATCTTTGCTTAGTTTTCTTGTATGGAATTCTATTTTGTAGATGACATGTAGACAATATGGCTTCACCCTACAGATTATTAGGTACTGAAGCACTAACAAGTAGAGAATTCGTTAACTCTTCAAGAGCCATATTCTTTCTTTCAACAACTCCATCTGACTTGGGTGAATAAGGAGGAGTCACTTCAAGAATTATTCCTTCCTAAATAATCATTTAAAGGGATGTATTCGCCCCCTCTATCAGATCTGATCATTTTGATTTTCTTATCAAGTTAATTTTCTACTTCAGCTTTATAGCTTAAGAACATGTCAAATGCTTCATCTTTATTTCTAAGCAAGTAAACTCTAGTAAACCTAGAATAATCATCAATGAAGGTCACATAAAATTTCTTACCTCCTCTAATCATAGTTTGTTTTAAATCTCCTAGATCGAAATGAATAAGTTCTAACAGTTGTGTTTTTCTAGTCACTGAGTCACATGTCTTTGTTTACCTTAGAAATGGCACATATTTCATATTTACTTAAGCTTTAAATAATCAATATTATTGATAAAGACTGAGGTTGCATTTTCTTAATATATCCACTACTCATATGTCCTAATCTAGCATGTCATACATCATAGGAATCAACCAAGTAAGCAGAAGAAGAAGCATTTCCATTTATAAATTCAAATATACAATACAAAGAGCCCTTGATTACAAAACCCTTTTCCTGAAGATGTGTATTTTTTGTCATTACAATCATATCAGACTCAAATGACCCTTCTTTACCTTTCCCAATAAAGCAAAACTAAATTTAGCAACAATCTTAGGAACATGCGGCACATCATTGAAGGCGGGGCCTTTCGAAGTGGCGTCGGCCTTGACCTGCCTTTCTGAAGCACGACCGGTGTGAGAGTCACCAAGGTGAAACGACCTCTTCGTCATCCCTATGGAGTGTAGGAAGTAAAAACATCTCTATTTGCACAAATATGCCTTGTTGCACCAGAGTTTACCACCCAATTCTTGGAATTGGTCACCATATTAGCTTGTGATACAACAGCAGCTACTATGTCATCTCCTTCGACCAAGTTGGCTTTAAGAGGATTTCCATTGTTTCCAGTTTTTACTCTCTTTCTACATTCGAGTTCATGATGGTCTGGTTTGCTACAAACAAAACAAGCTTCTTTCTTTTTTAAAGTTTGAGAGTTAGAAATCTTGGGTTTGTTATCAAAGTTTTGAGATTTATGTTTGTACCTTTTTGGGTCAGTTTAGACCAAGTTTGCCTTAGTGGTCATCTGTTTTGATCTGATTGCCTTTTGTTCTTTGCGGTTTGTATCCTATATGATGATATGAGAGTTGGATCAACCAGGGACAAACCAGGTAGTTTTTCTATCAGCAATCCTGCTACAAACTGTTCTTGTAGTTTTATTTTTTCAGCTCTTAGTTCCTCCAACAATTTATGGTACTCATTGATTTAGAGTTTTATGTCCTTGTTGTCATCTCACGTTCTGATGGTTGCGTGTGAATTTTGTTTGCATATCCTCGGTGTATTTTATGAGCATTGATTCTCATATGACACTTTACTTGTAGGCACGGTGATGTCAAACAATTCGTTAAACGATGTAGTTAGATGGTATGTTGACAAACCCCTTGTTGCATGTGTGTCTCGAGTTGGGAGCGCGTTTTCGAGTGGAGCAAACAAGCCATACCCACTCTAGTACCATCGAGAATAGAGTATATCTGTTCACCGCGAGTTTGAAAATCGGCCGCAGAACCTGATCCTAGAGATGTCTAGAAGGTTTCGCATAGGCAAGATGCCGCGAGGCCCGGTGGTGTGTGGCAATAGTTGGGAGGGGCTTGTGACCCGAGGCGAGAGAGTTACAGCGGAAGGAGTTATAGTGGAGGAGTTCTTTGTTGAAGCCAAACGAGAGGGTAGGGCTGCCCAGCATTGGTGTCCATGGTCAAATTTCTAAGATTGTTGAAGATGCAACATGTAAAGGTCGAAAAAGACGGGCCTTCTGACAAATGGGAGCAAACGGGAACTGAGAAGATCGTTGGATGCGGGTTCGAGGCCGAGATGTTGTGCGCAATAAAATCAACCAAATAGGTTGGGGGAGAAAAAAAAAACATCTTGAGGCGATGTATAAAACAATGTCCTTAGGAATTTGATTCCCCAACGAGGATCTGTATTCATGACGAGAAGATGAAATTTGGAACGATGGGAGTGAGAAGAACGAGATTCAAAGTTATAGAAGAAATGAGGTTTGAAAAGTGTTTCTCAAACTTAGAACCCATTTAGATTTATAGGCAAAATTATGGTCATTGACCATTAAGAGTAAGATTTAATTAAAAAACGTTATGGATTAAATACAAATTTAATTATTTAGGCTTATAAAAACAAAATTGTGTTTATTCATCATCATTTGCATTAAAATCGAACTTCGACCATTCTATTATGCCTCTAGAACCTCTCTTCAAGTCATGTACAAACCCATAATTGGGTTTTAGTATATAAACCCAATAAAGACTCTTGTCTTTTCTCCACGTGGGACAACACCTTTTTGTAAACTATTATTTACTAACACAATGATCAAAGAACTTTGTTATTTAAAATTCATGCCATCGTGAATACCAGGAATGCAACAATAACAATTGAATAATCATCTTCATAAACATATTAATTTAAGTTATCAAACAATGCAGCATCATAAAAATCATATGCTTGCATTGATAACTATGCAAAACCTAAATGAAACATTGGGATTTTTTCTTTTTTTTTCTTTTTCTTTTGCAGGAAATGTTTATAAGCTGAGACACTATATCATCAGCTGCAATGCTAAGGGGGGGGATTGGCAGAGCCATCAATCAGCCAAACAGATTTAGGAAAAGGAATAGTTTGTTGATGGAAAGCATATATTGGTTAAGAATATCACACACCGAATTTTCCATACCTCTCAAGCAATTGTTGATGGCAGCACCAGGTGGTTCAATATTTGCATGAGAATCCTACCAAAGATTGCAAGATCCCTGCAAAGACCAAGACTGGTGATTAACTTGTGTGGGCAACTGAAAGGTTCCCAATTACTGGGAAAACCTCTTGGGATTTCAGCATGATTCATGGCTAAATGAGATGTGGAAAGAGACAAATAAATATTAGAGAGCAACATAACGAAATCTTGCCATTTGGAATTTGGGAGAAGTGGGTGCCCACATTACTTATAGCCAACAAATTGCAAACATAATTCAATGCTTCAATTGCAAGAATGGAGATTTCTATCACTTACCCTTACACAAGTAACACAATTACCAAATAGCAGGACCTCAAAATCAAACCCCAACCAAACCAATCCTTTAAACCTTCACCATACAAGCTCTCACCTGAATATCCTGACATATGAAAACCCTCAAGCATTACTTACAGGGTGTATCTCCATTGCACTAAAACAGCTTACATTTATTAGAAGTCACAGTTGAATACACTGTGAAACCTAACAGTGATTTCATTTTAATGAAGGAAAAACAAAAAGACAAAAACACAAATGCCCTACCTTAGTACTTGAACAAACATTAAAAACTTCCAAGATCAATATAAGGAAAAAAATTGTAAGTTCAGTAAATTCAAAAACCTAATCGGAAGGGGGGGAAAATAAATCAGTAAGGGGGGCAATAACGCATAACAAATATAAAATGGATGGGAAAGAAAATTTCCATTGATGAAATATTGATAATAATGGTGATTCACAATTGAAAACTCTATAAATAGACTAAGAGTTAACAACCAGAACACCATGATTTACATCTAACTAAAAATAAACCCGAGCAGAAACAACGCAACCTGAGAGGAACCCCACCGAAGCCGTCTCTAAGCCCTCTCACACAGATCCTCCTGTGGCTGAATAACTCCTTAGGCATAATCATGCTCTCTTAGCATGAATAGCACAGAGATTGGTGTCCTCAAAGAGCCCAACCAAATAAGCCTCAGCTGCTTCCTGAAGAGCAGCCACAGCGCTGCTCTGAAACCTCAGATCGGTCTTAAAATCCTGAGCAATCTCACGAACCAGTCGCTGGAAAGGCAGTTTCCGGATCAGAAGCTCTGTGCTCTTCTGGTACTTCCGGATCTCACGAAGAGCCACCGTACCGGGACGGAACCTATGGGGCTTCTTCACTCCGCCAGTGGCCGGCGCGGACTTGCGAGCGGCCTTGGTCGCCAGCTGCTTCCTTGGAGCCTTTCCTCCTGTAGACTTCCTCGCAGTTTGCTTGGTACGAGCCATTGGTAGATCAATAGAGAGGGAAAAGCGTTTGGCGAGAAGGAAAGTGAAGGAAATTGAGAGAAAAATGGTTGTGGATGGAGACCGTGATTTGAAAGATATTTATAAGGTGGGTTTGGAGGGAAACTAGTTTTCGATTTTTCATTTGTGGAGGCGACGCGTTCGATTTGTAAAAATTGGCGGTGAAGATTCGCGGACAGGGGAGAACGCGAATCGTGATCCGTGAGTGGACTTATAAACCAATAGAATTCCGCCACGTCATGGATTAGTTTTTGGCCTCAACTAGGGTCTCTCTTGGCTTATGCCTTCTGGTTTCATTTATTTTCCAAAAAGCAAATTAATTTTGATTTATCTATAATTGGTGGGAATTTTTTAAAATATTTAATTCATTATTCACTACTATAATACTATTTTAATTAGTTTGGTCAATAAGAAAAGTGATGGGGTGTTTTTTTTTTCAAATAAGGATGCATAAAATTTGATGGAAATGGGGAAAATAGTAATATGATAATATTTCATTTGATTGAGGCTAGTTTTTTTTAAATTATAAATTTCACTTATATGAATAACAAGACATTAGAGATTCGAACTATCAAAGGTATTTGCAAGTAAGCATTTGTAATGATTCCAATAATTATAACGAATATGTGAACTTTTCAAGATGGTGTTTAGGTATGTAAATAATGATTTTGAAACTTTAGAAATCTGAATAATTTCTAAAGTTATTATGAAATTTGCTAATACAAAAAAGTAATTTACTATTTAATTGTTTATTAATAGAGAACGTTGAAACTTGCTAGGTTTAAACATTCGTAAATGTAATCATATTTATCGGAAATAAATAAAATATCGTATTCATTTGAATTTGAAAAGGCATTACTAGTATTAATTCTAATGTTTGATGATCAATTTTTTCTAGAAAAGTTATAAAAATTGATTTTAAGATTCTTGTGGTTCTTCATTTAATAGATCTTGTAAGATTTCTTGTCTCGTTTCGCTTTGTAAAAAATAAATAAATAAAAACATCGAAAATATTATATATACGAACGTAGAAATAAAGTCTTTAAGCATTAGAAATTTTATAGAGTTTAACCTGCGTTCTTAGATATAAGAATTAACTCTTTGGTTTATTTTAAGCTCTAAAGGTTATTTGGTTTGTGTTTTATTGTTTTATCTTACTGAATCTTTATTTGGTAGGTGTTTTCTTGCAGGGGTTGTTTGGCAAAGTTTGGGGATGTGGGAATAGTGTCATGTTTTGACCCTATATGATGTCTAGTTTTTTGGGCTGATTTTCGATTAGAAAAAATAGGGAATTTGGGCTAGTGTTTTTCATAGAAAATGTAGTTGAAGTTGTGAGAAGCTTGATGTTGGGTTTTGAATCGCTCAAAATTGAGCCATAGGCTCCGAGTTATGGTCAGTTTCATTTTACGAATTGTCACGACTTAGGCTTTTATTTGTTTGTGTCGGAGTTTTGGACTTATTTTCGTTTAGGAAAAATAGGGAATTTGAACTAGTGTCCTTCATGGAAATTGTAGCTAAAGTTGTGCAATTGATGTTAGGATTTTGAATTACTCAAATTGGACCTCTATAGCTCAAGTTATGGTCGATTTCATTTCCAGAATTGTCATAGCTTAGGCTATTGACTGTTTGTGTCCAGATTTTCGGTTGGGAAAAAATAGGGAATTTGGACTAGTGTCCTTCATGGAAATTGTAGTTGCAATTGTGAACTTGATCATTAAGTTTTTAATCCATCAAGTGGACCTCTACTCTTTCGAGTTATAATCCATTTTAAAAGGGACTGCAATTTGCCTTGTTTTATTATCCAGCGTCAAATTTTGGGATTGATTTCCGATTGAGAAAAAGAGGGAATCTGGACTAGTGTTATTCATGGAAATTATAGCTGTATTTGTAAAATTAATGTAGGCTTTTGAATCACCCAAATTGGACCTGTACAGCTCAAGTTATGGTCAATTTCTCAAGACTGCTATAGCTTAGGCTATTTAATGGTTTGTGTCAGTTTTGGGGCCCATTGGGGGTAGTTTAGATTGGAGTTTGGAGCATTTTGTGGTACATGATGACTTGTTGTGTGGAATGTTTGTGGGCATCTCATCTCTGGTAGTCTTGAAGTCGAGTTGTCGTTGCTTGACTTTGAGTGATGCTTGAGGTGGTAATTGATTGGAGGTCAATATATTGTGTCCTAATTTATTGACATGTGATGAGTTTGTGTATGGATAAGGTCATTGCATGACTTGTTTACTTAAGTTGTTGTGGACATGTTATGTCCGCAAATTTGGCTAGAAGGATAAAGTATGTCATTTCTTGATTAGTGATGACTTGTTGATATTGATATATATTGTGCAAATATGTTGACATGAAATGTGTGATTGTTTGGAAATTTTATGATGATTGATATAATTGTCCATGATGCATGGGTGGTATGCATGAGTAAAATTATCCATATAACATTCATCATATATGTGACATGGTATAGGTATGAAATGGCACATCTCATTGCATATGCACGGGGACATCGCATGAAATGGGTGTGAGTACATGGTTATAATCTCAACACCTGACGGTGTTTGATCGGGTGGCTCTGCGACTTCTGGGACAAGGTCCAACAGGGTCACACGGATGTATGCATGAAAATGAAAATATGTGTCGGGTAATTGCAAGTAGGGATAGATACCCCCTCGGGTGAAAGCCCCGTTATTTTTTGCTATACATATGTGTCTAACGATGAAAGCCCGTAAAAGCATAGGAAGGCTTGTGAAGCTTGCGGTGAGACCCAAGAAATTCGCTACCCACAAAAAGACACATGATTTTGAATATAAATTATCATTGAGGTGTAACATCCAAAAAGCTTTTGGTTTGAAAAACATATGAATGTTGTTGTAAAATGATCATTGGATGTAATCCACAAAGGATGGGTTTTATCACACTTTGACGTCCCCTCACTTGATACGGTCGAGGGAAGGGGCATTACAATTTAGTGGTATCAGAGCCTAGGTTTAGGCTTTTCTGGAAAAATATTACGTTAAAAACGTATCTACGTAGTATTGTGTTGGCCTAATGCGGATGTCCTTGTTTTGGTATTGTGATTAGAATGGATCAATCTCGGGAAGCTATCGGGGCAACAGCTAAAAGCGTCAATCCTATGGACATTGATCCATTTGTCTTTGGTCCATATGAGCTGGCTAGAGGTGAACATGATGTTCCTATCGTGTAAAGGGAAGCGCTACTCAAAATTTCTCATGATATGGCAGTGCAGGCATCTTAGATCGACTACCACCTCAGAGTTCGATTGAGTTTACCAAGAAGAAAGCATGGGAGTAGAAGAATTCATGATAAGCTAGAATAATCGATAAAGCCGAAGCCTCTGGCTTGAGAAATTAAAGGACTCCTGTGATTTATGAATGTCCTCGAATATATGGCTAATGTGCAGTTTAGCCTCACTTCTGCAAGGTGCAACTTATGAATGGTGGAAGCTAGTTTTAAGAAATTCATTGCTTCCAAATCCAATTTCATGGGACTTATTTGTCCAAGAGTTTCAGATAAAGTATGTCACCGATGATTACAAAGATACCAAGTGGAAGTAATTCCTGAATTTAAAGCAAGGGTATCGATAGTATGAGTATGAGAAAGAGTTTAGCCGCCGATAAGTATGCACCGTAGCCGGTTTTTGTTAAACCTTCCAATGCAGATGCTTTTGAGGATGACCTAAAATAGTCTATAAAAAGGTACCTCTACACCTCGTTAAGATCATTACAAGTGTGAATTTCTTTCATTAGTCGTGCAAGTGGCTATTAAATTGAGAAATTCAAATGAATATCGTTTTTTTTAGAAAGAATACTAGAGAGAAAATTCGCTAGAGGTGGTCTATCTTCAGGTAAAAGAACTAGAGAGTCTTAAGTTGAATGGGTACATAATTTAGCTACTAGAGGTAGCAGGTCCTACAATGACACTGGCTTCCTGTAGGGGCACTTTAATTGAACAAGGTGAAATAATTGAATGCTTCCATTGCCACAAACATCATTCTGGTATTTGCATTTGGTTGACTAGGGGTTGTTTCTTATGTGGAAGCACAGACCATCTATAGTGAACTGTTCGTGAGGATCTGGAACTTCTAGAAATCCTCAAGGAAGTAACATCTTCCAAGGCATACGATGATTCTTTTGCCATCTAAGGAGTTAATTTACCTACTAAAATATTGCATGCCTCTACCCAAGATCCCAGTATCACAATTCCATTATTGTCTAAATTGTGAAGTAAATGTGCTTCTAAATGCGGTATTTTGTTAGTGATCCTTTCGGGGCCTTGGCTTGTCACATGGGTATGAATTTCATATTTCCGTATGTGAAAAGAAGTATAAATATCTCCATATACCACGCCGCTTAATGAAAGTACCGTATCTTCGTAATTGTAACCTTCCCATGACATATGTTACCACATGCTTTTCTAAAGTATGTTCTCCGCCAATCGTGAGCTACCTCGTCTGGGCGTAAATGTCCCTTTAATGCATTTACCTCACGAACTTAGGCTTCTTTTTATGTGATACAGTATTTTGTCGAACGTTGATACATAACTAATGGAATACTTAGAGTATCTCCATTACCTAATAAAAGGATCTCGTTTCGCATTGTATAAACGATCTTCCCGTGGTTCGGCTAGGATAATCTCAAATGCATCTCCACCGAATGATAGAAGTAGAGGGCAGGCGTAGTCTGTAAGTGGATAGAGGAAATGTCGTACCAAAATAAGAATCGCCTACTAATATACAACAACCCCCACCGAGCCTATGCTATGAAGGCTCGTGAAGATCATGATGCACTAGAGGTTATAGTTGGTATTTTCTCTCTCTATGACATTGACATGCATGCTTTGATAGATCTTGGTTTTACACACTCTTATGTCTGCACCGACCACTTATTTGATAAAATGCCATCAGTAAAGCAATTAGCATATGACATGCATGTTACTAGTCCTCTGGGGCATAGTGTTAGAGTCAACTGAGTATATAAGAACTATCCTCTAGTGATCCATGATAGAGAGTTCTTTGTTGATCTACTAATTGCATTGCCTTTTCATGAGTTTGATTTGATTTTGGCGATGGATTGGTTATCCAAACATCGGGCTATGGTTGATTGTGATAAGAAAACAACAGTGCTTAAATGTTTTTGACCTGTCAAAGGTAAATTGTACATGGTATCCGATCTGGACTAGTGTCAAATGTAATTTCAGCTATGCAAGATCGACGTTTTCTTAAAAATGGATGTGAAGTCTTTTTGGCATTGGTGCTTGACTCCAAGAGGGAGACAGTACTTTGGAAGATATTCCTGATAAATGAATTCCCGATGTGTTTTTACACTCCAGCTACTACCCGAGAGAGAAGTAGATATGACTATTGAAGTTTTACTTTGAACGACTCCTATTTCTAAGGCACCCTACCATATGGCTCCAACTGAACTAAAAGAGTTGAAGACTAGACTACATGAGCTATTGGACAAGGGATTCATTCAATGAGGCAAGAGTCACCAAGGCGCCGACTGTTTGTCAAAAAGAAATATGACACTTTTCGAATGTGCATTGATTATCGGCAAATAAACAAAGTAAACGTGAAAAATAAATATCCGTTGTTGAGAATAGAAGATCTTTTCAATTAGTTGAAAGGAGCGAGTGTCTTTTCAAAAATAAACCTGCAATTGGGATATTATCAACTTCGGGTGAAAGATGTTGATGCCTTGAAAATGAAATTTTTAAACTGGATATATTATATGATTGGCATTTATTGACTTATCACCTGCCATTATCATGACTACTACAGACACCCATTTGGACATTTGCAGAATTAATATTTGCATTTAGTAAATAGTAGATGGTACAAGAACATGAACAACATTTGAAGATAGTGTTGCAAATCATGAGAGAAAAACAGTCGTTTGCAAAATTAAGTAAGTGTGATTTTTGCCTTAAGAAAGTGTCATTCTAGGCTATCAGGTCAACAAAGAGTATTATAGAGTTGACCACAAGATTGAAGCACTTAAGTTGAAACCAATTTCGAAATGTAACAAAGGCGAAGTTTCTGGTTTAGTCGATTTTACCGACGGTTCAGAAGGGATTCTCCTGGTCATACTTTACACTGCAGCCGTTAAGTTCTGAAAGAGGTGAAGTTTCACAGATACTGGGACACAAATGTCGCTGCTTGAATACCTGAAGAAAATACCGGTTAGCACCAAGTGTTGACTCACTTACTGGGTAGAGAATACGCCATGTATAGTGATGCTTCAAGGATTGGTTTGGAATGTGTATTGATACAAGATGGAAAAGTTGTGGCATATGCCTTAAGACAGTTGAAACCGCATGAGCAAAATTATCCCAATACATGGTTTGACTAGGCGGTGTTGTTCGCTATGAAAACATGGCGACACTACTTATATGGTGAAAAATGTAGAATATTTACAGATCATAAGAGTATTAAGTATCTGTTAACTCAAAAGGAACTAATTTTGAGGCAGCGTGGGTGGCTAGAGTTGTTCAAATACTATGATTGCATAGTAGATTACCACCCAAGAAAAGCTAATGTGGTGGCGAACGCCTTAAGTAGAAAAACAATCTCTGTTTTGTCCCTAAAATAATGTGCATGGAGATTTGTATCCGATGGATCCTTCTTGTTAGCTTATCAAGAGTTACCCCGAGTTAAGGCGTGATGATGATTGATGCTTAAAAAAATGATGTCAAGTTACAACAAATGGTACAATTAGTCAGAAATGGAGACAAGACTGACTATTTTATAGAAGAAGATGGAGGTTTCTATTACAAGAGCAGATTATGTGTACCGAATGTCTAGGAATTGAAAAATAAGATAATGAAAACTAATAATAACGTATTCACCATACATATTCTAGAGATAAATAAGATGTACCAGATTTGAAACAAAGATATTGGCGCGCAGGAATTGAAAAGGATATGTCGTAGCCCTAGATCTAAATGTTTGACTTATCAACAACTAAAAGTTGAATATTAAGTACAGTCCGATATGTTAAATCTCATCCTAATCCCACAATGGAAGTGGGACAACATTACTATGGATTTTGTGTCTGGTTTTCCCCTCACCCAAAAGAAACATGATTTAGTTTGGGTAATTGTCGACGACTACAAAGTTCATTACCTTCTTACCGGGATCCGGCCACTATTCCATGGATCCGCTAGCGTAACCGGTGATGCGTGAAACAGATTGGTCCATTGTGGCTGGGATCTAGTCGTCAATGGTGTCTAAACGTGATCCATGGGTTACATCAAGGTTTTGGAAAGAATTACAGTCAGCATTAGGTGCTCAACTGAATTTTAGTACCGCCTTCCATCCACAAACAGGTGGACAATCTGAAAGAGTGATTCAAGTGTTAAAGGACATGCTTCGGGGTTGTGTGCTAGATTTTCCTAGAAGTTGGGATATGTATATTCCCCTTATGGAATTGCTTATGTCAGGCCACGACAAAACAAGTATTGGGTATGGCTCCCTTAGTGAAGCCTTGTACGGCGTAAAATGTAAAGTTCGTATGCTTGGATGTGACTAATGAACATAAAGTAATCGGGTCCCACATAGTGAAAGAGACAGAAGAAAAGTTCGTAATTTATGAAGAAATATTTAGTGATGCATAAAAAGTTGTATGCGCATTTGAAAAGAAAAACATATAGTACGGTGCCCGAGATAAGGTCTTTCTTGAAAGTATCATCGTGGAGTAAGATACAATTCCCATTAAAACAAAGAAAAACTGAAGTCCAAGGGTTATCGGACTCCATGAGATTTTAGTTAATTAGACCAAGACGTTTGGTCCTCCCTCTAGAGTTGGTCAAATTACATAATGTGTTAAATGTCTCAATCGCTGAGATATCAAGTATGAATTTAATCACATATCTTGCCAAGACAAAGACACAAGGTCACTGGGCCTTCTTATGATGAAGAACCAAAAATCCATTATACCGTGAATGAAAACAATTACGAACAAACAAGTCGTTTCCAGAAATGTATTTCTAAGAACAATTTGCATTACAAAGGATTTAAGTAAATTGGGGAACCGTAATCGACAATGACTGACAATACCCCAAACTTTTCACTGTGCATTAATTTCGAGGACGAATTCTTGTTAAGGGGAGTGGGGAAGAATTTATCACCCCTATTATATTCCTAGTAGTTTTATGACATGTTTGTGTGGTATAATGAAAGTCAAATTTGTATTTTTCTGTAAATTTAAGCTACAGCTGTTAAAATTGTGAACCTGCACTAACTAATTATAAATCTAAAGGACATAAAATAAGAAGATTATATGCTATTCTAGGAATTTTGATAAGTTCGAACTACAAATTGATTAAAATGAGGACTAAATAGAAAAGGCAAAACTCAGTTTAAATCCAATAAGACAACAAGTTGTCTCTAGGAAGGAAATTTCCATTTGTTTGGCTTCTGGAGCTAGGGCATACCTACGCTTTGTGGGAGAATAAGTCATTTTGGTTGCTTTCTCTTCATTTGCTTGACTTATCTACTTGATCGCAAAGTGGTTAAAAAAGAAAATGAAGGTCGTAACGACTCGTGACCGACACATGTTTTTAACAAGTTCACTAAGTTTGATCAAGTTTGACCAAGTTTGGACGAACCAATAAGAGGGTGGGGCTGTTGACTTTTTCAAGGATGAATAATTTTGGGTTGACTAAGACACCACTTTGTAGGCCTCGTCGATACGAGTTCACAGACAGGTTGAACGTCAAAATCCGACTTACGGATAAGAAGTTATGGTCCTGGTAAGTTCAAACAAAGCAGTATTTTATCAGTTTTCAAGTCAGCTCGGGATTTTTACCCGAAAACAACCCTAGGCTCTATATGCTCTAGTTTTCGGGGGTGCCAAGGAGGATCCAACCCCAAAACCCGAGAGAAAATCCTAAACCCGAAACCCCGAATCGGGTCAAGCACCCATTCAAAGCCGATCGTTCACTGGGAGCCGATCTGCCACTACTACTGTACACGCGCCTGACATGTGGAGGAGGATCACCACCGACGACCACGCCGTAAAATTTTCCGTCAGCCTCGCCGACGCGCCCAGACGGTTTACGGCACACACAAATGCAAATTGTCGCTCTGTTGTAAGCTTTCGCCATTTCAGGCCAACCCATAGCTCCTTTCCATTTGGACCGAACTCATTTCCAGTGGTCCTTTTCTCTCCGCATTCATCACCGTTTGAAAGATACGGCAAAAACAAATTCGCCAATGACCGCCGATCGAGTTTTCCGTGGCCACCACAAAGAACTCTTCGACCAAGGCGAGAAGAGTACCGATGTGTTCTGGTCTGGCTTTCCATTGATATGGTTTGTAAATTTTGGACGCCGCTTGGTTAGTTTTCCATTTTAGGCTACTCTAATTACCGGTAGTTGGGAATGAAATAGAGTACCAATTGGTCAAATTGGACAAAATTGAAGTCGGATTAGTGAAATCGATGTTTTAGGAATTATCGACGGTTCAATTTCGAGAAATTAGCTCCCGTGAAAGCCCCACTGGGGTATCGCCCATAGGGGCACACTGTGTAATTGACCGCTTGAGTCCAATTGGCCTGGCTTGCGTCTAAAATTATTCTAAGGCTCTTGGATATCCAACGCGTTGGTTCAGCTTATCGAGCCTAAATGGTGTTTTGCTATATTATGTGCACTCACGCCGGGCCGGGAGACGATCCTGCAGGGGAACAAGACTGAGCGCCGTAGCTTCATGAAAGGGATTATATGTTTTAAAATGATCAGTATTATATTGATATATCTGGTCAAGGATAAATATTTTATATGATATTGTTTTGATCAAATGGTTATTGCATACAAATGTGTGTGTTTATCTGTCTTATATAAAATAAGTTATATTTTAATGCGACTTTAATAACATTTTCACCGTTTTGAAGTTGTACTGTTTCGTGGATATATGTAGTATTTAGATATTGTTGTAGATTGGGTTTTAAACCCCTTGAAATTATTGTTTATGAAATGGGATTTTGAAATATATGTTTAATAATTGGTTATGAATATGGTCATTGAGGTATTTCAAATTCGGGCTGAATTGAGAAACTAAAGATCTTCTATGTATTGATTGAGTCAGGGAAAGTAAGTTCATAAATTCTTAACCTAAGATACGGCGGACATTGGAAAGAGTACACGTGAGCAAGACAAGGAGTTGGAGGTTATAAGGTGATGCACCATATCGTAATTCCAGAGATCAAGGTTCAAGATTTATATTGTAGTATACCGAGATTGCCATCTGTCGGAGGCTGGTTGGGCATCCAACGGTTATATATTATTTCCACGGGTCATGGAGTGGCTCCGTTTACCCGACTCGCTTTGCATTCCGGGAGATTGCCACTTGTCGTGAGGCGGTTTACATCTAACTAAGATATATTATTCCATCGATCGTGAGGTTCGTTTACCCGACAATTGTATTCTTAGGGCTGCTTACGGTCGCGGAGGCTGGATTCATCCAATCTGCTATATATCATTTCCACAACGTGGAGGTCGCTTATCCGACGGTTTATTAGTTGCCATGGTGACGTGAGGTTGGATTCATCCAACGGTTATACATTATTTCCACGACCGTGAGGTCGGGTTTACCCGATGGTTTAGTATACTGAGATTGTCACGGTGTCGTGAGGTTGGTTACATCCAACGGTTATATATTATTTCCAATGACCGCGAGGTCTGGGGTTTCTTACCTCGACGTTTGGTATTCGGTACTGCTACTTGCCGGCGCTGGTTACATCCAACGGTTATATATTATTTCCACGACCGTGATGTCGGGTTTACCCGACGGTTTGGTATTCTGGGTTTGCCACGGTGTCGTGAGGTTAGATTCATCTAACGGTTATATATCATTTCCACGACCGTGAGCCTGTACATGAGATCCGACGGTTTATTAGTTGCCACTTGCGACGTGAGAGGCTGGTTATGAATCCAACCTGCTATATATTATTTCCACGTCGTGAGGCTCGATCACCAACTACCATCATTATTATTATTACCATGACACCTTCAGGTCAGGGTCGTGAGGTGTCCCACGCTTTATGAAGTGTATATGGTACCGCGAGATGAGTATATGGTATGGTATATGATGGGTACATGCCGGTACCTGTGATATGATGGGCATATGGTACGTTTATGATGATTATATGGTACAAAGATATGATGGGTATATGGTATGGTTTATGAAGTGTATATGGTACTGCTTATGATGAGCATAAGTTTTTAAACTTTTTTTTTTTTTTTTTTTCTGTATGGTATATGATGGGTATATGGTACTTTAGATATGATGGGCATATGGTACGGTTTATGATGATTATATGATACAGTATATGATGGGTATATGGTATGGTTTATGAAGTGTATATGGTACAGTTTATGATGAGTATATGGTACGGTATATGATGGGTATATGATACGGGTTATGATGAGTATATGGTATGGTATACGATGGGTATGGTACAAAGATATGATGGGTATATGGTACCCAGCTTTATGATGAGTATATGGTATGGTATAGACGGGTACATGGTACCGTATATGATGGGCATATGGTACGCTTATGAGGATTATATGTACTAAGATATGACGGGTATATGGCGGTCTATGAAGGTATATGGTACGTTTATGATGAGCATATGGTACCAGATATGACGGGTATATGGGATTATATATGATGGGGTATATGATACAAGTTATGATGAGTATATGGTATGGTATATGATAGGTATATGGTATGGCTTATGATGGGTATGGTAACGGTTTATGATGAGTATGTGGTACCATTTAGTAAAGGATATATGGTAATCAGTATTAATAGGGCAATCTGGAGGTTTATTAATTGTCACGCGACGGTCGAGCTTCATCCTGAGTTTTATTAGTCACACTTTATTTCCTAATGGTACTCTTTACCGGAGGTTTGTTAGTTGCCACGTGATGGCCTAAAATCCACAGTCAGCTGTCACGGTGTCGTGAGGTTCGCTTTATCACGGTTTATGATGGGTATGTGGTGTTTTGACGCATTGATTTTCTAACTATGCATAACTATTTTTTTATACTCATGGTTATGGTGCATTTCTGTTATTTTATTACTTGGATGACTGCACATGTTTTTAGTTGGCTTTATGCACAGATTATGTTTTCTAATATCATGGTCACTTCACTTTTCGAGAATGACCTCGCATATGTTTGACTAAAAGTTGGGTTTTGTGAAATATTTTAAACGGGGAACTTTACAAAAGAGTGAACGGAAGGTTTTGAGAGAAGAAATCTTTGAAATTAAAAATGTTAATTTCCTTATAAACTATGTCACTCACTGAGATTTATTATTTCACATTATTGTTTTAAATATGGTTCTTAGGTCCTGCGCTTAGGCCTACCTCACGCCTTATCTAACACCGTCTTCAAGGACAAATAAAGACTTCACTCCCATCCATCTCTGTCTTTGATTTGTTGGACCTATTTATTTTATCTTGTAACCCTAAATTGCAAATACTCTTATAACGCCTGATATTAGTATAAACTCACAAGGGTCCCATATATGTTGTTATGACCTACATTTGATAGGTTTGGCTAGGGTTTTTCATATAATTGAGGTATCAGGGTACCGTGTGTGTTTACTTTTTCTTAGCGGGGTTCCATTGTGTATTCTATGGTTTGTACAAAGGATTACTGTATGACCACCCGGGAACCTGGAGGGGTATCCTGCCCCGGTCCCGTCACTGGTTGAAGTATTTCAAAAGAATCAAGGTTAGGAAACTATCCTAACTCATTCTTTGTTTATGTGTGTGTTAGGAAAACACTAACTCTTCCTTAAATGTGTTTTTGGTTGGTTTGAGTTGGGTTTTGTGGTTTGTTTTGTTTTGGTTATAAAGTGTTCGATGAGAAAGGGTAGATTTTCCCTTCTTTTTTTTCCAGCCCAATGCTTCTCCGCCTAGGTAAAGGAGTGCACGCCTAAGCAAACTCAAGACCATCTTCTAACCCATGTGTACTCCGCCATAGGCAAACGAATGCTTCGCTTAGGAGAACCACTTCGCCTCGGCGAACCTAACTTCTCGGCAGCTTGCTCTGCCTCTTTCTCACCGCTTTTCTGCCTTATGTGCTTAAATAAATAAGCAGTAAATACTAGTATAAAAAGATCTGAAACACAATTGTAGGTCTGCTTAAGACTAGATAGTAAATGAATAGGCACGTCTGTTTAGTGCTTCGACACTCCTGTCTAGTACGATAACACTTCTGTTTCATGTGACATGCACCTCTGAATGGTGCTACAACACTCCTGCATAGTGCTACTAAGACTCCTGCTTCGTGGTCAGAGGCACACCGTTCAATGCTTCACACTCGTTTCACATCGACACCTTCAGAATTTATTGTGTTGCGTCCCTCTCATTCATTGTTACTGGTCTATGTAGACAAACATTTATATGAACTATATCTGAATAATGAATAATATGAAAACAAAGTAATCAGCTCTGATGCTAAGGCATATCTCAATTATGTATTGTAGTGTACCTACGGGTATCTTTTGTAAAGAGATTTATGTTATGTACTCCTACAGGGAGATATGAACACTCTGATATGTAAATTATTGTAAATGTATACTGTAATTGAGGACCACTAGAAATAGTCATATCTGTTATCTGTTTTCTCACTAAGCTATATGCTTAGCATGGGTGTTTCATCCGTGTAGTAATCGAAGAGTCGCCGTATTATCCCAAGATTAGCTGGCACAACATTAATGATTAGGAGCCCTAACGATGTAGGTCCTCGAATTAGTTTTGTTGTAATGAAAATGTAAATGTAATATTTTTGGATAGTGGAACTTGTGTAATTATAAGTAATTAGTGACTTGAGCATATGTACAAACAGGACAAGTTAAACACGACTAAGGTGGTAGTTTTACAAAGTTATAATTGTAGTCAGGAATTTTCATAATTCTGACTTTTTGAAACAAGTATATGTTAATTAATGAATATATGCTTGAAATTGACCCACTAATGTCGGGTTAATAGTTCTATGTTCTGTGTGACGTCCCCTCACTTGACGTGGTCGAGGGAAGGGGCATTTCTTTTAAGTTTCAAATTACTACTCATTGTTTCAGCCATTGAAGAGGAAGCACTTGAAGCATATGACAATAGAATCTAAGTTCAAGGGTGTGAATGTTGTGACCAATTTCAAGATGAGCGGGTATGATGTTGATGAAATTACAAATAGTATCAGCGGGATTTTATTCTAAAATATGGTCCTAGCTTCTCATCATAATTGAGGTGATTTATATAATATAAAACAAAATCGAATTCTCATGTAAAAATTAGTTCTTTTTAATTTAATATGTACTCAATTAAATTAGTCAAGATAGGTTCTAATTATCAAGTCCTGGTAAACAAAGTTTTGAAATTTAAAATTTTTAATGAAATTTATAATTAGAAAATAATATACCAAATTATTTTTAATTTAACATGTACTCATTGCAAATCAGGGCCTTTGGCTCCAATAAAAATTAAATTACGTATATAGCTAAATTTGATTAAGTTATAGCTAAGGTCAACATCTGATCGTAGTTATATAATACCTTAAAGCGAGGGTTGGCATCTAACCACGACTTTAGAGTACTTTGCAGTCGATCGGTATATGACCGGGCAATATAGAATACCATATAGCCAAGGTCGATGATTTGCCCATGGCCATGTAAAATACCTTATAGGCAGTGCAAGAACTCAACCGCTTGCTGTAGAGAAAGTAATTTATAGGTAGGATCTCGTATTTGATCGCGACTATAGATCTTAAACTATGTATTACGCATTTGGACTTGGTCGTGTTCATAACATTCATCGACCGCACTATGCCACATATTATTTTATTCGTAACTATATTTTATAACTGTATTATATGTTATTTTTGTATAGCTAATGACCGCGGGCCTATAGGTTTTTTTTTCTTGTAGTGGTATATATTTCTTTTAAAAAAGGGTGTACCAACAGGAAAAAAAAAAGTCTCAAGGATAATCTATAGGATGAAAAGTTAATAAAACATATTTTAGAAAAAAATAGATGCAAATAGAATTCACTTAATTAAGATAACCTCTCTTAAAATTGTTTTATCTTTCATAAGCTGCTCCTTTAAAACATTTCCGTAATATTTCTATAATAAACATAAATACAATAATGATAAACATAAAATTAAAATACAAATTAATGGAATTAGCCTTATGTGACGTTTTGTTTTACTTAAGGTTAGTTTAGTAGTAAGTTTAAAAGTGTCTTTATGCCTAAGAAAATTTAAATATATTTTGGAGAATTTAATTATATTTTCTTAAAATATTCAATTATTTTTCCTTCTTATTATCTCTTTTGAAATCAAACTATATTTTCTTAAATTATTCAATTATTTTTCTTTATATGTATTGAACAAAATAGGTTACCATGGAGATGCAAAAATTATTTTTAATCTTAAATATTTTTATAATCATATTAATAATTATAAAACCTTAAAAATGAAATTTTTTAAAATTTTAACAAGTAATATTAATTTGAACAAGATATATGAAATCAAGAATAATAATTTGAACAAAGATATATATGAAATGACAATGTAAGATAAATTTGAAAATTTATTGAAATTTGAAACTTTCACGATATTGAAAGCTTTGAACAAAGTTTGTATAATGAATAGCAGATATGCTTCTCGCAGCCTTCTCTCTCTAACTCTTATCTCTCACTTTTATCTCAAACTTAGCATGCCTAACAAATGAGACATCCTCCTTATAGGAATCTTGAAGTATTTCTGGAAGCATTTGTAATCCGTGCATTTGAAATGAAAATTTGACATTCACATAAGATCACATTTGCAGCCTTCAGTACAATCTTATCTCACTTTTGAAAAGAGAGCCATCAGCCAATAATTTGTCTTCATTTGCAAACGGAGACCGCTTTGACAAGCAGACAAAGATGTCTCATCATGTCACGTCTGTCTTCGTGCCTTGTAAGAGCAATTCATTTGTAATGACCAATTTTTCCATTATTCATTAACCATCGATAACATGAATATTTGATCTCTCTTTGAATTCGAACCCGTTGCTTTTCTTATGCGTTGAAGATATTGACATTCTGCATTACTCATGTGAGGAACGCGGGAGGCCATAAAGCATTACGCTCGCTACTGAGAAGGCCGAAGCCAGTTCATTGTGTTTTTTTTTTTTTTTTTTGTAGTTTTAACAATATAAAAGTATTTTTATACCTATGCAACATGTTATAAAAAAACTCTTGTATAATTATTTTTTCATATTCCTATGAAAACGTTTTTGATAGAAACTTTATAAGGGAAAGCGTTTTGGCTAAAAGCAATAATATAAGAAGTAGTGTCAAAATGACCCCCAATGCTAAATAGAAATTTTGTTTTGAATAATGCTTAATTCAACCATTATTTAGTTGGTTGTTTTTTCTAAAAAAAAAACAATCTTTTATTTTTTATCTAAATTTTGAGAAAATCAAATTTAAAATATGTTTTTATTTAATTAACATGAAACAAATTACATGGTTTCTACTGGATCATAAAGTATATAATTTATTAGATACCTATAAAAACGCTTTCTTTTAATGCTAAATATAAAATTTTATTCTAATAGCGCTTTAAAACGACATTTATTTATTTTTACAATTAAGTACTTTATTACAAATTTACAATATAGTAAATTATTCTCATTTGACTAAATGGGTTAGGAATGTGGACAAGGTTAATATGTATTTAAGTATTTAGATGTTTGTTTTTTCAAAAAAATCAATCTTTTTTACTTTTCTAAATTTGATAAAACAAGTTTTTAAATAAAATTAAAACATGTGCTTGCTTAATTAACATGATACAAATCACGAGGGTTTCAATTGAATTATAAAGATATGGTTTTATATATATTGAATATATAGTTTTTTAAATTTAAAAATATTAAAAAATCCAAATATTTTAGCCTTATCTACGTAATCAAAAGTTAAGCAAAAATACAATAATAATAATAAGTTATGAAAACGTTAAAAAACAATCACATCAATGAAGGATTCAATAATAAACAATTTGCTTTATATACGATGATCAAAGGAATTTATCTTTAATTTTTCACCATTTATGGTTGATTATATAAAGAAATACTGGGGTATGAACATGATTAATTTACAAATAATTATAGATATTAATAAATTGGTAGTGATTTCAAAATTTAATACTCCCACTTGAGAGAGTATGCAGAAAACTATTTACTCTGATTCTTTTCTTCAAGAAATGTTTGGGTAAGGAATATGGATTATTGTTATTGTTTTTTAAACTGTTTCATGTTTTCAAAAACAATAAGAAAAGGGAAAACATAAAAACAAGTTTTATTTATATTTTTGTTCAAAAACAAAGAACAAATAAAAACATTATGTCCGTTAATTCATAGTTTTAAACCGATATTAAAACGCCTTATGCGCCCACCTCACCAAGCCTCCAAAGAAGAAGCTCGCTAGATGAAGCACTCAGTTCTTGGCTTCCAAATCTAAAGCTGCATACTAAATCACACCAGCCGGCTGATAATCGAGAAAGCCCCACATTCTCAAATCAAACAAAACTTTAATGGGAGAATTCAAAATATCAATCCCTAATAAAATATTATCCTCAGAATCCAAATCCAAATCTCATCAATATGAGATGGATCCAATGCTATCTCATTCTATAATCGATCCAAATCTCACCGATAAGGGAAGTGGTGATATTTCTCAATAATCGTTTCCAATTATCCTTATTAATCCGGGACATAATGATAGTGAAAAAATCCTTCATCCAATAAGAGATAATCCTTATCACCATCCGATTGGGAAAAACATATACTATAAAATACCGGGCCACCCCATCGGTGAAAGGTACGCAAACACATTCGCCCTCTAAGTAGTCTATCTTTCCCGCCGGAACTAACTTAGCATCTGGTCCGCCACGCTAAGTCCCCCGCGACCCTTCTTCTTTCTTGTCTGGCAGATGAGTCACACATCCAAAAAGCTCGTAGATTAGCTTCAAAGATCGGCCCCATTCCCGCCCGACGATCTGTGGGAGCTCACAACACCACCTAGCCGTGACCCTCCCACCCGATCACCAAAGCCCTCGCAGACTAGCCTAAGATCGCCCAGTCCCTACCAACGATCCCAACACGCTCCAAATTTCATCCTATGAAAATGCATCATCAAAAACAATTTTATGTTCCAAAAAACAAGGATAACAAGTTAAATTTTTTTTTTTTTGTTATGGAAAACACAAATAATACATAAAACACTAATTTCATAAACGGTTTTAAAAAATAAAAACCAAATAAGCTCAAAATTCAAAGAACACAAAAATAGTGTTTTAGGTGTTTTCAAATATGTTATAAAAAAACAGTTTTAAAAAACATGAACCAGACAAACTTATTTTTATTTCAAAGGGTTTTTATTTTTATTTTTAAGTGACTGCCAAATATAAAGGTGGGCAAAAAAAATATAAGAATTCGACCGATCGAAAACCAAACCGAAATCGACCGAAAAATATGAAATCAACCAAGAAGTTTGCTTGGTTTATTTACAAAAATTTCAGTTTGGTTTTTATAAATATAAAATCAAGGCTTTTGCTAACTAATAAAAAGTCAGAATTTCTCCCACTTATATCCATTACTTTGTATTTTTTTTTCTCAAAACCAAGTTTCAACATTTTACTCCAAACCATATCATATAGGTTGTGTTTTTATTTTTGATAAGTTTGCTTTACTATGAAGCTAAAGAACATGGTTGATTAAAAACTCAGAATTAGTCTATCTGTCCCGCGAGCCATATTATTTGTACGACATAAATATACAAATTCTCACTGAGATTGCAAATGATAAATTGTATTCATTTTTTATTGTATTTAGTACATTTATTATAATTAAAATTTTAATATATGATTATGAAATTGAAAATTTATTTTTTAATTATGGTTAATCGAAAACCAATATACGACACTGGAAGATGGCTTAACTATATTAATCATAGTTTTTCATTTATATAAATAACAAAAAAAAACCGATTTATCACTTACATTTCTCTTATGTCACTTACTTGATTAATCGAATAATGGGAATTAAAAATATATATATATATATATATATATATATATATATTTAAAAAAATAATTTTAAAATATTAGAGTTAAAATAATATTTAGGGAATCATAAATTTGGCCACATAAGTACGGGTGAATTTCGCCATATATAAGGATATTAGATTTTTTTTTTAATGAGCAAAAAATAAAAGGATTTACACTGAATGTATTCAAAACACGATTTCAAAATTTATATCAAATCGTATTTTTGAAGATATCATCATTTGAGCATCAAACGTGTTTTGAAAAACACGACTTTTATAGGTTTACATCGAAATCGTGGTCTCTAAACACGTACTGTAATTTTACATTGTGTATTTAAAAACATACTATTAATTTTATTATCAAATCGTTGCCAAGTTATTAATGATTTCAGATTTGAAGGATCAAATCGCGCTTCAAAACACGACTTCAAATTTATATTGAATCTGCATTGAAAACATATCTATGTGGCGTCACAAGACTAAACGCCATATAGATTTCTAACATTCAGACCTTATTTTTTAAATAATATTTTTAAATAATAATATTATTTTTAAATGCCCTCGAATCATGTTCACCTCCCCAACCAAACAAGTCCATGCAGACTATTCCCCACAAAAACCCTAACTGCATGAGGGAAAAGTCCGGCCCATAAATCAGGTGGCCCGGAACTGGCCCAAACCACAAGGTTGGGTTTAATAATGATTAGAGAGCCTTTCAACATAAAGGGCGAAATCCGCCGTCTCCCAGCTACTTGCCCTGCTCTGCTCTGCTCTGCTCTCTTTCTTCCCTAAACTCATAAGGTTTTTTTCTTTCTAAGGCTTTCTCCCAGAAACTGTATCACAAGGCATATTTACGCATGTCATTTCTATTGTTCTAGCTATGATTCTGTTCTTATTTGTTTAGTTTTGTTAAGTTTGATATTTTTGTGGATATTTTGGATTGTAATGAATCCGCTTTGACTCCTGGGAAAAATTGAAGGAGGAGCTGGAAATGGAAATTCTGGTCCGTTTGCTGCGCTTTGTTTAGGTTCCTGGAGGGTGAGGGGAGTATGTGGGAGGTTTTTATTTTATTGTTTTTGTCGGGTTGTGGATTGTGTGACGGAATTTTGTGTTTTCTGAGATTTAGTCTGCCAAACAATTGGAGTTGTTCACACGCCATTTGTTCTGGCAGAAATAATATGTTACTGTTTATGCCTTTAGTTTGAGTCTCTGTACTGTTTGGTGTTCTATTATATGAAGATTGACGGAGACTAGAAGAGAAATCAATTTTTTTGTTCTTTTGATGTTCATTTTGTATATTTTTGATGAAAGGTTTTGTTCTTTGTATATTTATTGGATTTGTTACATTAATTAATAGAGATTACAATCATTTTTATTTAATTTGTTTGATGTTTCAAAGTAATTTTTATTTTTCATGGTTAAGAACTGTTGTAATATTAATGATTACTTTATGTGGGTTTTTATTTATTTTTCATGTGTTATTATTTACTATTTATCTAAGTTTTGATACGGGTAGGGAAATTGAAGGCAAAAGATGGCGGGGAAATCTAACAAGGGGAGGAATAAGAGAGGATCAAACAGTGCTACAAACTCTTCAGACCCAGTTGGTTCGGCTGACTCGCAAATGAAAGATACTGTAACTGCTTCGGGGCCAAACCAAGCTGAGCCTAATGGAGTAGTGGCTGTTGGTGAATCAAATTGTACAAACTCAGAAGTGAAGGAGTCAGAAACTGCAAACTCGAAGGATGGGCCAAAGCAAGGTGAGTTAGTTTCTCACTTGGTCTACTACATTGAAGTTCTGACTTCCCCTAATTTGTCGGCTTCTGATGCTGAAAAGCTGGACAAGTAACACACACAACCTACGTGTGCATTTAATATATAGCACATTGTATCTGGAGCTACTCATAGTCTTCAAGATGTTCATAGTGTTGATGCTTGATTTACCTATTTTATCAGCTTTGTGCTGGGATGCCCTTACAACGTGCTTTCACAATTTGCTTTCAATTACTTTTTTCTGCAGCCATGTGCTTTCTGTGATAATTTAATTCGTATGTTTTGTTTATTAAATTTACTCACTCGCAGAAGAAATTGCACTTTTTATGACTCCAGAAGAAACACTATTAGCCACTCATTTTGGATTTCTCAAGATAAACAAGGGATGTGTTGTTTCCATAATGCAAATAAAATAATTCAGATAATCCATAAGTTCGGCGGTTCTTTGAAAGTTCAATCGCTATTAATACCAATCTTATTACCTAAAAAAAAAAACACTATCACTCATTCTTATTATATTTCCTCTAGGAGGTTGAGATATCCTCTGGCCGATGTCTATCGTAAAGTGCGTCTTTAAGTCTCTATTTGCTAAAATTTCATATTTGATCTTTCTTCAAGAGAAGATATGTAGGAAATCCATGCAGCAATGTGATTGTAGCCTGTAAAGAGGCTTTGGCCAATATAATATGATGTTTAAAAAGTTCAGTGATAGTGTACTAGTTAGTGTTTTATAGATATTCTGGTTCTGACATCCAAGATGTATTTGTTGCATTCCGTGCATTAGATAGCGGTCATGCATGAAAGTTGTTTTTCCCCCTTTTTTATAAAGAACGTAAACAACGATGTCCTTTTCTTTTAATATTGGGTTTAGAAATGTCAGCCCCAAAAAAGTGCTTATATTTTCCTTATTTCCGAGTATGTCAACATCCAGAGAGTGAAAAATAGAGTTTGTCTTTTTAGCTTTAATTCCTGAAATTTCTTACTGTATGTTAAAATTTTATATCATTGCGTTATTTTTTATTAGATACCTTTAAAATTTGTGGAATCTTGATCCTTTTGTTGTTTGGCTCGATACTTTGTATCTTAATTAGGGATATATGAGTGAAGGACAAATGGGCACTTGTCTATATCTGCAATCTTTTAATAAATAGCATGTGCGCCCTAGGTTGTACTTCACTTTTTTCACGCTCATGATTTGGCTGCATCTTACTGATGTCTCCGAGGTGTGCCTTGCGCCAAAAATTATTCATTAGATTATTTTGTTGTTGTTCTTAACAGATATGAGTATAAATTTTTTCCTAAAAATATTATTTCAAATTCCTTGCTTATATTGTTTTTAAGAGTGCTCTAGCATAAACATTTATTGATCTTTCACCTTCTTCTCCCTTCTTTCCTAGTGCACTTAGAGTCTAAGATCATCTTTCTAAGAAATTTCAATATCCCTGTTTGAATCTCCATTTTGAGGCTTGATGGAATGGCAAAGGGATTGGAAATTTGGAACAAGGGAGGGGAAGGTCCTATTGGTTCCACATGGCAACTGAGAAAATGTACAAGAGGATTAGTTGGCTAAAAGAAAATACAATCTTTTTTTTTACTTTCAGGAGTATTTCTCATCTTTTCTTATGTTTTATCTATTACCAATGCATTTGTTTTGTTTCTGATTATTAAAAATCCTTTTCTTTTTGTTCTTGTTATGTAAAATAAAAAGTGCTGATCAGTTAAGTTTGAGTAACGTTTCTTTTGGTTAGGTTTTGAGTCTCATTTGAAGAATGTCTCATCCGGATTTCTACCTTTTGTGTTTATTTAATCATATGGAAGTTTGTTTATGACCATAGAAGGGCATAGGAGGTTTTCTGGTTAACAGATGGACCATGGATTGAAGTCCATCTCTCATGTAGTTTCTTTTCCTTATGGATTGTGTTCAAAATAGGAAATCAAGACTATCTACCTGTAAGATCTTGTAATTGAGAAATCAATTGATCACCTTTTCTTTGTTGTTGTCCTTTGTTTGGGTTTTAGTAGTTTTCTCTTAATCGAACTGAGGAGTGGTCCCAGGTGGCTTCCTTGACATCTGATTGTTTCCTTCTAGGATTTTGTAGGGAAGCCATGAAATCTTTGGCATTGTACTTTTCTAGCCGCATTAAGAGGGATTTTTGATTTAGAGAAGTACTAGGATTTTTTGAGAAGAGGCAAAAATCTAAATTGGTGGCCTTTGGAATTGATTTTATGGATTGGTGGAGATTTCTCTTTATTCTGTTAGACCTTATGTTTCAGTAGTATGTGGCCTTCGTTATGATCTTTTGAGAATTTTATATAGCGATAGGGGTTTCATATTCTCATATTTCTCTTTATGAAAAGGATCTCTCATCTTTCCTTATTTACCTTTCTTTTCAATGGAACTTCTTATTTTCCTACTATAGAAAATCCAATTTATTTTTGTTAACTCGCTCTTATGTTAAAAATGAATGATTTTTTAAGATGTGAAGACTTCTTATGGTATCTACATCCATATTCTACACAATTTATGTTATACTGATGAATGATTTTTTCTTTTTGTTATTTTGGTCTCCTACCAGTTGTAGTTAATAGTTCAGAAGAAACTTAGAAGTTGTGTTTTAAATTTTGTGATGGATAATGCCATGTTTTGTAGAATATATCTACTCTAAACCTCTAGTTTTCTAAGTTTGTAAATGCTTAAACTTTAAATCAATATATGCCTCGATTTTGCCTCACAAGATTTCTAGCATCTTTCTTGTGTTGATCTGCTTCTTAATGCTTAATTCTCAATATGTGTGGTTTGCATTTACTATGCAATTCTATTTCCTCAGAACTTTCCAGGATGTAAATATATGACAACTTTGTACATGTATATTTAACATATCTTCACTGTATAAACATTTATTCATCTCTAAGTAGTAGATCCTCTTATTTGTATTATTTTATGTATGCAAGTAAGTTTTATTGAAGTATTTGATCTTATTTTCCACTTAATTATATTTTATCTATATGCCTTCCTTATGTGTAGTGAACTTAATTTTATCCCGTTTCGTCAAAACACAAGGGGGTGAGAAACTGGAACTACAAGTAAGTTTAACCTAAATAAAATGATATTTCCAGTGTTTTTATGCATGCGTGATGGGAATCAATTACATAGGATTTGCATTATTTAGTTTAACTTGGTTTCGTTCTTGATACTTCATTTATCTTCAATGATAGTTGTTAAAGGCATGATATTCATATTAAATCCAAATCCTATAAGTTTGAGCTTTTAGGAGAGTTGGTTGTTTAATATGGTATTGTAGTTTATTAAGGTGAGGTTTTGGGTTCGAAAGAAGCCTTCATACTTATTCCAAATTCTGTTGATTTGAAAATCCATGGAGGGCTCATTTGGTTTGTTTTGACTTCCACGCAGAGGTATGTGACCCATCGGAGTGAGTGGGGGTGTTAAAGATACGATATTCATATTAAATCCAAATCCCATGCTCGAACTTTTAGGAGTTGGTCAGTTACTAGCTAATTATGCCATTCATTTAATATGTTTGTGTTTTTGAATTTATTCTTGTCATTTTCTTTTTCCTTGCATTGTTGACGATTTCAAATTGGTTGGCATTGACAGTTAAACCCAGGCGATTCTGTTATGGATGTGCGGCAGTTCCTTCTTGATGCTCCAGAGACCTGTTTCTTTACCTGCTATGATTTATTGCTACACACTAAGGATGGTTCAGCCCATCATCTAGAAGATTACAATGAAATCTCTAGGTTACACATTACTACTGGTGATGTCTCGTTCATTGGAGATGGTTGCTGGTATGTTGATACAAATCCCCTTTCGCTTGGTTGGCGTTAAGTTATGTATACCAGGCATTATTTGTGGGCTCTAACATGGGTTGAATTGTGGCAGCATTATATGATTCTAGGTCTATCAGAGCCCATGTTAATCGTGCACGAGAATTGCTTTCGCTTTCCTCACTTCATGCATCATTATCAACATCACTTGCATTACAGCATGAGACATCCCAAGCTACCAGCCGCCTTGTAGGTTCGGTTTAAGCCTTAACCAAGATCTTTATCTTTCAGTATTTTTATTCCATCATGTTTAGAGGACCTTAACCATTTAAAATCAAGTGATTCAGAGTGTGATTTTTTATTTTATCATGATCCAGATCCAGTGGAAAACAGAAGTTCCAGAGTTTGATGTTTTGCTTCATGGACAATGTTGTTGGTTCCCTAAGTAGTTTGCTGCCTTCATTCAAAGGGAGGATCAGATGTGTGGAGAGGGACAGTTTCAACACTAACCCTCCTCCAAGCTATAGGAGGTGAATGGCTAACCTCATTCCTGTCTCTCTTATTACACTGTTCATTGCAACCTTTGTGGACTGTATGGTGTCTTTGTTCTTCCAGGCTCGTGGAGATTTGATTTATCTTGATGTAGTAACATTGGAGGGTAATAAATATTGTATTACGGGAACTACAAAAATGTTTTATGTAAACTCAAGCACAGGAAATGCCCTTGACCCAAGGCCAAGTAAATCTACATTTGAAGCTACCACCCTTATTGGTCTGCTACAAAAAATTAGCTCTAAGTTTAGGAAAAAGCAAAAGAACGTGTCGTGGTATTCTTAGTTTGGTTGACAATTAACGGATATTATCTAACTAGTTTGAATGGAAAAACTTATTGTTTCTGTCTCATTTGTGCCAGAAATTTGGAGCGGAAATCCTCTGCACATCCTTTGAGAATGTTCAATCTCTCTTGCCACCAAATTCATGGGTTGGGATTACCTAGTTCTGGTAAAATTTGAACTTCAAATTTTTGTTTATGTATTTTAGTCTTTAAGGCTCATGCTGTTGTTTGAACTTACAAAGTTCTTGAAATGATGTCCTGACTTCTCCTATATGGTTTTGATACTAATTAATGATACAGTTTCATAAGCATTCGGATATGGCATCTTGAAGGCAAGTCTAGTTCAAAGCGGCATTATTGTTGACATGTCCTGGTCACATTGTTAATCTAGCATTTAAGCACCTAATGCTTGCCTTGTGTAATGATTTAACACTGACTGATGTGGCTCTGTGTTATAGGAAAAAGCTGTGGCTGGTTAATTTTTGCTGGCATGAAAACTGGGAAGGTCTTGGTTTCTTTGTTTGATTCTGGCACCATATATTTTTAAGATGACCATCATTTTGCACTAAAAAAAATATTTTTTCTCCTGTTCTGTGGATTCATCTTCAAAGCAAAGCCTTGAGTGTGGAAAGAAGTTTTATATTACATGACACTATTTTTTTAGTTGAAATGCATTGACGCTTTGTGAACCTGTAGTATAAAGTCATTCAGTGGTGAGAAGCGAAGCTTGTCTGCTGATTGTATGGCACTCAAGAAACGTGTCCATCACCTTGTCAATAAAATTCAAGTTCTCAAATCCCACTACCTACGCAGCCTGAACTCCGACTCATTTTCTTTCTGCTGCACTTAGTACATCTGTTGTGTCCTTGTATGAGGTTCTTGAACTTATTTACTTTGGTAATGAAACTAGCAAGTTTGGGACGAAGTTCTCTTATCCTATTATTTAATCCAGCAGCAAAATGATGTGTGTAAATTTTTTTTCCTTTTTTTTGTGCAGCTTTCAAATTTCTTGATGATATCTATTAGTTTGCCTAATGGTTATTATATGGGTGGTGACATTTTCAGATCACATACGAGATGCAGCAAGAGCTGAGGAAGCATTGACACTTTCGTTTGGAAGTGAGCTAATAGGCATGCAAAGACTAAATGAGGAATTGCAGTCTTGTCGCGAGTTTCCCCATACGACTCCTCAGGAAAGGTGCAGTCTATTCTCTATTTTGCTCACTGTAACTATGCCTATAATTCACCCTATTCATTTATGGCTTATTTCTAGTTCACCCTATTCATTTGTGTCTATTATCTTTTTTTTTTTTTTTGTGTTATTAATATACTGCTTTTTACCGATCAATTTTTTTTTTTAGGAATAAGTGCAACAAAGTTTATTCCACCCATGACATCTAATTGTTTTTTAGAATTATTTTCTAACAGGATTCATGGATAGGCAATTCCTACAAAGTGATTCTGACTTTGTTGATGCAGCAATTAGTGGTGCTATTGGAGTCATCAGCAGATGTATACCCCCAATAAATCCTACTGATCCGGAATGCTTTCACATGTTAGTGGGGCCTAAAAGAATTGTAACATTTTCTTTATATTTTGATGTCTCTTAAATAGTTTCTTTTTGTTGCTTTGTATTGACAAGTACCATTATTGGATTTGCTGGCTGTTTAACTGGAAATTGGAATCTAGTTATGCAGTATATTCTGTTAGTACATACAGAAAAAACAAACTTAGATTAAGAAAGTGAATGCTTTAGGCCTGTTTGATAGGTAGAAATTTTCTGTACTACATTCGAACTTTTGAAAACAAGGAAAGCGCGTTTAGTTACGAGAATAAGACGAAACAAATTTTGAAAACAAGAAAATGAATTCACTATTTTCAACATTTTATATGAATAAGAAAACGAGATAAAAGAAAATTTGTTTTCCTTGTTTCAATTAAATTCAACCAAATTCAACCAAATGGGGTTGAAAATGAAAATGTATTTTCAATCAAATTCAAGTACGAAACGTATTTTCTGAAAATGAAAATTAAAGATTAGAATATATTGAAAATTTTCATATTCTGAATTTTGGATTGAGTTGAAAATTTTCGTGAACTAAACGTGACCTTATTTCCTCTCTCCATCCTTGCAAATCATTTTTTGTGTACCAAATCTCCAATGCATCTATTTTATACAGTCATATAAGTCAATCAAAGAGCACTTTTTGCTACTTTAGTTTACTTTTCCTTATTCGGTTTTGCTGTGCAGTTAAAAAATACAAAGAGCACTTTTATCGATGATCCTATATGTATCTATAATGCTTGTCAAAGTGATAACAACTAGAAAGGGAAGATATCAAAGGAGTAGAGTTGCAGATCCGACTCCTCCATTAAGTAAAAACATTCTGCCTATTCAAGTTGTACTGCCAAAAACAAATTTTCATTTACCCCAAGGAAGGAATAGATATGATGAGGAGTCATAGAAGGAATGCTGTCTTATATTTACATGTCATCTTCTGATATATGTGGCCATGGATTTAAACAATGGAGTTGTGAATTATTTCTCTGTTTGTATTATTCTTTTTGACTAGTTCTGTATTTTAAAATTCAGAGCATTTTACTGAGTTCGTTTGGAAGTTTTTTTCCCTTCATGTTGACAAGTTTTTATTTTGTTTCTAGGTATGTTCACAACAATATATTCTTTAGTTTTGCTGTTGATGCGGACATGGATCAGTTGTCCAAGAAGTGTGCATCAGATCCTATTTCAAAGACTGAGAGCAGAAACTTTTCACACAATTTATCTGAAAAGGCTTCCAGTGATTTGTTGCATGGAACTGGTGGAACTTCCAATGGGGAAAATTGTGATGGCTCGATGAAACTGGAAGTTAATGGTGCTCAGGAGTTGGCTCCTGGTGTTTCTTCTGAGGACTCAATCAATTGACAGTAGGCAGGCCACTTATGCTTCTGCAAATAGCATGATTTGAAAGGCACAAAGCATATCCAGGAAGCTGATGTTCCTGAGATCTTATAACCCACAAAAAGCAAATAATATTGATTATGAAATATAGAGAGTAAATTAGTGCATGTACGAGACTGTAATTTTTCTAGATTTTACGATTAAAGCTCAATCTTCTAGACTCCTTATAACTTTCAAATATAGTATCCATACAGATAAGATGTGTGCATTGAACTCATCCATTTTCTTATTTTACGATGTTCTTCCAGTATTTAATCTTTAAAATCTACCATTAATTTTTAATATCGATTTAGTTTGGATAAGTCATCTGGTTGATTTGATGAATTTGGTTTTGACCTGTAATGTGTTAGTACCAATCGAAAAACGTTAAAAGTTTAACCATCGGTACATCCAACTTTTAATATTTTTCATTATATCAAATAACCATTCATCTTTATTATCTGAAGCGTTTTTTTTTATCATAATCTGATATCCCTGTTCTATTCTAGAATGTAATGAATTTTTAAGAGTGTTTACCGGTATCCCTTCTGGGATAAACGACTCTTCTCGTATAATGCTGACTGTCAGTGTTAGTATGTTACTAACGAAAGACTCCAACCCATGAGGAGGTATAATTTCACATTTTCTTATATTTAATTTTCACAAGATCTTTTACCTACAAAAAACCCACACCCCAAGCAAGATGATTTTGTTTTAACCTGATATGAACTCAACAAAGTGCACTGGATGTAACTAGTATTTTACTTTTTTATACGGTCCTCATTCGAATTCTTCCTTTCCAGGAAAACCTATTTTAAATGCTTTGTTCAATTGCATTTTAGACACTAAGGAATATATCAGTTTATAAAAAGACAGGAGCGTATGTTTTAGTACCAAGGTTTTAGCCTAAAAGCTGTTAACAAGACTCCAGTACTGTTACCTGTTTGTTTCTTCCTTTTCCTTTTCTTTTGATAGGAAGTTATTTATTTGAATCTTTGCTGAATGGCATTTAAACATAAACAGCCATCAGTTTGAAGAAAAAGAAACAAAAATGATATGTTTCTGGACCATGATTTGAGCATAAAAAAGCTGTTAACAGAACTCCAATACTTTTCTGAGAATCATGCTACATGGTCCTAAGACCTTTAGAAACCTTGTCAATCTTCAAAGTCGTGATGTGACTCTTTCTTTTAGTACATATTAAACCCACTTATCT
This sequence comes from Tetrastigma voinierianum, assembly GCA_016808115.1. Taxonomy (NCBI): domain Eukaryota; kingdom Viridiplantae; phylum Streptophyta; class Magnoliopsida; order Vitales; family Vitaceae; genus Tetrastigma; species Tetrastigma voinierianum. Next base: position 76,320 of record JAEQBH010006012.1, read on the forward strand.
ATTATATGTATTGCCGAACTATTGATTCGATAAATCAAAAGCACACTTGTTTTATATTACTTATCTCCTGTGTATCTATAGGTATTAGAGGCAGCTGTAAACACCTTCATTTGAAAGAACATACAGTCCCGTGATGGATCAGGGAATGCTTTCAAATTAGTTGCACTGTGGAATGCAAGGGCATTGTTGGTAGTGATGACAGGTAATTACTTGGAAATTTTGATCTTGCATTTTTTGAATTGTTTGTTTTTATTTTTCACTTTTGTGGTTTATGCTTGTTTCTTATATCATCAAACTTGGTTCACAACACGAAGAAATTGTGGTCTGCATTTTGGAAACAATTTGAGGACTGCTTAACTAATGGACTGTACCTTTTTATGTATGCCATTTATTTTCAATCTTAAATATTTTTGAAGCTGATGAACTGACAGTTTTGAAAAGTTCTAAACTCAACTTAATGGCCTGATTTCATTTCAAAATTTGGGAGATCTTATATCATCTTTTAAGCATCTTTTTCTATTGTGGTGTGCTTTCTCACTTTGTTTTACTCTTTTACCTTTTATTCCAGGCACTATCTTTTGGACCTCATGAGAGTAACGCCTCGTGATGCAAACTACACTGGGTCTGGGTCCCGATTTTGTATTCTGAGACCAGAATTGATTACTGCCTTTTGCCAGGTAAAAGAGTTCTTCTATCTTATATATTCATATGTACACACACACACACACATACATATTTAAAGTACTGTAGTTATGTTTCCTTTCTTAAATTTTGTATTGATGCAACAAGGCGGAAGCAGCAGAAAGATCAAAAAGAAAGACTAAATCTGAGGGTGATGTTCATGTAGCCTCTGATTCTCCAAATATTGCTAATATTGATGAACAAATGAGAACTGAGGCAAATGATGCTGTAGCTTCTGATCCACAGGTAAAGATTGCTGTTTTCATTAAAATTCATTTGGCTTGACCATGTGTATAGCTCCTGATTCTCAGGTAAAAAGTGCTGTTTTCATTTGGTTTTAGCATGTGGTTAATACATCGAATACTTTTCTCCTTTGGAAGCTTGATTTATCTTTCATATGTGCTTTATACATGCATTCATGCAGGAGATTATATCATTAAATCAAGTGGAGTTAGAAAATTCATTTCTTTGCTGGAAGTGTATGCGATGTGGCATCCTATGGAATACAATGTAAAATCAGGGAATGTAGGTTTCATTCATAGCATAGCCACTGCACAAGTTTTTCTAGCTATTAATATTAAACCAACTTTCTATTCAGTATTCACAATCTTGGATGATTTTTTTCACTCTTTTTTGAAGTTGATTTTTTTTAATTGCTCACATGCCAGTTTGAAAGGTTTCACAACTGATACATGAAAATTATATTATTTGTATGTTAATATGTCACACCAAGTTTTTTCCCTATCAAATACATCCTTCGTAGCACATTGTGTGCTTGGACTTGGGGCAGTCAATTCATTGCTCTATAACCTGAGTTATATTCAATTTATTCAAATTAAGATTTGATTATGAGTGTGATGAGATCTGGCAAGCTGAATCCGAATGGTTTATAAACTTTGGTTATAATTGGTTCATACTTGCACATATGTATCTAGAATCTTGGTAAGATTTGACCTCTTTGTGTTTTGTTTACCGTGTACTTTGTGTGCTGGCCTATGTTCAGTGCGTTCACTTACCTTTTTTCCCCTCCAATGTGCATGCACATGTATTGTGTTGTTGTAGTTACCGTTGAGAGAAAAAGAATACATTGATTCTCATTAATTTACAAAAAGAGGAAACATACATATTTATACTCTAGTGTTAGGGCAAAAAAAGGAAACAAAGTTAGAGTCTAATTAGGAGACTAAAGAGAGAAGGAACAAAATCATAAAAGGATTAGGAGACTAAACCTTAACACTCCCCCTCAAGCTGTAGCATATAGGTCAAAAGCACCAAACTTGTCACATATATACTTTATCCTAGGACCTCTAAGAGACTTAGTGAAGATATCTGCTAGTTGATCATTAGAGTTGACAAAACTAGTAGTCGGTCCCATTTCAATCTTTCTCCGATATATCATTAATCCACTTCGAAGGGTGGTTTCAGTCATCTCATGGAAAATCAAGTTACTTAAATATGCAAGATCAATTTGATTATCACATATGTTTTCTAATTGTCATCCTTCCTAAATCTTACTTGAGGCACGCTTTCAACCATGAGTTCACATGTTGCTAAGGCCATAGCTCAGACTCTAGCTTCGACATCGATCCGGCTACTACATCTGTTTACCAAGATTTTAAGTTACCTCCAATGAACACACAATACACTGATGTAGAACGTCTATCTATGGGTGAGCTTCCGCCTAAACAGATCATCAGAACTAACAACGTGTGATGACCTATGCTCTCATACAACACCCTCGATCTCGCTGCTCCTTCGATAATGGAGAATACGAACTACAACATCCCAACGGCTATCACAGCTGATCAGAACTCCAGCTTAACTATGCTCATAGGAAACGAGATGTTACTACCGAGTGATAGTGAGATAGTTCGGGCCACTCCATAGTCGTCATATCTCCCCTCGATCTCGTAGAAGCTTCCCTAACCCGTACGTTTGATGATCTGATCCATAGGAGTGTCTACGTGCTTACAAATTCAACATACCAAATATTCGTCAATATATCCAATGATACTCCGAGAAATAACCACTAATTGGGACGAGCTTACCTCACGCCTTAGAAAAATACTTGAGTTTCCCAAAGTCTTTTGTCTGAAAGTGGTTGAAGAGGTGTTGTTTGAGTTTCTGAATATCATCCTGGTCACTGACTGTAATGACAATGTCATACACATAAACAATCAAGTAAATACATTGTCCAGTAGATGAATGATGATAAAAAACGGAATGCTTTGTTGTGCTTCAAATCATGCCAAACTCTCGAATCATCGAAGCAAAACCGACTAAAACCAAGCCGGCGAGACCGCTGCATCATATATGAACGACGGCTTGTATACCAAACTGGGATTCCCATTGAGCAACAAAACCAGGCGATTGCTCCATATAAACCTCCTTGGTGAGATCACTACGAAGAAAGACATTCTTGATATCCAACTGACAAAGGGGCCATGAATGCATAGCAGCCATAGAAAGAAGCAAGCGAATAGAGGCAATCTTGGCCACCGGAGAAAAAGTTTCATAATAGTCCGAGCCATATTGCTGAGTGTACCCCTTGGCAACCAAACGGGCCTTAAGCCAATCAATCTTGCCATCAGGTCCCACCTTCACTGTATAAACCCAACGACAACCAACGGGAGACTTGCCAGGAGGAAGAGCAACAAGTTCTATGTGGGTTACCTGAGTAAAGAGCATCCATTTCCCTCACCATTACACCGCTTCCAAACTTCAAATGAGAGAGCCTCACTAAAGGCTTTCGTGGCAGAGACGTAAAAATAATAAGTGGGAAACAAAGATAAAGTAGGGTAAAGAAAAACGATGAAAGTTAAGAAAATTATAAACAGGATGTGGGTTAAAAGTAGAGCGGGCACCCTTCCTCCGAATGACACAATAGGGATCATTAGACTTTAATAAGGAACCGGGCAGAGGGAGGATCACAGATAAGAGATGAGTCAACACGAGGCCCTCTAGGAGGACGAGGACTACGAGTATAGACCTTAAAGTGGTCAAGTCACAACATCCGTAGGTGGAGAAGGGAAATCGTGAGACTAGCATAAAAGAGTTAATGTATAAGACATCCGAAATGTATGATGCGCCGCAGAGGAGGAGATGAGAACCAAAGAAGGTGACATTAGCAAGAGATAAAAGCAGCGATTAGTGTCGGGAGAATAACAACGTATAAACCCTCCTCCAAAGCAGCACAACCCAAGAAAGACACACTTCGCGGTTTTGGTGAGGAGAGCCTGGTTTCGCTTCAGCGCGAGAATACGAACAAAACAAACCCAACCAAAGACACGAGGTATGTGAGGCAAAAGAGAGGTTACTAGGGTAGTAAGACGTAATGATGATCTCGATCATGCAAAACGTAGGGATGGACACATATGATTAATCAAATAACAAGCAATTAAGATAACATCCCCCAAAAACGTTGATGAACCTTATGATGGAGGAGGAGAGGCGAAATGCCCCAACTAAATGATTCGTTTACTCTCACCACTCCATTCTCATGGGAGGATGTAGTTATCGCATTTATTAACAAGTTAATCCCATAAGACATAAAAGAAGAGAATGACGTAGTAAATATTCCTTTGCATTATCACTTCTTAAAATATGAATAGAAGTATTGAATTAAGTGCAAATTTCAGCATGAATTTTTTGAAAGATAGAAAATAACTCAGCTTGAGTTTTCATTAAAAATAACCAAGTACATCGAGAATAATCATCTATAAAAGTAACAAAGTAATGAAATCCTAAAGTAGAGGTAGACCTAGAAAGACCCCAACATCGCCACAACAAAGCCTCAAAAGGACTTTTGTCCTAGGATCTAAACGCTGGGGAACAAGACACAAGTATGTTTCCTGCCGATGGGACTCACTGGCGGAAGATAACCAGGAACAATGAGGAACCAACTCAAACTTGAGAGTCTACCGAGACGATCGTGGAGGAGGAGAGGAGCCTGTGGAAGTGCAAGCTTAATGAAACAAAGAGGCGAGTCGAGGTGAAAGGGGCCTGGACCTCATGTCCGATGCCAATCGCTTTTCCTCGCATCTACCCCGCAGAAGGTTAAGGTGAGTTAGTGAAGCAGACAATGAAGGTCACGAAATAACTTTACTAATGGAAATAATATTAAAAGGAAAATCAGAAACATAAAGTACAGAGGTAATGGGCAAGGAAGGGTGGGGACAAACTGAGCTAATGCCTTTAGCTATGGTTTGAGAACCATTAGCAAAGGTAATAGTAGGTAAAGGAGACGGAAAGTAAGAGAAGAAAAAAGGTATTTATTACTAGAGATATGATCAGAGGCTCTAGTATCGTTGATCCAAGGCATGAATGTAAGGCAAACAGATATTCACCTGGCCTAGGCAAATGTGTTTATGAAGGAAGATTTGGCTACTTGAGTGAGACGAAGGTACTCCTCATATTCGTCGGGCAAGAATGACCCCGAGGTGTGGATGCAGCCCCGGTACGTAACTCGAACATGTCAATGATCAAAAGACTCCAGCCAAATGAGCAAGAGATGTGGGAGGCTCTGGCCATGTAACTCGATAGTATCGATCATGGTGTCCAAGCCTATGACAAGATGTGCATTGAGGACATTGTCCTCTACCACGGTTGCTATCGCATCCACCTCTGGAATCACTTCGGGAATGAGAGTGAGAAACCATCACAAAAGTGTTTGGTGTAATCTTAGATTGCATGGACTGAGTGGCAATGGAGGTATGGTGAAGTAACCGAGTAAGAGCTTCATCAAAGTTTGGAATAACTCCGTCCAAATGAGTATCTGCTCCTGCATGTCCCTCGTAACCGCTCGAGGTTACTAAGAATGATCATAAAGATCTTTGATCCATCTTGATTGGGAACCTCAAAAGATTAGAAGACTTTGGTAAAATAGATAAGCTATCCCATAAGCGTATATCTGCTTCAATTATAAGAAGATATATCCATATCGAAATGTTTCAAATTGGCATGGAGGATATTATCCCCAGAGGAGACGCCGGGTCATCATTAGTGTACGCTTACTGATTCTGTGAGAGTGTAGCAAGTTTTATAAGCCCCAATATTAAATAGAGTCTTGGAATCAATAGATTGCCGAAGAATAGTGCAAAGTAAAGCATCGGTTTTTTTCCATTGGGTATGTTTATCTTCAGGAATATTTGTGTCTGCAGTAGTAAGATGATCCTCACATCCATTACCAATAAACCAAAGGTCCGTCGAGTCCGCCATGATTGATAATTTTCATTCCTTGCGAGTTTATTCAAGGTAATCATAGGAGTTCTAGATACAAAAGAATTAAAAGTCTGACCTTTGTTAGCCATAGAGACGTCTTTTTCAACCATAGAGATGAGAAATCAATAGGAATCAACAGAAACAACTCCCAAGGTCCTGAAGATGTCGTAGAGCTTCAGAAAACACAAAAACAATGGAGATTCAAGCGACAAAAACGTGTGAAACAAGGGCGGAGGTACAAAAAAAGAAGGGCTTTTTCGGTGACGACGGGGCGTGTGGAGTGGATGGATGGGCTTGTTGGCGGCAGACGCACCTCGGCCGAGGAGGCATCGCGGTTCAAACAAAGGTCTCACGAGTCGCCAAGGTATTTTCTCCTACGGGCCTAAATGCAAGGTAGATCGGAGGGAAGTTCATCGCGTGCTTTGGCCGAATGGGAGGTCGCCTAAAATCTCACAAAAGTTGCCGGCAGCAAGGTGTTCCGACGATGGTTTGGCTTCTGTGAGGCTTCGTGAAGACTATAACACGGTAATCGAGTGTGACACACCTTTGATGTGGGTTGCCGGAACTGCCACTGTGGAAACCCTAACCCTAGTATTCTCAAACTCTTTTATGGCTCTGATAGCATGTTGAGAGAAAAGGAATACATTGATTCTCATTAATTTACAAAAGGAGGAAACATACAAATTTATACTCTAGTTTTAGGGCAAAAAAGGGAAACAAAGTTAGAGTCTAATTAGGAGACTAAAGAGAGAAGGAAAAGAATTCTAAATGGATTAGGAGACTAAACCTTAACAGTAGGTTTCATTCATAGCATAGCTAATGCACAAGTTTTTCTAGCTATTAATATTAAACCAACTTTCTATTCAGTATTCACAATCTTGGATGATTTTTTTCACTCTTTTTTGAAGTTGATTTTTTTTAAGTGCTCACATGCCAGTTTGAAAGGTTTCACATGAACTGATACCTGAAAATTATATTATTTGTATGCTAATATGTCACACCAAGTTTTTTCCCTATCAAACACATCCTTCGTAGCACATTGTGTGCTTGGACTAGGGGCAGTCAATTCATTGCTCTATAACCTGAGTTATATTCAATTTATTCAAATTAAGATTTGATTATGAGTGTGATGAGATCTGGCAAGCTGAATCCGAATGGTTTATAAACTTTGGTTATAATTGGTTCATACTTGCACATATGTATCTAGAATCTTGGTTAGATTTGACCTCTCTGCATTTTGTTTACTATGTGTACTTTGTGTGCTGGCCTGTGTTCAAGTGCGTTCACTTGCCTTTTTTCCCCTCCAATGTGCATGCACATGTATTGTGTTGTTGTAGTTATGTGTGTGTAGCGTACCATGCATAATGTGTGTATGTGTTATGTGCATTGTGCATATAGTGTATGTACATGTATCGATCAAAAAAAAATATAGTGTATGTACATGTGTGTATATGTGAGCACATCTTTACAGAAACGGTTTGATATTATGTCCTTGGATTTTATTTAAATCTGCTTTCATTTTATTTCCTAGTAAATTTTCAGGCTTGGATTGATGTGCTAGCACTTATAATAAATTTAAGTTCTTGTTGGATAATCTGTATCTTGCTATATATAGTTTGAGACCAGATGTGATATCAAATCAACCTGTTTCCAGCCGTATGTCTTCCCAAACTTCATTATATGTATCTCCCAACGCTTTTTCACAGGATTTGACAATTGAAGGGAAGATTGAGGCTGGCTCAGACTCTGTTTCCTCACCTACTGAAAGCACTGAATCGTGTGAGGAGGTCTTTTTTAACCCTAATGTCTTTACAGAATTTAAGTTGGCTGGGAGTCCAGAGGTAAATGTTATAAAATTAATGTATTCACTTGTCTGTGTCTCGAGTCCTAGATTTCCTCTTACTTGGACTTTTTACTTATTCATTCACCAGGAGATTGCTGCCGATGAAGAAAATGTGAGGAAAGCTAGTTCTTATCTTACAGATGTTGTACTTCCAAAGTTCATTCAAGATCTTTGCACCCTTGAAGTATCACCCATGGATGGGCAGACATTGACAGCACTCCATGCTCATGGAATTAATGTTCGCTATATCGGAAAAGTAAGCTTGAGCTGATAACTGTCTCCTTTCTATCCTTCTACTAACAATATTTTTCCCTAGGTTTTGGCCTAAAAAAGTGGTGCAAGTGAACATTTTCTAAAGCTTGAATTGAGAAATCTAAAATCATCTGGGGGATGTGTGATTTATATGTTGTTCAGTTTTCTAGTGAATTTAATGCTTTTGCTTTTCTTCAGGTAGCTGATAGAACCAAACATTTACCTCATCTATGGGATCTTTGTTCCAACGAGATTGTAGTTAGGTCTGCAAAACACATTCTGAAGGTACCAACTTTCTTTTCCTTACTTCAACATCTCTTGAATGTGGAAGTTTACTGTGGAATTCCTTAAATTTTTTTCATGTAAAGCTTGATTACGACAATTCTCCAAATAACGTTTTCTTTATTTAAGCATAAATCTTTCATGGATTTGGGCATGAAAAAGGAAATGTGGCATCTTACAATTGCATACTTTGTTACTGTTAGCCAGTAATTTATTTATAGAAAAAATACAAAATGAGATTGGTAGGATGGTGGATCCTCAAAACAATGATCCTTAAAAAGAAAATAATGAGAAACAGTCTAGGACCTCAAAGGACAACATCATCAATATAGCTGACAAGAATTAAATATTTGTAATTTAAATGGACCCATGGTGATAAGATTTAATATCACTTATCAAGAGTGTAATACATGCAACAAATCCATGTCCCTAATACATTTGTTTATAGGGTATTGACTAACATGCTATAAATAGCATCTGAGAGGAAAATACCTGCCAGGGTGGCCCAGTTAGTTGGGGATAATACTAAGAATTGTAGTAGCCAGTTATTTTCCATCCATTGGGGGTGCCCCTCAAAAGAGTAGCTTTCTTGTCCCTTGTAGTGGGAGTACAAAAATCAGTTTGATTTGCTCCAGGAGGGCTAATCAAGGTACGTAATAGGTGTACTCCCTGAGTTTGAATTCTACCATTGATTATACCTGATTTAACCCGATGCTGGTTGTTATGGACAATTAACACCTTGAGGTTTAGGTATTCTACTATTGATGATACCCTGAATTACCCCTGATGCTGGTTGTTATGGGACAGTCAACACCTTGAGGTTTAGTTTCTGGTGGCGAGTCCTAAGGTCTTCTCCATGAAATGTTCCTTGGTTATCAAGAAAAAAAGTCTGAGAGGAAAATAAGTGGCAGAACTTTTAAATGTCTATGTTGTTGTCTGTTTCTGTCAAGGCTCTCCTTTAATTAAATTAAACATGTGGGAATTCTTGGTAGAAAAATGGAATGTGTGTGTAGTCTTCTATCATGTTTAACTTTTATGATCTCATTTCTTCATGGTACCAAAAGTTAAAATTATTAGATGGTCTAAAATTGAACACTTCTGGATAAGGTGGCTAAGTATGGACAATCTTAGTTTCTCATCTAATTAAACTAATTTTTTTTTGTGATATATATTAGCATCTCAGTGCTTAGATTAATAATCAAATGCACATAAAAATGTTTGTTTACGTTGTGCATACTTTTCAATAGAATACTTGTTTACACCCCTAAAAAAAAAAAATGCCAGCTGTAATTTTGCAGTAATGAGGATTCAGGGTTCACCTGTTGGTCTTTTTTTTTTTTTTGGTCATGCAGGATGTTTTGAGGAATACTGAGGATCATGATATTGGGCTTGCAATCTCACATTTCTTGAACTGTTTCTTTGGAATTTACCAAGCTGTTGGTGTAAAAGCTACTGCTAATAATGCACAAGCCAGAACCTCAAAAAAGGTATATAATTCAAGACATATGGGTGAACTTGTTCAGGATTAACCATTACTTTACTGGAAGATGTTGATACTTGTATAATTAAAAAATTTTGGGATTTATTCTACATCTATTTTCATTATAGAAGAATGATAGACCTTATTGTCATCCCAAGTAATTGATAAAATTTCTGCACTCAATGGCCATCATACTTCAAGCAGGTCTTCTAAGGGTCAAGTCATGGAAAGGTGGAGCACCTGCAAGAAAGAATCAATCCTTGATATATGAATATGCTACCTCAGACAGTTTTGTGGCTAAACATTCAGGAATTTGTGGTAAAACTCAAATATGAGGTATCATTAATTCAAATTCATAGTTTATTAGGCTATTGGGAGAACATCCCTTGAAATTTGAACTAGTCCATTTCAAAAATGGAATGAAGGAATAATGAACACATTCTGTCTAGAAATCAATTTTTATCATTTGTGATTCGGACAAATATAGGCAATTGTGCACTCTTTAGGGTGGAATTTTCTCTCCAATGTTGGACATATAAAATTGACTTACCCATTTCTGATGTCCAGACACTTCCTGTTTTTTGTGTTATATCTTTACTACTTTTGTGTGCATACATTCCTGTATGAACCAAGTTCGTTTTTGGTGTAGTTTGAGTTGCCAGAGGATGCAAGATCACGGGTAAAGAAATTCTCTGTCATTCGTAACCTTTGCCAAAAGGTAAACTTTATTTCATCTCTTTTATAAAAGATCTAAGTTATACCCTTCTGTACAATTGAAATCGTCATTGTCAGAAAATGTCTTACCTTTTAATACCATGTTTGAACTAGTTAGGTAGTTAGCTAGTTGTGATCTAGCAAACTCAACTTATCCATATTAATGAAGTATTAACTTGTATGCTTACCCAATGATATTGTCACAAAACTCATGAATTGATCTTGCAAAAAGAACTAAACAACTAAGAATATATGGATTTATTTGGCTAGGCAAGCACTTCCGATTTCCAAAATCTAAACAGTTTCTCAAGTATGAAGGTTTAATTAATTGAAATGCTGCCCCCTTGGATTCAAAGCTACAACCACATGTTCTATGTCTGTAAAGTAGCAGCTGCACCAAAAACCTAATACTTACACATGATAAATAAAAAATGAAACCAAATATAGATAGATAGATGGATGGATAGTTGATACATAGTGTGGTATTTACCTTAATATGGACTTAAGTAATAGACTAAGGTTCTTACTTAGTTTGTGAATTTGTTGCAGTGAACATAAGTACTATAGATATGCTTTGTTGAGTTGAAGTTTGAATTCTCTTTAAGTACCTTACCAATAAAATAAATTCTATTAAGGTAACTTCAAGTATTTTTGAAGACGCCAAACAATGTTCTGACATACATATACAATAGCTTGTTCTATGGAGCTTGGAATGTATCCTATCTTGGAAAGGGCTAGGCTGATTTTATGCTCATTGTTTTTCTTTTTAGCTTTTTCCATAGGCATGCCTTGTATACTTTCTTTATACATGAACATGGCCCGTCTTTTCATTGGTGCCCTGTTAATACATCTATAAATTTGCATGTGATAGCACATGTGAATCTAATATTTGTGTCAATATTTTGGTTGTGGTATAATGAAATCTATTTAGTTTACGATATGGATGGATTTTGGCCATAACAGTTGTCAAGTGTTCACCTGCACCTGCTGATTATATTTCAGGCAATGATGATGAACATTATGCCTATATTGACTCAATGATACTCATACTTCTTCTTTACATTAAGCTTGCTTTTGTGAATGGGCTACATTATGGTAGAATATGGTGCTGTTGACAGGTAGGCATAACCATTGCGGCTCGCAAAAATGATCTTGACTCAGCATCACCTTTCCAAACGTCAGATATCTTAAATCTCCAACCTGTAGTGAAACACTCAGTCCCTGTATGTTCAGAAGCAAAGGATCTTGTGGAAACAGGAAAGGTCCAACTGGCTGAGGTATTCAACTTGCTCTGTTCTCTTCACAGTTGGCATAATTAATATTCTGAAGAGTTGACATTGCAGAAATGATTAGAGTCAGAATAGCATCAAACTCTGGATTAGAAATACATTTAGAACTGTTATAGCATATATTTACTTTACATATAGATTTGTATCATATTGGGAAACTAGTCTTATAAAGTTGTAATCTATTAGGGAAGGTTAGATTTTGACTTTGTATATTCATATGCATCAATGAAAAACACAGGAATTTATTCCTCAAATTCTTTGTCTTGTCGCCTACATGGTATCAAAGCCTGGGTGGTTCAAACTCGAGCTAAACAAGAAAAAAATTCTAAGACATCTTAGAATACAGCAAATGCTAAGGTGGTGTTTTGAACATGCACTTTAGGAGTGTTGCAGACACCGCCAAACAGTAAAGGTGCGCCAACCGCCGGTGACCTAGGGACCACCAAGTCCGATGGTCTAAGGTGTGCGCAGGAGCCACACGCGCCTACCACAAAGGATTTGTCTGTTCCCCACGAGAGCCGGCGTGGAGCCACATCCGGAGACGACTCTCCCCTCCAAAGATCACCTACCGTTGACTCGGCCCCTCCTCGCTAACTCGCTTCCTTTGTTCGATGCTTGCAATAGTGATTTTCAACACATTTGTGTCTGATAGCCCTGTTTTTTCTAGGGTTTCGTGCCTTTCTGCTTGATTTCTTTGAGATTCCGAGATATTTTATGGATTGTAGGACGAAGTTCTATTCCAATGTAGTGTTTTCGTGGAAAGGTGGTTCTTTTCATTGCAAGATCCTATTTTTCTAGTATTTTTTGGATTTTTAGAGGCTTGTTCGAGTTAGATCTGTTTCTATGACTTACACAAAACCTCAGAGAGCTGCAATATCGCACAATCTAGGACATGTACTCCGTAATCAGAGTGGAAATCGAGAATAAAAAATCGAAGATTTCGCCATCTATCATTAGAAACCACTTAATTCATTTACTTATCAAGCACACTGCTGAAAGTCGTGAAAAACCAACACATGTTTTATTTCGTCTTCCTCCACATGGTTCATTAACTCTAGAGCCACCAACTATATGACAAATAATTTAAGTTTATTTATTACGTTTCAGTCACACCCTTCTACCTCTATTGTTACCCTTGCAGATGGGTCAACATCTAGTGTCCTTGGGCCAGGAACAATTCATCCGACTCCTCTAATCACTTTCACCTCTGTTATGAGTTTACCACAATTTTCTTTTAATTTAATTTCTGTGAGTAAACTCACTTGTACACTTAATTGCAGTATCTCATTCTTTCCTAATCATTGCTTGATTTAGGATCTTTCGATGAAGGATTATTAATATGATAAGAACTAAATCTCATCCAAAACAGGTGCCAAGGTCGTTGCTTCGTTTTTGGTTGTTACCCCATTCGGAATTTTTGCATCATTTCGCTCGGTCATCCTTATCTCCCTTTGTTAAAGAAGCTATATCCTTAGTTTTTTAGCCTATCCTCATTGAATCGTGAGTCGTGTCAATAAGCTTTGGTCAACGAGTGCATTTCTGCTCTAGAGTCGATAAACGAAGCCACTCTTGAAGTCAATATTCTGAAAAAGTGACCATGTCCATGGTGTCCCTAACCGGGTTTCGGTATTTTGTTACGCTTGTTGATGATTTTTGGCAACAACTGGTTATGGTATTTAATGAAAAACCGCCGGAGTTATATTCTAACTTTCAGGCCTTCCCCTGCATCAAATTCACACTCGCCATGTTTCGCTCAAAATTTGAGAAGTGATAATGTTAAAGAAGACTGGTTTGAATAATTTCACTATTCATGCTTTAGAATGACATCCTTCATCAGACATCTTGTGTTGATATTCCTTCTCAAAATGGAGTCACTGAAAGAAAACATAGACACCTCGAAACCGCTCGGGCTCTATTGTTTCAAATGCACGTGCCCAATCATTTTTAGTCGATGTCGTTTTCCATGCCTATTAATCGATGCCTTCTTCTCGTCAATTGGGTCACTTTCAAACCCTATTTCTCCCATAAATCTTTGTTTCCCATCGATCCTCTGGGTGTACTTGTTTTGTTCTGGGGATGTTCGCCCTCGCATGTCAAACTCCAATCTTAACATTAGTTACCTCCTTGGTTACCTCAGTTCAAAAGGGTATAGGTGTTATTGTCCCACTCTTCGGCGTTACTTTGTGTCTACTGATGTTACATTCTTCGAGACTACCTCGCTTTTCCTTCTCTCCCGTTACTTAGTCAGTGAGATGATGATTTATTAGTATATACACGTCCATCGCCTCTACGCCCATTCCTAAACCTCCCATTACTTAGGTATATTCTACGCTTAGAACCCTCTAAACTTAGTCTAACATCGCACAAGCCATTATCGATCAAACAAGAATATGATCTCACAATTTTTTGAGGCAACGCCCGTGGTACTCATCCAATCTCTTAATTTGTTTCTACAACCATTTGTCGTCTTCCTCTTTTTCCTTTATTGCATCTCTTGATTCTAGCTCTCTTCCTCATAGTCGTGAGGCTTTATCTCACCCTGGTCGGCGTGGTGCTATGGTGGAAGAAATGCAAGCTTTAGATGACAATGGTTCCTCCCATCACTCAGGTATATTCTCGGTGCCAGAACCCTCCAGACTCTAGTCTAACATCGGTTGCTTTGTCATCAGATCTAGTCCAAAATGATGATCTTCCGATTGCTCTTCAGAAAGTGAAACGCCGCTCATCCAATCTCTTCATTCGTTTCCATAACCATTTGTTGTCTTTCGCCTTTATTGAATCTTCGATTCGACTCTTCCTCACACCGCTCGGGTGAGGCTTTATCTCACCTTGTTTGACATAGTGTTATGGTGGAAGAAATGTGTGCTTAGATGACGTTTATACTGGAACTATACACATTCTACGGGAAGAAAGCCATTGATGCCACGCTTGCAGCGAAGTTAATCCCGATGGTTTAGTTGCTTCGAATAGCACCACTTCATGATGGGTGTTTCACTCTACTACGACTATCGCGATATTTTCTTTTTCTCCCGTTGTTAAGATGACATATGTTCATTTTTATTTCCCGTTTACTACCATTTGACTTCACAACTCTGGATATTAAGAATGCCTTTCTTCATGGTGACCTTCAAGATGAGGTGTATATGGAGCACCAGCCTGGTTGCCAGAGAGGTCTATTGCCTAAGTCTTGTATGGTTTAAAACAGAGTCCCCGTGCGTGGTTTGGTAAATTCAGACAAGCCGTTGAGGAATTTTTGCATAAAAGAGTAAATCGACTAATTGGCCTTCTACAGAACTCCATGAGGTATCATTCTGCTGGGTACTGTATGTGGATGATATTGTTATCACCGAGATGACTTCAAAGGCATCTCATCTCTTAAATTTTCTTCGTAGCCAATTCCATACAGCGACTTAGGACGCACTTCTGCATTGAAGTTATGCGGCAAACATGAAATCTTCTTATCTCATGGAATATGTGCTTGATCTATTGTTTGACTCAAAAGTCAGAAGCTACGCAATTTCTAATGGTCTGTGTGAGTAATAACTCACAGAGGAAGGCTTAAACATTTGAGGATCCTGAGAGATATAGAAGACTAGTTTGGAAGCTGAATTACCTTTTAGTAACTCGTCCTAATATTGCCCACTCAGTTAGTGTTGTAAGTCAGTACATGTCCGCTCCAAGGGTCGACCATTGGGTAGCTGTTGAAAATATTCTATGTTACTTGAAAGAGCCCTGACGTGTGATTACACATAATCAAGGTTCAGAGAATCGAGAGTGCTTTTCTAACGACCGGGCGGTGGTCTATGACCTACGAGGTCCATTTCGGCAATCGTGGTGTTTAGGGAGGGAATCTAGCATCGCAGTGAGTAAGAAACAGAGTGTTGTCTTTGATTTAGTGCAAGAGTTTGAATATAGAGCAATGACATAGTCTATTTGTGAGATCATGTAGCTTCACTGAACTCTCATAGCTGAGACAAGACATCATCTTGTATTAAAAACTTTAAAAGTAATAACCATACTGCCTCTTCATATTGCTTCTAATCTTGTGTCTGCGAACAACAAGATATCAAACATCTATTCGCCTCGAGAAAATACAACTTGGCTTGATTTTTATAGGATATGCAAGACGGAGAACACCGATATTCACAAAGCCGCCCTTGAGAGTGGACCTGTTAAGATTTATGTAACAAGTTGGCACGATTAATATCTACGCTCCAACTCAGGGAGCAAGTATAACATATATTTACTTTACATATAGATTTGTATCCTATTAGGAAACTGTCTATAGAGTTGTGTAATTCCATGAAAGGTTGGTTGACTTTTGTATATATATATTCATAATGGATCAATGAAAAGCACAAGGAATTATTCTCCAATTCTTTGTCTTGCTGTCTACAAGAACAAAGTTATAAGTTATAGCTTTTCTAGAAGGAAGAAAATGTGGTAATTGGCTAATGATACTTGTTTCAGGGAATGCTCAGTAAAGCTCATACATCATTTTCTGGAAGCATTTTCAATACTTCAACAGGCATGCTATTCCATTTTCGATTTCCTTTCTGGTTTGAATTTCCTTCAAAATGTAAACTCTCTTCGTATTTTATACTGAAATACAGGTGACAGGTCCAATGCATCGAGAGGTTGCAAACTGCTGTCGGTAATCATCATCAATTCTCATTCTGCAGCTTTTTGTGTTCACCTGTTTCTTTGATCACAAGAGATACAATTTCAAGATTATTCTTATTTTGCTTTAGTGTTTTGTCTAAGCATATGGAGATTTCTGTTACTTTAGCCTGGTTTTTTGATTAATTTCAATGATTGGAAGATAATTAAGAAATGCTTTTTTACTATGGTCCTGGGCTAAATGATTACTATATATATATATATATATATAAGCAACCATGTAGTGCTTATGATGTGTTTTTCCAGCTATTAATTCTATTCAGTTCATAGATTTATTTATGTTATTTTCTTGAGAACTTACAGAAAATCATGTAGTGCTTTGTGATGTGGTTGACCTGCAAAAAAATTTATGGTTCGCCATTTCTTGAAATTTCAGGTACCTTGCCATGGTTCTGTATCACGCAGGAGACATGGCTGGGGCCATAATGCAACAGCACAAGGAACTGATAATAAATGAACGTTGCCTGGGTTTGGACCACCCTGATACTGCTCACAGGTACCAGTTTCTTTCCTTATTTATCCTTAATTTTAAATTTTTTTTATTTCCCTCAACTCATTATTGAAGTGTTTGGTTGATATTTAAAAATGAAATGAACATTTTCATATCTTCATAGTGCTTGAAGGCATAGATATGTCTTTAATTTTGAAACTATATGTTAATGTAAGAAAATGAACAAACATACATGCATGGAAATGGACCGTTGAGTTCCAAAAAAAGAAGAGGGAAAACAGTTGATGTTTGTTTGTGCTTTTCACCTGCTTAGAATAAAAAAGATTGGTTCATTCCAAATGCAATGCACAGCAAAATAGAACTCAATTCTCTGACTGGTGTCTGAAAACTTCCTAAAATATATACTAACTGTTTCTCTTACCTTTCACCTTTTTTTTTCCTTCTTCCTTTTTCTGGGCTGGTCAGCTCCTTTTGTTGTGTTCTAATATTTGGCCGCCATCTGCAACTATGCTCCTGCAGTTATGGCAATATGGCCCTTTTCTACCTAGCTTTTTTTTTTGTCTTAATCAAACAGAACTTGCACTCAAGGCAATGACATGTCCCGGCATTGCTCCTTCTAAGTTTGTCGCCTGGCCCAGACCTCACCCAGATGTTGCTGCAACTTTTATAAATGTAGCGAAGGATGTACCAGGACACTGGGAAGATGAACACTGCCTCATATCTGCAAGAAGCCTGAAAGAATGAGGCTTCGGTGAGGGAGCACATTCAAACTGCTGTATGCTATCATGCTCTTGCCATTGCATTCAACTGTATGGGTGCTTTCAAGCTCTTCACCAGGTATTTGCTTGTTGGAGATGTGTAGATAAGCTTATTAATGAACTATACGAAGTATGCACCCTTGACTGAGTAGAACTTTGCTTCAAAGCATGAGAAGAAAACCTATGAAATACTTGTCAAACAACTTGGAGAGGAGGATGCAAGGACACAAGACTCTCAGAACTGGATGAAGACATTTAAGATGAGTTCCCAGGTAAAAGCATGGCATCGTAAATGACTGAAAATTTATAATCTCAATTGTTTTTAAAAATAACGTTTTTCAAAAGAAAAAATGATAAATGATTCTAGTATTATACTTTGTTGTGTTACCTGGTAAACCTTTGCAAAATCTTCCTGAAAACCGGAGAAACATTTAGAATGACGCAATTTTAAAAGTAAAAGAAAAGACATCAGTGTTTTTTTTTTTTACCGTAATACACAAACAGAGGAAAACGGGTAATTTGTTGAGATGTATGCTTTACTGAAATATTTTTGTTTAGAAAAATTTGACTGAGAGAACCCTTCTGGAATACAAAATGGCTTTTCCTATCCTTCTGTTTTACTTTCTTTTCCAGAACAGAAGGAAATGAATGAACTTAACTTTTCCCAAATATTTTCTGTTCCTATTTCCTGAGGATGGATTGAAGGCTTTCAATTTTCTGCATTTTGTGAAATTTGTTCAACAGCGAAGTGACCTGGAAATTTTAGCTTAAAATGTAAACAGAACTATATTCTCAAAATGGGATTCTCCAACAGAACTCATTTTCTCAGAACCTAAATTAGCGATCCCTATAACATCTGGCGATGAGAATGTATACCATGTTATTTTAATCATTTTTTTTAAAATCTTTTTGTTATGGGCTTCTTGATTTTGTATTTATTTATTTTGTGGCTGGAATAACAAAAGAGAAAGGGCAAGCCTTAAATGCAGCATCTGCTCAAAAGGCTATTGATATCTTGAAGGTGCTGCTGATCTCATTTAGTTTTTTGGATTGATTTTATCAAATTCTTGAAGGTATATTGTGTCATTCTTTCTCACCTTTGTACAATGCTCTACTAATCTGTTAGCTTGCCGAAACCCCCAGAAAGCCTGGTCCTACAACTTTTTCTTTCCAGGTGTTTGCTATGACACACTCATGAGTCATGACTGTTCCAACTTCACCCGATCTACCCAGCTCAACACTACCCAACATAAGCATTGGTGTAGAATCCTTGTTGGACACTCCCACGTGACACAATATATGTGTTGGTGTACGATGTACCCATGTCAACACTACACAACATAAGCGCATTCAGAATCCTTTCCCAGAACTCCGTCTTACAAGACACAACATAAGCAGCAGCATTGGTGTAGGATCCTTGTTGGACGCTCTTATTTCACTTTCAATGTCCTTAAAAGATTAGAAAAAGTCGGAAGTTTTCCTTTATTATGTGCGGTGGTGATACCATCTCCCGTATCCTAAGTTTTCCTTTCTAGCCAGTTCCCCATATCCCCGTTTCTCCGAGTTGTTTTGACTACTGAGTAGTATCTCCAGATGGATACTATAAACTTCTTGTTAGCTGACAACCACAGGAGTTTGTAGATAATAAGAAAAGTAATGTTTAAGGCTGTTAAATTCAGTTAGTTTGAGTTCCAAACAACGCCTCTAGTTTCTGCTATCTCATCTTAGTTTTCCTTTGAAATTTGAATTGCTGCATCTGATTATGGTCAAATCCCACCTTATACATTCCAACATTGCCACAGATGAGAGGGTTCTGGGATCTTTGGCAATCTGCCAACAAACCATCGCAGCCACTATAAGATGCCCTCCTGCCAGGAAGGAACGACTAAAAGCGTTTGAGCAGCCGCAGGCTGAGGAAAATATTTCCAGGGCGTGGCCCTTATACGCCACATGGCGTCCAAGCTTTTCCACCACTCACCCAATTCTCAACCTTATCAACTCTTGGTATGACCCCAGACGCCTCTCGAATAATAGTGAACCAGAAGGCAAAGAAAGAAGAAGCTAATGGGCACCATGACAACAAATCAGCAGACTCAAAAAACGAACCAGGGAAATTACCAGCAGACGCCGAATGCGAACAACCACCTGAACAAGCTCCTGTCGGACTGGGCAAAGGCTTAGCCTCACTGGATGGTAAGAAGCAGAAAACAAAGCCGAAGGTGTCGTCCTGAAGCTTTTTTACTGTTGGGAGGTTTTTACTTCATGTTTATTTCCTAGTTCCCCGTGAAATTTGCAATTTTCCATGGGGTTTTGAGTGATTGGATTAGCCATCATCCATCAGTATGCTGCTGCTGCTGTTGCTGCTGCGCTAAAGTCTAAGCCAGTGGTGGAGTTGCAAGACAGTAGCATTTGTAGCAGACACGAGACATATTGCAAACGAACTGAACCAGTTTCACCCTTTTCTGTAATTTACCCTTTCAATAATCTTGCTCCTCCTAGTTGGTAAATACACTCTGCTCCGGAATCTGTCGAGCTTTTGTCTTAATTTTCATATCCAAATCACTTCAAGCTGATAAAAATGATAACAGCAAGACACATGACCATTTTGTTTTATTTATTTATGCTTCTTTTGGGCATTTCTTGTAGGGTATTATTATTATGACTTATGAGCCATTCCACTATATAGCTTTGATATAACACTTCATAGTGTAAATACTAGCTAATTGTCCTTTCTAGTTGAGATGAGTTCTATTAGCTTTTCACTTTTATATCTTTTTATTTTTAGTTTCTATTTATATGTTTATTCCTACTACTTGTTTTTGCTTAGTGTTTTATTGGGATCAAACAACGTATATTTGGTTTATATTGAATTAAAATTTTTGAATAAGTAACCTTTTTGAAGCAGATTTTGAACATGACATTAAATAATACATTGGAGATTTACATAGTAATGATTTCAGAAATTGTTTTAGAAAGGGGTATTTATTCAAAAAAATGTTCTGGAAAGAGGTATTTAAGTTTTTAACGTTCTATTTTTTTGAAGGCTAAATTTCTTAGAAAAAGAACTGTAATAACACAAACAGAAAATTGTTCAACAACCCTAACCCTCAATTGGTACTAACTGGAAGTGGAAAATGCGCACCAAATGCCTTTTGAAAATTTGAAACCCAATTTTGAAACCAAAATGCGTGCACCAATCTGGTATTAGAAGGCATTCTGAAACCCACTTTGACCGACCCTCCCATCATTTTTTGGCCTATTTTTTTTTTTTTTTCAAAAATGCCTTTTTTGTAAAAATAATGGATATGGGTATTTTTGTTCAAAATGAGTTATTTATTTATTTTTTTAAAACAAATATGGGAAATATTAGATTTACAAATTTAGGGTTATTTTGATGTCTTTTTAACCAAACATTTCTAAAGAAAACCTCGATCTATCAATAAACCAGGTCATTGGAAAAACCTCAATCAACCAAATAACTTTTGTATTAGATGATCTTTTATTTCTATTTTTCAATATGATTGCTCTTTTTTTGAACAAGCCAACAAATGTTAATTGAAATTTTTTTGCTTTCCCATCTACCAACTTATTTCGACACAATCCCTTACCCTTACTCCTTCCATCTACCAAATGATAGACCGCAATCCTTCTTCGTTTGTAGCTTAAAAAAATATTAAGAAAATAAAACAAAAAGGAAAAATGAAAGGAAAAAATTTAAAGAAAAGTAAAAAATAAACTTTAAACTAAATAAATTAATTCTATACATTTATCCCAATGCATTTTATTTCTATATATTTATTTGAACGCATTTTATTCATTTCTCTATGCATAAGGATCAAAAAAATTTAAAACATGATAAACCAAATATTTTAAAATCATTTTTCTTTATGTTTTTTTTTTCTTTCCCTAGTACTTTTACTCTTCGAGTTCCAGAAAGAGCAAAAGGTTTTCATTGTATCATTCATTCTTCAAAATTAAACTCTTCCACAGACAAAAAGTTACCATTTACTAATCTCACTATGGAAATCATAGATAAGATATAATCAAATAGTAATGCAAAAAGTGAAAACCCTAGCTTGTCATCAATATATGTAAATGAAATAAAATTATGTACAACATAACATCATCAGCTGGATGACACTGAATTCGAGTTCATTCACTTCTCAATGCCGTTAGCTTATTAAGATAATTATCGGGAAAATATATCCTACAAACTTTTCAAGAGATGGAAATTTTCCCAAAATTTACTCCTGATGCTCCAGCAGCTGTACCCAGGCTGACTTCCTTTGCTGCTGCTGCTCTTCTTTCGCGAACTCCTCAATAAGTTGTCGCTGCCTCTGACTCAAATTCCTGACAGAGAGAATAAAATATTAGGGGTGAAAGAAAATAGAGAGGATGCAAAGGTAAAGGCAAATTGAGGAAAAAATTAATAATAAAATGACTATATATGTTTGACCCTAATTCATTTCATTTGTTTACTTTATTATTAGACAAGGATTAAAAAAATATGTAAACTTTTGGAAGAAATTTTTACTTAGGTTTGATTTTCTTTTTTATATTTTCAACCCAAATATTTTATGAAAATAATTTCTTTCCCTAGTACTTTTACGAGTTCCAAACGAAGCCTAAGAGTTATAAACCGCACAAAATTCTTTTTATCGTTCACAACACATGAGAGAGAGGATTATACTATTTTATTTTATCTAAGCAGGTGTATTTTCTGTAGTTTCTTATGCAACATGTGAACCAAATGAATGATAAACTATGTTTGGTCTTCGGAATGTCTGAAACATTGATTGATTCACTTATATATAAAGCTTAAGTAATTTGAAGATACATATTTTTAATTAATTTTAATTATATTTTTATTTTCATAAGTTTTCTGAAAATACTAAGCCTTATTTTATTTTTCCCTGTTCCTTTTTTTAAGGTTTTTAATACAAGGAAAATCATTTTACTTTCAGTACTCAAGGAAATTAAAGGTGGCCTAAAAGAAGTTGGAAGATGATAGAAACTATACTCAGGCTAAGGAGAGAGGAACTTACGATGGGATGCTGACATTGAAGTGCACATATTGGTCTCCAAATGAAAGAGAATTTCTTCCTTTAATCCCTGTTAGAAAACAACAGTAAGCAGAATCCCAACTTCATTTGGTGAATATTATCCAGTCAGAGGATATCTCTGAAGAACACACATGTTCAAAGTAGCCCGCCCAGTGAAAAAAATAATCTGAGTAATTGTTTTCTCATCAATTCCAAAGGAAAAGCATAATCAGCTGCATATGTTTCACAGAAAAACATGGACTCCATCTTTGCAGGTATATAAAAGGTAAAAGATAGATGTGTTGCTATGTAGAAACATGTCATCAGTAAGCAGGCTAAACGCTCTTTTTGATAGAATAGATTTAACACCCTCGTTAAGTTTGATCACTTGCATATTGCCAGATATCAAACACCAGACCGATAAAGAAAACCCATGGGCCTCTTCACATTTAAAAGAAAAGATCTTTCAAATAAATGATCAAGAAGTTAACACGTGACAGTTCCTGAGTGACAAAGTGATCAAAATTGAACTCTTCTAGAATCAGAGTTCTCGCTCCCTTCAGTAAACCACATTATGCAAGCAAATTAAATTCTTAAAATTTCCAGGGGATATTAATGTGACCAAAAACCTTTTAAGAACTTGAGGCTGTAACTTAATTCCAACTATTCTTAAAAACTGATCTCAATCTTATAAGCCATATTTGAAATTAAATTTTAATGTATTTTAATTATATTTACAATTATATGCATAAATTTTTTAAGTTCATGGATATGATCCTGCCTGATGAACAAGCACATAGAGTTCGTGGCACAAGAATTGGTAAATGAATTAGGTAACATATTGGTCAAGATTTATCTAGAGAAGGAACACAAATAAGTGAAGAAAGATTTAGAAAGAGAAAAAATGTCAATGATAGCAAGTATTAAATCAGAATTCTCACCTTTTCTCTTCAAAACTACCTTCTGACCAGGTTGAGTGCCAGGACGGACCTGCAAATTGAGAATCAATATAACATTCCCACTTGATTGAACAATAACGAGAAGTTACATCACAAGAAACAAAATAATCATTAAACTTTGCCCACTGCAAAAAAAGTCACGCAAACCTTGAGAACAACATCTCCTGTGAGTGTAGGGACTTGAATGGTTCCTCCCAAGATTGCCTGCAGAAGATAAAATCCAAAAGTAGGGAAACCAGTATAAGATCACTTGTAATAAAGGGAAAAAGAACATATATGATATGTCTGGGGTGATTGTTGTTATAAAAACAGACTGATCACTGAACTGTAAACATCTTTACAGGCTGGTGTGAATCGTTCGATTCAACTTGACCAGTAGAGACCAGAAGAATGCATAACAAGAGAAAATTGAGCAGAGAGGGAATAGACCTGAGGACAAAAAGGTAAACACAATTCGTCGGAGGACTCTGGTCCGGGGACGGTAGCATGAATTCAATAAACTAGAATGACATAAATCTTCTTGTATTTGCTTAACAAAGCAGATATATGATGAAAAATGAACATGGGTGCTGATTTGCAAATAGCAATCCTCTGACCAAAATCATAAAATAAAATCTCTAAGATGATTAACAAATATTCAGGAAAGATGCAAAATCTTCTACTAGACTAACATAACTAAGACTTCAAAGAATTATAAGGATCCAAAAATATATTTTCTTGAGAGCATAAAACATTGGAAAAGAAGTTACTTGAGTAATGCTCAAAACAGCATCAACATGAATGTCCGTGCCCTCTCTACGGAAAACGGGGTCTTGTCGGACCTGCAAACAAAATTGTGATACAAATTTTTTAAGTTAAAATACCAAAGGCACACATCCAAAGTACATCATCAAATAACAAATGGCACAATAGAAGACAGAGATCTCTTTGCCACTATGTACGGTCTTACTGTGAGCTCTAAACCAATGTTGTAATTCTGCTGTTAATAAAGAATAATTTGGATCAAGATGCATGCTAGAGTTTTTAAGAATTCTAGCAATATTCACTTTCTCATGACTCTCTGGACATCTGTGACCATGGAGCCCACAGGCATTCCTCTGAATCAGGTACTGGTCTTTTTCTCTTCTTTTCTTTTCTTCTTTTTTTATTTTCTTAATATACCGAATTAAAAATGCTTGGTTGAGGGCCTATTCACTATTCTTCTTGAGGGGCCAGGTTTATAGCAGGTCCTAGCTTCTTGCTTTTCAATGAGTCAGGGACTGAAATTTAGTGTATCATTCTGGGACTATCTAATCCACTTTATGATGAGTTCCTATTCCAGTAATATTCCCATTCATAAAAAATAATTGATGAAAGAAGCCATGCAAATTACCCTGATAGTAACATAAAGATCACCATGTTGATTTCCTTCAGGATCAGCTCCACCACTTCTATACACCTTCAGAGTTTCATTGTCATCCACTCCTGCACATATAAAATGCGTTCATCAATGGCACTACATATCAACCTTTACCTTCATCGAATATCCACAGCCTTGACCTTTGAGGGATCTTTAGCTTTCAAAATGCCACCATATGGAAAAAGAATTCAGCAGTCTCTTCAGAGAGAATGGAACAAGATTGACCAAAAACACGCAACACTTCCATAAAAAAGTCAACTTCTCTCATCTGAAATGAAAATGGTCAAAACAGGCTTTCACAAAGATCCAGAGTAAAAGAGAGAACATCTTAGTATTTATAATAGTCTGTTCTCATTTCTGATAAAAAAAAAAAAGTATTTATAATGGTCTGAATGATTGAATCCTAAAGAAGTTAAATTTTCAAGACAAGTCCTAAAGCTGGTGCAAAACACTGTGTGCTGACAAGGAAAGGAATCCTTGACTGGGATAGTCACAATTAAAAAGTTGCTAATAGAGAAGCAAGAGAATTCAACAATGACATAAACCTTTAGCAAACAACAATTTGTCAAATTCTGTAAGAATACCTGGCATAACATCCAACTTGACTGACTTTGGTCCTCTTACAACTCTCTCTCCCTTTGTACACGGTAGAACTTACATACCACATGCATTATTACTAAATTACGATAGCTTTCTGAAGAAAAACCACAACAAATCCAAAAGGGGCTGAACACATGCAACAAGGACTATGGAGCATCTAGATATCAAGAGAACAACTAGGGGTGAAAGAACCCAAGAATAAATCACATTTTTGTCTATCAATCCAAAAAATTAAAGAAAATTCAAAAGGAAAATTAAAGAAATGCTATTCATTTCCGAGAGAAAAAAATAAAAGTGGATTGACAGCCTGATGGTTTCAATGGAATTACATATGATAGTCTACGCCGTAATGTTAGATTGTAGTTACCTAATGTCATGCAATATCATGCCAGAGCCAGTAAGAACATAAAACCCAGCTCAGGCTGTTTAACACAGATCAACACTCCGTTTAATCTGTGTCACTTGACACTATACTCCACCCCTTGTCTTTAAAACATAAATTTTGTAGTTCAGGTTGCTTAGCACAGCTAGCAATCACAGAATAGTCACACTCTAGATAATTATATTTCAGCCCCTTGGTTTTAAAACATAAACTCTGTAAGAGCATAAAACCAAGTCCAGGTTACTTATCACAGCCTAGCACTGCCCAACTGATGTCAACTGGACATTATACTCCATCCCTTTGTCTTTAAAACATCAAGTCACAGCTGTTGACTAGCAGTAAATGTTCATCATGCATAATCTTTGTATCAAGCAAAAGCTTAACATGTTGAAGACAGTAAAAATGTGCTAAAAGATATTACATACACACTCTCATCTCTCTCACGATGATACGTTGGACAAACAATGAGAACAAATAACTACTGTAGCCTTAGAACAGTCTACAAAGCCTTTTTGTTGTCCCTACTCACTACTAATCTACTATTCATATGGTCACATGGTGGCTTCATTCCCCTCATCAAAATAGATGAAGAATTATGATTGCACATAGCTTGAATAGCACATAAAAACCAAGACCACATGAATTATGAAAACAATATTAATTTTAAGGTATCTATAAATCCAAGGAATAATAACAAAACCTCAAATTCATTCTCTTTCGGTACATAGGAAGAATTGTGAGTAGACGCAGATGTATGGTGTACTTACCGATACAAGTTTCCCACTTCCACCACACTGAGAACAGGTAGATTGTAACCTAAATGGCCCATTTTGCATGAACATCTGGAAATGCAGCAAAATTTAAAAATGAGCTGTCAAGAAATCTTTCTTTATAAGAGAAATTCTGAAAAAAAAAAAGAACATCATGCATGGAAATCATTAGGCATATGTTCATATAAGAAAACTGACCATGCCTATCCTACATCGCTTGTGAAGGTTTCAGGCTTGGTTCCTGAGGGCACCACCATCTGCAAAAATTAAATATTAGAGTTTATTTTTTATCGCTAAAAAGCAATATATGATCAAAAACACACCAAGAGGTTCCAAGAAGTACACTGAGAGTATACAAGAGAGAACCAGATGGAAACATAAAAACAGGAAGAAAGCAGCTGCAAAAAACCTACCAGCCCAAACTAACACCCAACAACCCTATCTAGTACCTACAATATCCAAGTCAAAAAATCCAATAAAGAATTTGTGTTATCAACACTATACAAATTTGCCCAGGACCACAAATTGCTCAAGAAGGTAGCTTTTGTCCTTTGAGCGGAGGTAACCCCATTTTCAAACATCACCCTATTCTTTTCTCACCATAAAGTCAGAATATTTAATATTTAAAAATTAAATATTAGAGAAATATTGCCAACAAAACAGAATATCAATTAGAGGCATTTACAAACACCATAAGAGAAGTAAAATTGATGACTGCATCCCTAGATATATTAGAAAGGCCACAAAAATACAGGGCAAGAGAAGACAAAGCATTAATATTCAACTGAAAACCATATACATTTGTTCATTTCATATATTAAACGTACCACAAGCTTCACAGGGCAAAGCAGTTTGAAATGTTACAGTTTTGGAGCATCCCTGGACAGCTTCCATGAAAGATAGTTCAAGGGAAACCTATCATGACAAGAAAAAAAATGAAATGTTAATAATGCAACCTAAAGCAAAAATAAATGGTAATAAAAATAAAAACAAGGGGAGGATAGAAACCTTGACATCTTGGCCCCCAAGATTTTGTTTGAATATTGTCTTGAAGAACTGTTTTTCAGTAGCAGATAGTCCCACATCATGCATAGAAAATGTCATTAGAGTGAAAGGTGAAAGTGAAGTTATGAAGTATAGAAATACTAGACATGTTAAACACCGACATTGATATGAGATAGGTTATATTTTATCTTCGCTCATTGCACAGAAAAATGGAGATGATTGTTATATGAACACATATCATCTGTACTAGCAATATTTTTAAAGATTAGAGGCTGTTGGTGGAAGGTGAATGAAGTGTTGAGGCTTGCTTTTGTGACTACAAATATAATTAATAAATATTTTATAATATATTAAAAGTAAAATAAAATAGCATAAAATAATTTAATAAATATTTTATAATATATTAAATTTTAATAAATTTAAAATAATTTTATCTTTAACATTTTATTTTTTATTATTCCACATATTAATGTAATTATTTTTTAAAAATAATCATCAAAAGACAATATGAAAATAATTAAATTTATAAAATACATCATTTTTTTTGTTCCTAAGAGTGAAAACTATTGCCAGATGTATACTTTCTTTTTAGAAAATAAAAAAGTTATTACAAAAAATATTTATCATGTAGTGCCATATTTTATTTATTTAATTTTTTTTGAAAGGTGTATTGTTATATATATATTTTTTGAAACAAGTGTCATATTTTTTTTGAATTGTACAAGTGTCATATTTTTAAAACCTTAAAATATATATATATATATATAGTAGCAGAGATCGCTGCCAAGGAGGGCTGGAACCTCCGTAGCCCTTTTGTGCCCCTTTCTTTTCTTTTTCTCCCCTTTCTCTCTTTCCCAGACACCACCTTCTTCTTCCCTTCTTCTTCTGCCTTCTTCTTCTTCCTTTTCTTCCAAAGTCCTGATGCCCACTCTTTTTTTTTTCCCTCTCTTTTCCCCTCCTTTCTTCTTCTTACTCCCTTTTTCCACCGTAGCACAATCGTTCAAAGCCAGCCTTCGGATTCAGATTATTGTGGCATCACCTAGGTCCCAGCCTCTAGGTTCAAGCCATTTTTTTCTTTTTTCCTCCATTTTCAACAATATTTCTCCAAAAATTTTGGTGATAACTCACTGATTTCGTATATATGTCACCGATTTAGGGTTTTTATTTTTTTAAGTCCTATCACCTTCCCGTGAGATGTACGCCTCTTCCTGTGAGGCAAAAAAGGCATATGCCTTTGCGCCTTAGAGAAGCCTCACCAAAGAAAGCATACGCTTTTGGTGTGTTGAGCATCCTTTTTAATGCCTCGAGGCTTTTTTAGAGCGCCTCGCATTGAGGCGTGCCTTAAAAACGCCTTTTAAAACACTGCTTTCCAGAAAAAAAAAAAAAAAATCATATACAATGACAGCCAGCATCTAGCACAAATTGATTAAATGATTATTCATCCCTTTTTTAAGGTCTAGTTACTTGCTCTACATCACAAATACAAATGCCTAAGTCCAGCATTCGTCTAGGCACAGTTCAATTGAACTGAAGAACTCAACAAAGGTGTTTAAGACCTACTGAACTTTGAGTCTTCAACAAATCAAAAACCAAACACATTCAATAGAACTCAAGAACCAATCAAACGTTCAAAAAAGTCTTACATCATTCTGGAAGATGTCCTCAAATGGATTACCAAACCCACCACCATTATATGGATTACCACCAGCACCTTCAGTATTAGCATGTTCAAATGCTTCATGGCCAACCTGTAAGATTGTAGATGTTACCAAGGTGACATCACTTAAAGAGATCATAGGAAGATACTGGTCAACTACTCATTGAAATTAAAATGGTAAATAAATTACAAAAAGAATTGCATCATAAATTGGTGTGACACTAAGTATACACCACTGACAAAGTAAAGTAAAGTTCAATATGCTCGCTAGCTATATTAGGGTGATTCTCATAGTAGCTTCTTAGAGGTATGAACTCAACTTAATATGATTTATCTATAAATCTAAGGGTTAACCAAACTTATCTTCTCTATATAAGGCATAAAAACCGCAACTAAAATGAACTGAGAGAAACTTTAGTGTGTGGTAATAGACAAATGGTAAGCATGTGGTAAGGGAGAAGACATGCCATAGGTGAAGCAGATACAAGCCCACCAATCCCACCATTTTTATAAACATAATAATTAATACATCAGATGGCAGAGACATAATGCACATGGCTCTTCACTTTTTCCGGACTCCTCATTTAGCCAATTATTATTTTTTGATCGCGTCCTCACTTAGCCAATTATGCAGTGAAAAAGTAGTAATGAAGCGCAGACAGTTTTTCTGAGAAAATTTTACATGTAATTTCTAATAAGCATTTTCTAATTGTCCAACAGAAGGGCTTATTTCTAGACTAGAGTACATCTACATTCCTTCTTCTAATCAAACTTCAATAATGGTCAGCGTAATAGTGGAAAGGCCTCTCATCCTTCCTTCTAATGTTATATAGAATAGAAATTTGGAAACTATGATTTTAATCATCTTAAAAAAAAAAATTTGCACCTGCAACATATGCCTTATTTTCCACAATTGCCACATAAAAGGAAAAATGATGTTAATCAGAGTGAAAATATTAAATCACAAAAAATACAATTGACATTGTTCTTAACTACAGTAAATTGACAAATTTAGACAACAATGCAACAACGCATACGATTATTTTGGAAGTTTACTTTATCAAACTCATATATCTACCTAGTTTTCGGGGTTCATGTGTTGACACTAAAGAACCAAAGAGAGCAAAATACTATGAAATTAAATAATCGGGTATAGGCTATATTACTTCACAAAAAAAGTATAATGCCCTTGCATTATAGCATGTGTCTTAATATATACAGCAGACACCTTTTGTATTGCGTTAAAAACAAAATAGTGTTTGATAGGTAGGTAGTGATCAGTCACATACCAAAAACATGTCTGACAAAGGAATTGCCAACAGCTATATGCATCTTATGATAGGCAACTAGTATGAAAAAAATAATATCATAATACAACATATCTAAAGAAGAATAAAGAAGCATCATAAATATAAATGAGATTGCAAAAGGCATAATATCACAAGATCAAAGCTAATCATGCATCTTAATTCAAGAAAAAGTACCTCACCATAAAGGTCATACAAGTTTAAATGCTGGAAGAAAATATAAATAACTATAATGGAAATAAGTAACTAAAAACAAGCAAAATTTGACACCTGATCATAGATAGACCGCTTCTCTTCGTCTTTCAAAACCTACAGCCAAAACAATAAAGTTTTCACATACATTTATGCATACATTTATAATAGTGGATATGCTATTTATGTTACAGACTTACCTCATATGCCTTTTGACCCTTGAAACTTTTCTCCCATCTGATCCTTCTTTATTGGTATTTCAGGATGGAACTTTTGCAAGCTAAGTAATAATGCAAAAGTGAAAAATATCATGAAATGGGCAAGAAAAAAAAAACCTTAAAGAATGAGAAAAATTTTGGTTAATGCATTTTATTTGACCTTGGCAAAAAATAGCACTTCACCCTTTCTGGCTAGAGTAATTTGGAAGTCCTGACTTCCCTCAAAAGTAGCTTTCTTTGCTTATGAGGCATCTTAAGCAACAGTATTAACTATGAATCCTCTAAAGAGGATAGGGTGGTCTTTAGTAAGTTGATGCTTCCTTTGTCTTGCCACATCCTTATTCATTCTGTCAAGGCAAGAGTGTCATGGAATCTTGTGTTATCTTTGTTTGGCGTGCATCGGGTTTTACTTTCTACAGTTAAAGACACACTTAAGGTGGCATGGTTCTTTTGTGGGAAAAAGGTGGAAAAAGATATGGCAAGCAGCCCCTTCTGCTTATTTTGGACAGTTTGGAAGAAAATAGAAGAACCTTTAAGAACAAGGAACGATCAATTCAAAGACTGAATGTTTTCTTGTAGTCTTGGGATCAAGGTTTTTTTATGTCGGTCATTCTTCAGCCATAGATTTTGTGGATCAGGTGGGCTCTTTGTGAGGGCAGTGTAGCATTTTGTTGGTATTTCTCCTTTCTGCGCTTTTTTGCATACAT
Source organism: Tetrastigma voinierianum (assembly GCA_016808115.1). Lineage (NCBI taxonomy): Eukaryota > Viridiplantae > Streptophyta > Magnoliopsida > Vitales > Vitaceae > Tetrastigma > Tetrastigma voinierianum. The sequence goes on from JAEQBH010006012.1 coordinate 108,208, forward strand.
TTATAAACCCTGTGAACTTTCAAGTGCAATATTGGTGCTTTTTGTCTATATTATATTCTTATATATTTCTCATTAAAAAAAAGGAATCAAATAAATCTTAACTCCTTTGCTTTGGGTGGCAGATAACTTAATTCAGAAGGCCGCCATTCGCACACTTAAATATAACTCAAATTATAATTCCATATACTTCATATGCACAAAAGAAAATTTACGAAAAGGGATGCGGCAAAACATACCCCATAATAAGCTTTCTTTATTTCAGATGCACTGGCATTCTTGCTCAAACCAAGTGTATCATAATAATCTGAAGCAGCCATGTACGCTGATTCAAACAAAGCCATTAGAAATCTCACTCCAAGGTTTTCTCAATTATATGATAACAGACCAAAAATGAAATTAACAAACTGCTCATAGATCTACCAGAAATAACAAACATAAAACAGAGGATCATGCATTTCAAGAGTAAAATTTTTCATCAAACCCACTCTTCTAATAAAGCCTCTGAGTAAGCAAATTGTGTTCCCATTTTCAAATTGTAAATGAAAACATATTGATGGAAGAGTATAATTATGAATGGAATATAACCAACAAAGGAAAATAATTTCCCAGAACTTTTTTCCATTGAAACAACCAAGCAAAGAAGGAGTCAATACCAGTGCCATGAAACCATCTTGCAGCTCCCCAGTTAGCATTTAAAAATCCGAACAGCCAGCGGTCTCCATGATTCACTGCATTTTCAACCACATTCATTGATGAAAGAAGGAAAGAGTACACTGTTCTGAAATCTTCGATCAAAATGACAAAACCAAAATAGACCAAACCCATTAAGCTGATAGCAAATGAACGAAAATAACAGAAAATACAATTCCAAACTAAAGTCATTGAATCCTTTTCGTTCAAATTGTGATTCAAACAGCAAGCCAGACAAACCCCCAAACCGTGTCTTATAAGGAACAAAATAAAATAAAATCAGAACTCAGGTTTGATGCATTCCCAGCATTTCCACCAAACAACCAAAATAAAGCCCGAAATTTTGAAATACCTGATTTCGAATTGGGAATTCCAAAAACCCTAGACGAATTAACACAGCTTGCAGAACCGAAACACCTATAACCCCCTCTTAAAAACGAGTAATTAATCTGTCATCACCAAAACACCCAAAAAATAAATAAATCAAATTTTATAAGTGAATTCACCATAATACACGATTATACAAGGGAAAAGAAAAAAAAAACCCTGATGTTTTGTCGTACCGAATTTGTAGAAGCTTCTAGAGGGCTCGACTTGAGGGATTTTCGAGCTATATAGCATAGGAGCTTGGCGCCATTTGTTCGAACCATTGGGTCTTCGTTGTTTGCGAAATTTCACTCTATTTTGGTTCAGAATTAGGTTTTCGGTGATCAGAACTGAGTCGAGACCAAATTGGCCGAGTCCACAATGTCACTTTCTAGAAGTTGTTCTTTCCGCCCTATATTAGAGGAAGCAACCGCAGGGTTTTTATTGATTGTGAAAACCCTAGTTTGTGAATCTTTCCAGGAAAAAAGGACTCCTAGAAATTTCAATGGCCGGTTTGGCTTAGGCTTGGGCCTACAATTAAAACCTTTAACCAATTAGATTCGGGGTTGGGCTTATTATCGCCAGGTTTGAGTTCTTAATTCATAGTAGGGCGTAAATGTGTCAAGTTAACTGCCACTTACCGAAATACGATAATACTAATTTCACTCGGTTAATCAGATCAACCTCAAACTCGCACTATTGAAGCCAGCCTCGAAAGATCGCAATATCTAACTCGAAAGGCCTACGAAATGACTGAGTCAACTCGAGTCGTAGTCGAAGATAATATTTATTAATTTTTAATTGATTCGAGATTTTTGGAATCAAGTTCAAGTAACTTGATTATTTTTCAAGTCAAGTTTCAAACATCTAAAAAAGAAGCTCGATCAAGTTCGAGCTTTGAATTTTTAAATCAAGTTGAGCTCAAACTTGACTTTATATCGACTCGACTTGACTCAATTACACCCCTAATTCATAGTGGAAAAGGAATTTTCTTTTTAAAAATGCACAAAAATAATTTCAGTAAATAATTAAATTTAAAGTATCCTCTTATAAAGAGTTTTTTGGATGGAGTTTGAAACTTATTAATAATAATTATGTTGTGATTGAACATTATATTTACAAGATGTGTTTTTATTTATGATGTACATTTTATGTAAAAACATCCTATTGTCATTTAATCCTTAATGCTTTCCTAATTAAGAAAAAGTTTTAGAATTTTATGTTTTTATAAATAGTCAATTGAAATATCTTTTTTTTTTTGGATAATTTTGTAAAATATTAGCTTCATGCTTCACAACTTAATTGATCCCACATCGACTCCACATAAAATTATGGAGTAGAAACATAAATTTGAGAAATTCTCCCATCTATAAAGTTGGTCTTTTGGGTTGAGTTTGATGAGAATCAAAAGCACAAATGATCCGCTTCAATTGTCGATTAGGCCAATCACAAGAGCAAGGGCCAAAAAACTTTAAGAGGCTTTCAATGGGCTTATGCGGGAGTTTATTTGGGCCAACTCAGCCTTTAAAGAAGAGTCTAAGTCAAATAAGACCTTTTAAGGAATTTAAGCCATCAAGAAAGTTCAAAAATCCATAAATGTGATCATGACTATTGTTGATGTAGCCACACTGCCTCCCACAACCCGAAATTAGGTCCTACTAGGCTCTAATTTCAGCACCAAAAAACTCCAAGTTAAATTCTCACCAAGATGATTAACCCACGAGTCAATCAATATCCGTCGCACTACCAGTTGCAATTTAAAAAAGAAAAAAGAAAAGAAACTCGCTCTTACATCCAAACGCTACGCTTTCACTCACAATATGCCAGCAATAAAAAAAAAACTATGTCTCAAACCCTAATTTCCTTTTGCAAAGCCAAAACGATTCTCACGTCTCTTTCTCACTAATCGCCTTAAGCCGTAGTTCGTCCTCCAGCTCTTCGAGGGCGATTCTCCATTTCCCTACTAGCTCCGTTTCTTGCTTCCATGAGGGAATCATTAGCCTAGATATTCACAATCTTTGCTTACCATTACTAAGGTAATGCTTCCGCTCATTTTTTGGGTTTTGTTTTTTGTGTGGAAATGAAGGATTGAACCTGTAGATAGCAAAACAAAAGAATTGGAGGAATAAATTCCTTGTGCTCTTTCATTGATCCATTATGAATATATATATACAAAAGCCAATCTAACATTCCTAATAGATTACAACTCTATAAGACAAGTTTCTTAATAGGATACAAATCTATATGTAAAGTAGATATAAGCTATAACACTCTCCCTAAAGTTGGATCATAGATATTAATCATGCCCAACTTGTTACATAAATAACTAACCCGATCCCCACTTAGGGCCTTTGTGAAGATATCATCCAATTATTCTTCAGCCTTCACGTATCCTACAGAAATCAAGCCGAGTTGTATTTTCTCACGAACAAAATAACAATTTATCTCAATATGCTTAGTTCGTTCATGGAACACCGGATTAAAAGCAATATGAAGGGCAGTCTGGTTGTCACACCAAAGGTTTGCTAGGACTGGTGTCTCAATACCGACTTCCATCAAGAGTTGATGAAGCTACATGATCTCACACACGGACTGTGCCATCGCGCTATATATCAAACTCGTGACAGATCAAGAGATATCACTGTTTACTCTTCCATGAGACGGATTCCTGGGAACAAACACACGCACTAAGTGGACCTCATTCCTCTTGTGATCATGCATAATCAGGTTAGAAAAGCACTCCAATTCATACGCCTACGACATCGTGATAAAATACCATGTCTCGGCGCTCCTTCGCATCGCAACTGCTCAACAACTACTCAATAGTCAACCGTTGAAGCAGACATGTACTGACTTACATCATTGACTAAGTGGACAATATCAAGACGAGTTACTAAAAGGTAATTCAGCTTCCCAACTAGTCTTCTATATCTCTCAGGATCCTTAAATGTTTCGCCTTCTCTAGTAAGGTGTACGCTTGGAGCCATAAGGAAATTGTATGGCTTTACTCCCATCTTTCCAGTCTCAAACAATAGATCAAGCACATATTTCCTTTGAGATAAGAAGATTCCATGTTTGCTTCACATAACTTCAATGAGCAAGAAGTATCTTAGCATCCTTAAGTCCTTTGTATAGAATTAACTTTGAAGAAAGGACTTAAGAGATGAGATGCCTTTAGAGTCACTCCCAGTGATAATAATATAATCCACATACATGACCAATAGAATGATACCTGAACAGTAGTTCTTGTAGAAGACGGAGTGGTCATATTTACTCTTTTGCATGCTAAATTTCAACTACTGACTCGACCTGCTAATAAAATCGTTTCCTTATCAGAGAAACCTCGAATGGCAAACGCTTGTTCGATGCTAAGCAACATACACATAATGCCGCAAAATAATGGTTATTCAAGAAACCAAAATAAATTAAATTAATAAGAAGTGGGAGGAGAATATAAATGTTGGAGAAACAACCGAAGTCTTGTGAAATTCACAATTTCCTTAAGACAAATTCGCCTTCTCCATGGGTGCTTCGAGATTCCTAAGGCGTCCGTCTCAGATAAAAACGGTGTCGTAATGGTCGACAAAGCACCTTGCCGCCACTCCCCGAACCGCGATGATGTGTTTGCTCTATCAATCGACAAAAGGACGAAGGAAGGAAAAACTCAAGACTCATGACCTTTTCGAGGCACCTCAATCACCTCTCTTCGCATTAAAATACCCCACAACCTTTTTATATAAAGGAGAATTTGACCTTGAAATGCCAAACCTTGGCTTCAAACGTTTAGAATTCGAAATAAATTATTCAATAATGTCATTAATCTCATTCACATTGAATGTCATTAAATTCTATAACTGAAATCCAAATAATTATTTCTTATAACTCCGAACCAAAGAATTAAGCACTGTGAATTATCCAAAGGAATGTCATCCATTTCATTCACTATATCCAACAATTCCCCACATGAATGAAATTGATGACTAAAGATGAGACCAACATGGTGATAGAAGCAACGTTGAAACTTGCATAAAGAGTAGTGTAGGTGTTACCCTTGAACCTTCCTCAGGAAAATATGTTTACTCTTACTAGCTAAACAAGAGACACGATGTCCTTGAATCCATTCTCGCCATTTGTGTAGACGATGACATATCTCACACAAGAATCTTTCAAACACATTTCAGCTTCACTTTTATGTCCATTTCGCACACATGCACCCGGTTCGCAAGAGTTTACTAGAATCGTGCCCTACCCTCAAGCGCCCCACTTCACTCTTACATAGGTGATTTTTTAACTATGAGTACTCTCAATACTCCTTTCGGATTTCCCGACACATTAGAATCATTAAAAGCATAGCTTAACCTCATATCCAAAATATATCACTGTTTTATCATAGGAATGGACAGGAGGTTAAAACCCCCACAGTGATCCAAACCAGTCTTTACATTTAGTTTGTCCCTTGAACCTAGATATTGGGATCTCCAATAATTAGGTAAAGGGTTTCCATCATATTGACTCTTCATTTTTACGGGCTTACCCATCTCCCTCGATGACTTCTCAACTAATTCTCTATTTAACCCTTTGGGTTAGCGGGATCCGTTAATGTTATCCTTTAGATTTACAAAATCTACAAGAGATAACCCCAGCTTGAGAGTTAATGGTATTGTGTCTACGACCTAATATGTCTAGACTTGCCAATTATACATACTGCTTTGTGCTCTACCAACAGCATTGAATGTCACAATGTATGCATATTGAGGCACCGGCTTTCTGCCACCTTGAATGTCCTTCTCTAGAAGTATGAATATCTACCTCTTCCCCACATTTGTCTAGCAGCTATAAACCTGACATTCCATTGTGGATCCGGGCACAACCGCCCTGCTTTGGAGGATTTCCATGATACCATTGCACCCCAACAAACACATAACTACTGGGTAATTCAGTCACAATTCCGTGATTGGAATCAAAGATCATTTTCCAAATATTCAAGAAAATGTCAATTCCAATAATTCAACACAATCCTTAATTATAGCCTAAAGGTTTAGGTTCCCGATAGGCAATTAGGATCTTTTACACAAGGTCTCAAGTTCGATACTTGTCCTTGTACTGATGCAACAAGGATTTTTCAAATCAGCTAACTCCTTGGACCAACAAGGATTTTCTTTTCCACACAAGTAACAAACCAAATCGTTTGTTTACCTGAAACTTGGTTCATTGTCATCCGATAAATCGATGTGGTGATGAGACCTGGGGCCATCACTATTCAAAGGTATATAATCCTCAATGCACTCTCTCACCCCGCTATCGTGATTCGAACCCCGCCGCATAAGATCCCGCTAAGAAGGGCTTTTTCCCCAATACGTAACAAAACCAAATCGCTTTGTTTACCAAACCAAAGGAGTTTTTCCTCCTTCTTTTTTTTTTCCATGTCCACAACCAAATCCAATCAACAACTTCTCTCGGGTTGAGTCGAATTTGTCTTAAGATCGTTAATAAAATTGCCTCAAGCCAGAGAAACCTGGAATGCATAAACTGGGCTTGTTTGACATGCTACAACATACACAGAATAGTCAAAATAATGGTTATTCAAGAAAACCAAATAAATTAAATTAATAAGAACGGAGGAGAATATAACAAGTTGAGAAACAACCGAGTCTTGTGAAATTCACACCCCTTAAGACAAATTCGCCTCTCCGTTGGTGCTTTGAGATTCCCAAGGCGCCCGTCTCCCAGATAAAACTGCACGAATGGTCGACAAAAGCACTTGCCGCCACTCCCGCGAACCGACGATGTTTGCTCTATCACCGACAAAAGGACGAAAGGAAGGAAAACTCAAGACTCGATGATCTTTTTGAGGCACCCTCAATCACCTCTCTTCAGACAAATACCCCGACAACCTTTATATAAAGGAGAGACTTGACTCAAACGCCAAACCTTTCGCTTCCCAAACGCTTAGAATTCCGAACAAATTATTCATCAATGTCATTAATCTCATTCATCGAGGTCATTAAATTCTATAACCGAAATCCAAATAATTATTTCTTATAACTCGAAATCCAAATAATTATTTCTTATAACTCGAAATCCAAAGAATTAAGAACAGAGAATTATCCAGTTGAATGTCATCATCCATTTCATTCTAATTATATCCAAATGTAATTTACTAAACCATGCGAGGGGACTGCTTTCAAACCCTACAAAGACTTCCGATGACATTCTCCATATACAACTTCTCCTAAAGGTCACATGAAGAAAGACATTCTTAATATCAAGTTGGTGGAGATCCTAATTATAAGTGGCAGTCAGGGAAATAAAAATTCGAACAAATGTCATTTTAGCAATAGGAAAACGTGTCAAAATAGTTCACTTTAGGTCCGGAAGGCACTTTTATATCCACAAGTCGTGCTTTTAATTGAGTAATTGAACCATCAAGATTAACTTTAATTGCAAAAAGCTAGCGACATCTAATGGCTTTCTTCCCCGCAGGTAACTGTACCAAGTTCCAAGTACCATTGTCATCTAAAGCCTGCATTTCTTCCACAATAGCACTACACTAACTAGGGTGAGATAAAGCCCCACGGACAGTGTGAGGAAGAGAGATCGAATCAAGAGATGCAATAAAGGAATAAGAGGAAGACAACAAATGGTTATAGGAAACAAATGAAGAGATTGGATGAGTACACTGACATTTACCTTACGGCAGCACCTAGCAAGATCATCATTCCTGAATCGATCGCATGACGGCAACGGTTAGACTAGAGTCCTGAGGGCTCTCGCGCCTAGAATATACCGAAAGATGAGGTTGAATAAGAATGGAGCCGGAGTAGGTTTCATGAGGTAATAGCGTATACCAATAAATCATCATCCTCCCGACTAGTAACATGAGAAGAAAAAGGCAAACAAGGTAGTTCCCAAAGAATGTAACATCGCACACAAAGTAACTCAAGGGATAGTAACACCTATACCCCTTTTGAACTCGAGAGTAACCAAGGACGATACACTTTAATGACTTAGGATCGAGTTTAGACACATGCGGACGAACATCCCGAACAAACATAAGTACACCCAAACATCCGAGGCTCAATGGGAAATAAAGATTTATGGGGAAATAGGGTTTGAAACAGAGTGACCCAATTCAAGACAGAGGAAGGCATCTGATTAATAAAAAAACAAGCTGTGGAAACAGCATTTGCCTAAAAAATGCTTGGGCACGTGCATTTGAAACAATAGAGCCCGAGCGGTTTCAATAAGGTATCTATTTTTTCGTTTAGCAACTCCATTTTGAGAAGGAGTATCAACACAAGATGTTTGACAAGATGCTTACTAAGCATGAATGACCTGAAATTGTTCAAACATATATTCTTTCACATTACTTCTCACATTTTGAATTGTACATGAAACCGAAAGGTGAATTTCAAAGACGTAAGGCACGAAAGTTAGAAAATAACTCAATGGTTTTTCATTAAATATAATGTCGTTTCACAATAATCATCGACAAACATAACATAAAAATACCGAAACCTAATCGGGGACACCACCGACATGAACCGCATACATCCTAAATGAACTAACTTTAAAAGGAACGCAAAACTGCTTATCGACTCTAGACTCAAACGCACCTCACGAGGCTTAGCATATTGACACGACTCAAGGCTCAACGAGATAGGCTAGGAACCTGAGGATATAACTCTCCCCTTCAACAAAGAAAGAGAAGGATGACCCAGCATAATGGGGAGTCAAACGGGTACCAACCCCAAACAAGTACGTACTTCTTGACACTCTTTGTTTCAAGGATGTAGAGACTCTCCTAGGGATCTATGCCTCGACCAATAATCCGCTTTCGCCAAAAGATTCAACACTAAGCAATGATCAAGAAAGAATGAGATACTCGCAATACACTGCCATGAGTTTATTCAGCCGTGAAATTAAATTAAAAGCAGAGACCTGTGGTAAACCCATACCGCAGGTCAAAGTGATTAGAGGAATCGAACAATCTATTCTCGACCTATGACAAGATGTCACCTATTTGGTAAGGGTAATGTGTAGGTTGCAGGTGTGACTGAAATGTAGTAAATAAACTGGAATTACCTGTCATGTGGTTGGTGGCTCCAGAGTTAATGACTCATGTGGAGGAAGAGGAAATAACACATATGTTGGTTTTACTTAACTTGACGAGTGTACTGATAGAAGTAGATATAGACTGAAGTGATTGCTAATGATGAACAGACTGAAATCTTAGATTTATTTTGCAATTTCCTACAATTCTCGATACAGGTCCTAGATCAGGGCACACGACACACAACTCTCTCGAGGGCTCTCGTGTTATCATAGAAGAAGATCTAACTCAAATAAGCCTCTCAAAATTTGAAAAATAATTTCGTAAAAATAGGATCTTTGCAATGAAAGAACCACCTTCCACCGAAACACTACACTCCCAACAGAACTTGGTCCAATGATCCACAAAACACCTCTGAATCTCGAAGAAATCAAGGAGAAAGGCATGAAACCCTAGAAAAACATGGTTGTCGGACACAAAATGTTTTGAAAATCACTATTGCCGGATGTGGCTTCATGCTCACACGTGCCCCCACGCCTCCGACGCTGGGCAGGGAACAAGATAGGACTCGTGGGCGGGCGGCGTGGCTCATGGGAGCACCTTCCGGCCACCGGACTTAGTGGTCTTGGTTGTCGGAGGCCGGTGCACCTTCCTATTTGGGCGATGTCACCCCACGCTCCTTCGAAGTGCGTGTTTCAAAACACCAACCTTGGCGGCCTGTGATGTATTCCGAGATGCCCTAGATTTTTTTTTGTTTTGGCTCTGATACCATGTAGATAAAAAAACAAAAGAATTTGAGAATTAAATTCTTTGTGCTCTTTCATTGATAGAGAGACTTGCTATTCACATTTCATTTGGATGGTCGAGGCGAATCAAGCTAAGCAAAGGTAATTTAAAGATCTCCCGATGGAATAATAAAGATGTTCCTACGCTACTCCATAATATGTGGAAGATCGATGTAATTCCCTATCGAATATTCTGGCCTCGAATGTGCTACATGAAGAACATAAGCTATAAGGATCGAACGGAAGACCTAGATGTAAGATCATAACACGAGTGATCGGGTGATTTCCGATTCCTATATCCACTCATGTGGTACTTCATTATACGATATATAGAAGATCCATATGTATAGATATCATCACCTACATTCAGAAAGCCTTATGCTTTGGAAGAAGCTTGTACCTGGGCTTTGGGGGAAGGGTTTTGATTGATCAAAAGAAGAATCTCAACCGATATTCTTAGGCATGGCCATACATAACATGTAAAAATCACACTTGAAAGGGTGGACAATTAGCTAGAGCAAATGCAGGCCGAGCTTAAACTCGACAAGTAGCAGGAAAACTGCTACATTAAATTACCTTATGGGGATCCATATGAATATATATATGCACAAGCCAATCTAACCTTTCCTAATAGATTACAACTCTATAAGACAAGTTTCCTAATAGACATAAATCTATATGTAAAGTAGATATATGCATAACAACCCGAGAGAAGCTTGTATAAGCTCAACATTGCTTATCTTGTTTATAACATCTTTCCTATCGATTGAAAACCGTGTCGTTTGATAGTAGTTCCTATTTTGATTTGTTTTTCTTTCCTCGCATTATGGAGTTTCCCCATATCAAGTCGGGTGGATTCAAAGAATCACAAGCCAGCTTTAAATACTTAAATAAGCAACTTTACCTTCTTATTTTCTTTTGCTACTTTACTTCTGGTCAATAAAGATTTTAAAGCTAGGAAGGCTACAAAACGCTTGAGTATGGATCTAGCAAAGGAAGCAAGTTCATTGTTTTTTCTTCTCAATTTTTCTACTTTATATTAAATCAATTTTAAATGTAATGTACCGTGAGTAGTGTTTCATATCAGTTCTTAATATTTTGAATGTATGTTATGCTCGAAATGCAATCAATGGCTTATTTCATAAATCTCATTTCATGTTTCTTTCATTGTAAATTTGAAATGCAGTGTGGAAATGTTATTAGAGCTCATAACATAGCTTTGTGAAATGTTGCTATTTTATTTTTATTGCAATGGGGTTCTTTTGTTTCGCTGATACAATTTGTGCACATCCTTCATTGGCATCCTACATGTCGTGTTTTTATGCTTCTTTTTTATAGGTTTGTTGAGATTGTTCATAGGAATGCAAATAAAACTGAAATGAAAAAAAAAACAGAGAAGGGAAGTGATTTATGGAATAAAAGAATAAAAGAATTTTAACATTTTTTTGGGTACACATGTGCCAAGTACTGGGATATAGTACTTGGTCAAGCAAGAAAATGGCAGCCGGCAATTAGCTCCGCCCGCCCGACCCAATTTTACCCTGGCCCGGTATAGGCTTGGCCCAACCTGGTCAACCCACCCGAATTTTCACCTCTAATTGGTGGTAGTATCTCACATGATTTGGGCATCTAAAAGGATAAAAAAATCAAAGGAAATTTGTGCCCTAAATTGGCTCCATAATTTGTGCACAATCAAAGACCTATTTTGGAGAGTTAGTAGCCTTATAAGTTGTATGATCAAACTTGCCAACTCTTATGCAAATCTTTAGTTGTCAATTTGGTCTATTATGGTCAAAATATCAAGGATAGACGTCTAATAAGGAAAAGAAACAATTATCTTCTTGTTACTTTGGTAGTTTTCCAATTTCAATTTTGGTAATTTGTGTGTCAAGGCTGAATTTCATCAACTTTTCACTACTTTCTTAGTCAATAAGGATGTCCTAAGCCCTATATAAAAGCTGTTTGATGTATTTGTTCAAGAGACATTGATGAAGAACAATTCTTTGTGAAGTTTTCTTCACTATATGGTTCTTGTGGGAATTGTCGAGTCTATCAAGGTTAATTCCTTATAATGTTCAAACTTACGGCTCTTTGTTCTTTTATAATCAAGGGGATGAGGTTATTTCCTTTGTTCTTAGTTCTTACGACTTTTGGTTCTATAACCAAGGGACGAAGCACAACATCTTTGCTTAAGGCTCTTGATTCAATATAGTTAAGGGGATGGGGCCACTAATCTAGATCGTGTTTGAAGATGCTTGAGTAACTGCAATACTCATGGATTCAAAATCACAACCAAGCCAGATAATTTCGTATAAGAGCTTTGACTTTTAAACATTGATTTGGTATCTATTGTTATTCTTGTTATTTGACATTTTGTTTAGTGGAAAAAAAAAAGAAGAAAAAAAGCCATAAAAAAAGAAAATAAAAAAAGAAGAAGAAATCATTGAAGAAAAAAAGTGAAGTTCAAGAGTGGAAAAAGGCTAGAGTGATTTTTATTATCTAGAAAAGCCAAATATTGAGTGAAAAAAAAGAGTGTGAGTGAAACACTTGAGGAAGTGTTGTGAGGTTCATTTTTGTAATTATTTCTTTGGATTTGATCATATTCACAATGATCATGCAAATAGGAGAAGGGGCATGACTGTAAACTTTTTCATATTGCAGCCATGCAACAACACTCTACAAAATTGGAGGTTTAGATGTAAGACATGCGAGCATTGATTGAACAAAATGAAAAGGTTCTGAGACGAGTACTTCCTAAAATCAAAGACAAGAGAGGTGTGTTCCAACAACCTTGAATCATGAAGAGCTTGAGAATGAATTCGAAGAAGAAGATGAATATCTGATGGAAGTAGAGACGTTGGTGACAAGGCGTATTTTGAGTGCCCAAGTGAAGGAGGATGTCGTTAAGCAACAACATAGGAACATTTTTCATACTTGCTAACAAGCACACAAGGTTTGTAGTTTGATTATTGATGATGGAAGTTGTGTCGATGTCGCTAGTACTTGTTGGGGCTTAAGAAGCTATATAATTACCAACACTTAAACGCCCTTAGCCATATAAGTTAGACGTGGTTGAATGATAGTGGGGAAGTGAAAGTGCAAAAAAGCCAGACATTTTCACTGGGAAGTATCATGATGAGGTTCTCAGATTTGTTGCCATGTATTTCTCACATCTTATCAAGTGCACTCGCAATTTGATAGGAGAGCCAACCATGACGGTTTCAAGAATCGTGTTAGTTTCATGAAGGACATTAAGCTTGTAACTCTTGTACCATTGACACCAAAACGGGTGTATGAAGATCAAGTGAGGTTAAAGCAAGAGTGTGATACAAAAAAAGATATTAAAATGAACAAAGAAGCGAAAAGAAAAGAAAGCTTCTATGCAAAAAATAGTGAGATCAAGAGTGATTATTATCTCCCATAGCCTATGTTTGTACTTTTGTACAAAGATACGCTTTGAACACTAAATGATCTGACTCTTCTCGCCTAGTGTTGTTTCTTCTTGTTACGTAAGTTCGAGGATGCATTCTTTGAGGATGGTCTTAGTGGTTTGCCACCCTTTCTGGCATCGAACACCAAATTGGATTTCGCCATGAGCTACAATTTCAAATCATCTTGCTTATAGGACTAATCCTAAGGAGACAAAAGAACTTCAATGCCAAGTGGAGGAATTGATTGTAAAAGTATATGTGAGAGAGAGCCTTAGTCCATGTGTTGTACATGTTCTACTTGTACCCAAAAGGGATTGTTTGTGGAGGATGTGTATTGATTTTCATTCCATTAATAACATTATGCTTAAGATACAAGGACTAATCTTTTCAAGAAAAGGGGGAATTATGAGAATCAAAGCACAAATGATCCACTTCAATTGCTGATTAGGTCAATCACAAGATCAAGGGCCAAGAGGCTTTCAATGGGCTTGTGAAGGAGTTTATTTGGGTCAACCCAACCTTTAAAGAAGAGCCCAAGTCAAATAAGGCCTTATAAGGAATTGGAGCCAACAAGAAAGTTCAAAAGTCCATAAATGTGATCATGACTATCGATGGTAATAACTTACATGATTTTGGCATCTAAAAAGGATTAGAAAATAAAAGGAAATTCGTACCCCAAAATTGGTTCCATAATTTGTGCTCAATCAAAGACCTATTTTGGAGAGTTTTTAGCCTTGCAAGTTGTATGATCAATTTTGCAAACTCTTATGCAAATCATTAGTTGCCAATTTGGTCTATTATGGTTAAAAGATCAAGGATATGCGTCCAAAAAAGAAAAGAAACAATTATCTTTATGTTACTTTGGTAGTTTTCCTATTTCAGTTTTGGTAATTTTTGTGTCAAGGTTGAATTTCAACAACTTTTCCTTTCTTTCTTAGTCAATAAGGATGTCTTAAGCTCTATATAAAATCCATTTGATGTATTTGTTCAAGAGACATTAATGAATAACAATTCTTTGTGAGGTTTTCTTCACTTTATGATTCTTTTGAGAACCTAGTCAAGGTTAATTCTATATAATATTCAAACTTAAAGCTCTTGGTTCTTTTATAATTAGGGGGACGAGGTTATTTCCTTTATTCTTATGACTTTCGCTCTATAACCACAAGTGGACTATAGAGATACAACAACTCTTTGCTTACAACTCTTGATTCAATGTGGTTAAGGACGAGGCCACTATTATTCTGTGATCATGTTTGAAGATTCGAATAATCCGCAACACCAAGGATCTCAAGCAAAACGCAGAGGGTATGCATCACCTTTGTATCAAAGCTTCACTTTCAAACATCAATTTGTATCTATATTTATTATTGTTAATTGACATTTTGTTTAGTGGAAAAATAGAAAAAGAAAAAAGAAAAAAGAAATGAAATGAAGAAATCAACCCAAGGAGGTAGCTCGGATGGGTGGGTCTCGTCTGGGCAGAGGTCCCCGGTCTTGAGTCTCCCTGCCACTCACCCATAGGAATTTCCTTAAGGCCTTACCTAGGTGTCCATGTTATTGGCATTATGGCACCCTGAGGGATTAGTCGAGGTGCCGCGTAAGTCGGGGCCCTGACACCCTCGCATCAAAAAAAAAAAAAATAAAAAAAAATGAAGAAACTATTAAAGAAAATGTGAAGTTCAAGAGTGGAAAAAGGTCAGTATGGATTTTCATTATCTAGAAAAGTCAATACTATGAAAAAGTGTGAGTGAAACACTTGAGGGAGTGTTGTGAGGATCCTTTTTGTAATTCTTTCTTCATATTTGATTATGTGTTTAAGTAATGATCATGCAAATAGGGAGGAGAAGCAGGACCAATCCTTCATACTACAGGCCATGCAACAACACTTTGCAAGATTGGAGGTTCAGATGAAAGACATACGGTTAGATTGAACAAAAGAAGAGGTGTCGAGATGAGTACTTCTCAAATTCAAAGAAAGAGAGGTACGTTCCAAGAAATTTAAACAATGAAGAACTTTGAAATGAATTGGAAGATGAAGATGAATACCCATGGAAAAAAGAGTATTGGTGACAAGGCATGTTTTGAGTGCCCAAGTGAAGGAGGATGATGTTAAGCAACAACATGGGAACATTTTCCATACTTGCTACCATGTTAATAATAAGGTTTGTAGTTTGATTATTGATGGTAGGAGTTATGTTAATGCTGCTAATGCTTTGTTAATTGAGAAGATACAATTATCAACACTTAAACACTCTAAGCCATATAAGTTGCAGTGGTTGAATGATAGTGGGGAAGTGAAAATGCAAAAGCCTCATTTTCAATTGGGAAGTATCGTGATAAGGTTATTCGTGATCGCCACATCTTATTGGGTAGACCTTGATAATTTTATTGGAGAGCCAACCATGATAGTTTCAAGAATCTTGTCAATTTTATGAAGGACAACAAGCTTGTAACTCTTGTACGATTGACACCAAAACGATTGTATGAAGATCAAGTGAGGTTAAAGTAAGATTGTGATACAAAAAGAGATCTGAAAGTGAACAAAGAAAAAGGAGAGGAAGTGAAAAGAAAAGAAAGCTTCTACGCAAAAAAAGAGGGAGATTCAAGAAAAGAGCATTAACAGCTTATGTTTGTACTTTTGTACAAAGAGGCACTTTTAAACATTAACGATCTTGATTCTTCTTAGTCTAGTGTTGATCTTTCTTTGTTATAGGAGTTCGAGGATGCATTCCCGGAGGATGGTCTTAGTGGTTTGCCACCCTTTCGTGGCATTGAGCACTAAATTGACCTCAGTCTTGGGGCTACAATTTCAAATCATCTTGCTTATAAGACTAATCATAAGGAGATAAAGGAACTTCAATACCAAGTGGAGGAATTTAATGTAAAAGTACATGTGAGAGACAGCCTTAGTCCATGTGTTGTACATGTACTACTTATACCCAAAAAGGATGGTTCGTGGAGGATGTGTATTGATTTTTGTTCCATCAGCAACATTGTGTTTAAGATATGAGGACAAATATTTTCGAGGAAGGGGGAAATGATGAGAATCAAAGCACAAATGATCTGCTTCAATTGTCGATTGAGCCAATCACAAGAGCAAGGGCCAAAAAGCTTCAAGAGGCTTTCAATTGGCTTGTGAAGGAGTTTATTTGGACCAACCTAGCCTTTAAAGAAGAGCCCATGTTCAAAAGTCCATAAATGTGATCCATAACTTGTGCACAATCGAAGACATATTTTGGCAATAACTCACATGATTTTGGCATCTAAAAGGATCAGAAAATAATAAAAATTTGTGCCCCAAATTGGCTCCATAACTTGTGCACAATCGAAGACATATTTTGGAGAGTTTTTAGCCTTGCAAATTGTATGATCAAACTTGCCAACTCTTATGCAAATCATTAGTTGTCAATTTGGTCTATTATGGTCAAAATATCAAGGATAGGCGTCCAATAAGGAAAAGAAACAATTATCTTCATGTTACTTTGGTAGTTTTCCAATTTAAGTTTTGGTAATTTGTGTGTGAATGCTGAATTTCAACAACTTTTCCTATCTCTCTTAGTCAATAAGGATGTCCTAAGCTCTATATAAAAACCTTTTTATGTATTTGTTCAAGAGACATTGATGAATAACAATTCTTTGTGAGGTTTTCTTCACTTTATGGTTGTTATGAGAATTGTCGAGTCTATCAAGGTTAATTCCATATAATATTCAAACTTACGCCGTTCTTTTATAATCAAGGGGACACCATTATTTCCTTTGTTCTTATAGCTTTTGGTTTTATAAGCAAGGGGACGGAGACGCAACATCTTTGCTTACGACTTTTGATTTAGTTTAGTCAAGGGGACGAGGCCACTATTCTAAATCGCGTTTGAAGATCCTTGGAGTAATTCGCAATTGGTGGATCTCGAAGCATAACACAATGGAGTTCGCATCATTTTAGTATCAAAGCTTCGACTTTCAAACATTGATTCGGTATCTATCTTTATTCTTGTTATTTGACATTTTGTTTGGTGGGAAAAAAAAAAAAAAAAAAAAAAAGAAAAGAAAAGAAAAGAAAAAGAAAGAAAGAAAAACTATAAAAAACAGAAAGTTAAGAAATCATCGATGAAAAAGTGAAGTTCAAGAGTAGAAAGGTTGAGTGGTTTCATTGACCTAGAAAGCCAACATAGAGTGAAAAAGGGTGGGGAGTGAAACACTTGAGGGAGGTCAGGAGGTTCCTTTTGCAATTTTTTCTTCTGATTTGATCATGTTTTCAAGTAATGATCTAAAAATAGGAGGAGGGGCATGACCAAGCCTTCATATTACAGTCATGCAATAATACTTGCAAGATTGAGGTCTGTGCCAATGACATACGAGATTGATTGAATAAAATGAAGAGGTGTTGAGACAAGTACTTCCTCAAACTTAAAATTAAGAGAGGTGTGTTTCAAAGAACTCAATCATGAAGAGTTTCAGAAGGAAATTAGAAGATGAAGATGAAGACTATGGAAGGATGCTTTGGTAACAAGGCATGTTTGAGTGCCCAAGTGAAAGAGGATGCCTATAAGCAACAACTCGAGAATAGTTTTCCATACTCATTACCATGTTAATACAAGGTTTGTAGTTTGATTATTGGATTATGGAGTCAGGCTAATGTTGCTAGTGCTTCGTTAGTCGGGTAAGCTACAATTACTAACACTTAAACACTCTAAGCCATATAGTTGCGTGGTTGGATCGATAGTGGGAAGTGAAAGTGCAAAGCCTCACTCCCACCTGAAAGTATCATGATAAAGTTATTTGTGATGTTGCCCCTATGTATGCTTCCCACATCTTATTGGGTAAGCCTTGGCTATTTGATAAAAGAGCTAACCACGACGCTTTTAAGAATCGTGTCAGTTTCATGAAGGATAGCAAGCTTATAACTCTTGTACCATTGACTCCAAAAAAGGTGTATGAAGATTAAGTGAGGTTAAAGCAAGAGTGTGATACAAAAAAAGACCTGAAAGTGAACAAAGAAAAAGAAGAGGAAGCGAAAAGAAAAGAAAGCTTTTATGCAAAAAATAGTGAGATCAAGAGTGCTTGTTATACTAATAGGACTATCTTTGTACTTTTGTACAAAGAGACACTTTTGAACATTAATGATCTTGATTCTTCTTAGCCTAGTGTTGTTTCTTCTTTGTTACAAGAGTTCGAGGATGCATTCTTCGAGGATGGTCTTAGTGGTTTGCCACCAAATTGACTTCAAATTCCAAAGTACAATTCCAAATCATCTTTCTTATAGGACTAAAATCCAAAGAAGATATAACCCCCAATTCCAAGTGGAGAACTGATTTGTAAGCATATAATCTTATGATAGAGAAAGTTTTTTCTGCCGTGATATTCCCAAATGATTCTGTCAGATCGAAGAGCTAAATTGGGGGGACCTTTTCTAACCTACCAGAAGGGCAAAGATTTTATTGAGACATATCGCAAGGACCTCCATGAAATGGAGGATTTTGGTATGCACCATAGCTTAGCAGTAAGAAGGGCTTGGCCGATGGACCAATTAGAGCTGAACAAAAAGATCAAAATCAATCGAATAAAAAGAAGAAAAGTGCTGGCTTTCTCCAACGTATAAACGGTCTCTTTTCCCTCCAGGTCTCGAGCACTAACTCATTCGTTTTGTCAGTTGGAAAAACAGCCTCGGTCTTTATGCATTAGTCACTTTGTCCCTTAGGTGATTTGTTAAGCTAGTAGGCCCATGCAAAATAAGTATATCTGTGAAACTGAGTCAACTGGTAGTTAGCCCAATTGATTAGATGCAATACCAGGTCGTACTCTCCTCTCAATGAGTTTGTCTATTCGAGCATTATGTCTGAAAGGGTTATAATCCCTCTCTTGGTGATAGTGTACTTCATCAACTTATAGTAGAAGTTTCTACTTCTTCTTAGATTACAACCCGTAGTATACTCTTCATATCTCTTTCCTTATATCATTTGTTTAAGTCAAAAATTGAACTTACCAAGGATGTAAAATCTTTTTTATTTTGCATTTATGCGCATGCACCATCTTAAATTTCTTTAGCAAATCTTTAAGTTTAAACATGGTGCCCATAGGACTTGGTGTTCCCTTGATCTCAAGCAAGTTGAGTGAAGCAGCTTGTACACCACTGACTCGTTGAAACACTCTCCTTGAAAAAGGATTCGGCTACTCTAAAAGGGTTACTCGATTCCACATCATGAAAGATTCTAAAGATCATTTTTAGAATTCTGTGTGGCACCTTCACCCGGGTCTCTATGGTTTGGTTCCAAGTCTAAAAGGTATATATCTTATATAGATGAATCACATTTGTCGCCTACAAATTCGTGCTCGCTTGATGCAGACATTCATTTATAGATAGATATTTTTGATCCGCATACGAAAGATTGGAATGATAGGATAACTAAGCACTACTAGTCCTATTGCTTCAGTTTGTACCATTGCCTGATGGGATCAAAGCCTTCTCACTAATCGAAGGTCATACGTACTCCTACTTAAAAGACACATGGTTCGTTCTCTTGCTTTGCCGATTTTACCTACTAGAATAAGATAGAGATAAGTTGCTTTTACTTCTTAATTTTATCTCATAGACCAACACTCGCCCTCTAGGTCTTCGCTTTGTTGTTCTAGAAAGGATAAAATATCATCTTTGATATACCTGGTGAGAGAGAGCCTTAGTCCATGTGTCAGACATACGCATTGTACCCAAAAATTGATACTGTGGAGGATGTGTATTGATTTTCGCCCATCAACAACATTATAAGATATGAGGACAAATCTTTCGAGGAAGGGGGAATGATGAAACGAAAGCACAAATGATCCATTTTTAATTATGATCGGGCCAATCACAAGAGTAAGAGTCAAAAAGCTTCAAGAGGCTTTCAATGGACTTGTGAAGGAGTTTATTTGGGCCAACCTAGCCTTTAAAGAAGAACCAAAATCAAATAAGGATTTTTAAGGAATTGGAGCTAACAAGAAAGTTCAAAAGTCCATAAATGTGATCATGACTATTGATGGTAATAACTCGCATGATTTTGGCATCAAAAGGATAATAAATCAAAGGAAATTATGCCCCATATTGGCTTCCATAATTTTGTGTACAATCAAAGAACTATTTTGAAGAGTTTTTAGCTATGATTAAACTTGCTAACTCTTTATACAAATCATTAGTTGTCATTTGGTCTATTATAGTCAAAATATTATGATAGTGTCCAACAAGGAAAAGAAACAATTATTCTATGTTACTTTGGTAGTTTTCCTATTTCGCTTGGTAATTTATGTGCCATCGCTGAATTACAACTTTTCCTTTCTTTCTTAGTTAATAAGGATGTCCTAAGCTCTATATAAAAGCCTTTATGTATTTGTTCGTGAGACATCAAGAAATAACAATTCTGGTCGTTCTTCTTCACTTTATGGTTCGTAAGAATCTCGCCGAGCCTATCAAGGTTAATTCCATATAATATTCAAACTACGACTCTTAGTTCTTTTATAATCAAGCGGGACTATAGCTATTTATTTCTTGTTTCTTACGACTTTTGGTTTTATAAGTAAGGGGACGGAGACGCAACATCTTTGCTTACGACTTTTGATTCAGTTTAGTCAAGGGGACGAAACCACTAATCTAGATCGTGTTTGAAGATTCTTGGAGTAATACGCAATAATTAGTGGATCTCGAAGTAAAACACAATGAGGTTCGTATCACGGCTTTCCTATTAGGTTTTGTACTATCATTAACCTTGCAAACTTGAGATTTATTGTTTTAACCTAGAGTGGCTGAAAATTGTTAGATTTCTCTATTTTATGTATCAAACTAATGCTATATTTTTTAACTTTAACTTGATTGCATTAGTTTCAAGAGAAAATGTTTCCATTCAGCTAAATCAATTATGTTAGCCTTGTTGATTAGATGTTAGATATTAATTAGATCAGCCTTTGAGTTGATATAATGTAAAGAGTAAACAGAAATAAACATACCCTATGCATTCACCATGCAACATTGGAAGCTAAACAAAACCCCATTAGGTTAAGGATCGGTTTCGATACCATTTATACTTCAATCATCAGAATTATTTTTGATACCATTTACATCAACTCGCAAATATTATCCATTTTCAAAGTTTTGAGCGGTTAAAAGGAAATGAGGAATCCATATTTATATAATACTAAGAAATTTGTGTACTTGTATAGTTTCAAGAATTTCCTTGCTTAGTATAGTATTAGAAACTCAGGGGTAGTTTGATTCTTATTGTGGAGACCAATTTTTTGTTCTAGAAAAAACATGGAGAACAACAAATTTGTTTTGTTTCCTTTTTTCTTTTAAAAATTTACTTTAACAATTTAAAAAATATGAATCAAACAAGGTCTTTCTCTCCTTATCCAATTTAAGATGTGATAGATGTGCTAAGGACAACAATGATATTTATTTATGAAGATGAGTGAACCTCAATGTATATGAACCAAAAGTTTTGAATTTTTTTACAAAATTAAAAAAGCAAATATTTTATATTATAATTTTTTTAACAAATATTAAACATGATCTCAACAGTGAGAAATTCCAATCTTTAATATCCCAGCGTTTTGTGCTCTTAAAAATTAGAGACAACACCCAAACCTCTATGGTTCAAAGAACACAAAAAAAATGTTTTCTGTTTTTTAAAAATGTATTACGAGTTTTTAAAAATAGGAATCAAAGATGGTATTTTTATGTGCTAAAAGACAATAATATTTATATATAAAGAAGATCACCTCACTTATATGCACCAAAATTTTTTACTTATTAGAAAAGAAAACTAAATTTTTTATAAATATTAAATGATCTGCATTCTCAAACCTTCAACAAAGAAAGAAATATGTATCCATGACATATAAATATTATTAAATCATGGGTTTACAAGGTGGAAGGAGATCCACAGAGGCAATGGCCATGCAAGTAGGAAGAATCAACAAACGGTTGGGATCTATACTTCATGTGCCAACGGAAGGAATTTTCCCTGCACACCCATTGTAACTAACATTCAAATTCTGCAACAAAATGGCGTCCATATACGGATGCGGAATAGTTCCCATATCTTGTTATGATATGTCCATGTCACCAATGTCTCGTTCATGAAACCTGCTTGCGAGAAATCGAATGCGAAGTTGTTCCTCGAGATGTCGATTATTTCTGTGGTTTTTGATGCGTTGAAGAACATCAGTGCGGATCCTGAGATCTCGTTTCGCGAGATGAGGACTCGCGAGAAGTCCATGTTGCTGAGGGAGGTCGGGATCTGGCCGGAAAGTTTGTTGTGGGAGAGGACGAGCGACGGCGCCTTGCCGGAGAAGTGACCGAATGAGTCGGGGATCTGGCCGGAGAGTTGGTTGCGGCTGAGATCGATTTCCAGATTGTGGAGGGGATGAGAGATGCAGGCATGGTACCGGAAAGTTTGTTGAAGGAGAGATCGAGAACCAAAGGCTTTGAGATTTGAAAGACAACTGGCACCAGTCGAGAGATTGTTCCAGCTAAGTTCTAGGGTTACCAGGTTTACCATTTTCCGATCGCTGGCAATCTCTCCGACCAGGTATGGGTTCTTATTTGCCCATGGTCTGTAGGAAATCTGCCTGCTTTCCGTGCAACCTACATTTCAGGACTGTGCCATTGAGTTGAAGACTGTTCTCCAAACTGATGACCTCGGTTGGTTACTCTATTACATTCAACACCACCCCAATTCAGGCATTGAGAGATAGAAGGATCCCAAGAAAAGGGATTTTGATCCTGAAACTTTTTAAAGAGAGTGTTTTGACCACGAGGCAAGCCCTCCTCTCCCATGACTCATGACCTCATGAGGGAAACCCAAGAAAAAGGAAGAAATGAAACAAAGAAGAATGGCTCGGCTGCAACCCAGAAAGAGGCAACAAAATGCAAAAAACAAGAGTTACTATATATATTGAACGCCTGGGGACTTCTTTATCTGATATAGTTGGTAGAGGTGACTCATTATTAGTACTGAATTATTTTGCTGTTTTAATTATTTTTCTGAAGTCATAGGGCAGATTCTGAGCATCAAATCTGGTTCAGTTGTATTTGTGGGCAGTCCCTATCCCATGTGACCTGCCGTATTATTGTGTGTTATGAAACAAAGAGTAATTGAGTGGAAAACAAGAAGCAAAGGCGCTGTTTGGTTACAGTTTTTTAAGATCGTTTTTTTTTGCTCTAAAAATAAAAAGTAAAATGCGAAACACGAAGCAAACGTTTCGGCTTTTCGCTTAAAAATACAAAAACATTAAATTCTTATAACACACTGGCTTTCAAAGCAATACAAAAATCATATTCCTTTTCAAAAAACTATTCTCAAGAATACTTATAAAACAAAGATTCAAATATACTCAAATCTGCTATACATGGAAGCCACTATCAAAAGTTTTTTATTTTTATTAGTTGAATTTTTATTTTATAAATACATACTTTATTCCCACTGGAAGAATCTTGGTTCCCTTTCTTCCCTATGCTCACGGTCAGCCCTTAACCATTGAGTTAAGCCTCATGGTCAACTACAGTGCTGCTGGAAGATCAAAATGCATTTATTGGGTGGGTCAATGATGATAATTTAATTTTCAACACAGGCTACTAGCAAGGCTGTAAATGCCAAAGGAAAAGCAACTTGGGCAGTTAATAATTTGTTTTTGCCCTTCTTAAATCCAAATATTGAAGAAAAAGAAGGCTATCTTCCTATCCTTTTCCTTTGTGACATGACTGGAATCAGAATGGTGAGTGGAATTGCTGGCCCTGACCCTTGAAATTTACTCAGTTTTTTACAATATATCTTGTGGGTATTTTTGAAATTTATAATACATTTTGTTTGAAATTATTTATATATATATATATATATATATATTGATTGAGCTAGTAGACTCCAAAGGAGTTGCTGTCCAAGCGAAGTCTATATTTAAGTTTTCAAGTAAGACCTTAAGCATTAGTATTCAATCTAAAAACCATACACATTTGTGTATTTCAGATATTAGCCGCAATTTCAAGTTTCACAATGCAAAGTATTTGAAATGTTATTGTTTTGGTGCATCCCTTGAGATAGCTTCCATGAAAGAAAGTTCAGCTGAAACATATCGCGGCAACTTTGAAGCACACAAAAAGAAATAAAATAATAACAACAATAAAACCTTGACATCTTGGCTTCAAGATTTTGTTTGATATTGTCTTGAAGAACTGATTCCAGCTGCAGATAGGAACAACTATTCCATCTTCATCATGCCTACTTATGCATACAAGAAACTCTTATGATTGGATACTTGTAAATACAAAGAGCAACATCTAAATACTTTTAAGAAAAAAATATCATCTACAATGACAACCAGCATCTAGAACAAATTGATAAAATGATCACTCATCCCTTTTTTTAAGGTGTGGTTACTTGCTCTACATCACGAACACAAATGGCCAAGCCCCTCTGTTGTCCAGTTAATACCAATTAAATTACCACACCTCTACAGTAATACACTTCTGACAAAGTAAAGTTCAATATGCTTGCTAGCTATATTAGGGTGATTCTCATAGTAGCTTTTTGGAGGTATAAACTCAACTTAATCTGTTTTCAATAGTAAGTATGTGGTTCTTCGTCATATGCCTTATTTTTCCAATGATTGCCACACGAAAGGAAAATGATATTATTAAGAGGAAATGATAAATCACAAAGAAAAGTAATTGGCATTGTTCTTAACTACAGTAACACAAAATTAGACATAAGATGGAAGTTCAATATATCAAACTCTCATATCTACCTAATTTTTGGGATTCATGTCTTGGCATTGAAGAGCCAAAGAGAGCAAAAATTACTAAATGATAGGTAATTAGGTATATGCTATATTACTTCACAAAAATGCCTAATGCACTTGAATTATAACATGCTTCTTAATATATACAGCAGATACTTCCGTAAGGCATAAAAACAAAACAAGTGTTGGATAGGTAGGTAGGTACTTAGTCACATACCAGAACTTGTCTGACCCAGGAAATGTCAACAGATATATGTGCATCTTCTGATAGGCAACAAGTATGTAAACAGTAATATCATTATACAACTTATCTAACAAAGAATAAAGAAGCATAATAAATATAAACGAGACTGCTAAAGGCATAATATCACGAGATCAAAGCTTTAACCCCACATTTTGACCAAGCAGAGGTATTCCCACAAAAAGGTTAAAATTTTAAATACTTGAAGAAAATATAAATAACCATAATGGAAATAAGTTACTTAAAACGAGTAAAATTTGGCACCTGATCATAGCGAGACCGCTTCTCTTTGTCTTTCCAAACCTATCGCAGAAACAATAAAGTTTTCAACTACATTTTTGCTTACCTCCATAATAGTGGAGGTCCCATATTTCCACCTCAATCCTTTATCACTTGAACCGGGTCTCGCGGGAGGCAGGATAAAGCTATTTATGTTCCACACTTGCATCATATGCCTTTGAATTCGTAAAGAAAGTATAACCATAATGGAAATGAGTTACTTAAACAAGCTATTAAATTTGACACCTGATTATAGAGAGACCAAGCCCCTCGTCTTTCAAAACCTACAGCCAAACAAAAGTCTTCCAAGCACATTTTGGTAGACTCTATAGTAGTGAAAAATATCAAGAAATGGACAAGAAACAAACAAATCTTAAAGAATGAAGAAGTTTTGGTTAATGCACGATTGACCTGTGACAAATAGCACTTCAATCCTTCTGGCTAGTGTGATTGGAAGTCCTGAATTCCCTCAAAGAAGCTGCTTAGGAAGCATCTTAAGCGACAGTGTCAACTTTGAATTATAGATGCCTTGTCTTCCCACATCGTTATTTGTTCTGTCAAGGCAAGAGTGCAATGTAATCTTGTGTTTCTTTTTTTGACTGTTAAAGCCACGCTTTTAGGTTGGCATGAAGCCCCTTCCGCTTATTTTGGACAATTTGGAAGAAAATAGAAGAACCTTCAAGAATGAGGAACAATCAATTCAAGGACTGAAACAAGCTTTTCTTTGTAGTCTTTGGGATAGGGCTAGGTTGTTCTTACGCTGCTATCCTTTTTCAGCTGTAGATTTTGTCGATTGGGTGGACTCTTTATGAGGGCAATTTAGCATTTTGTTGGTTTTTGTCCGTTTTGCTCTTTTTTTTGCATTCATTTATACACCTTCCGAACTTCTGGGCCAGCGTTAAAAATATCGATTTCTCATTGGATATATCGCAGACTCGGATTTTTTACTGATATATTTGGCCGATATTTTTATAACATCGATATATATCAAAATTAATAAAAATACTTTAAAATTCATGTAAATACTTGTAAAAAGTGTAAAAGTTATTATAATAATCAAATATACACATTGATATTACATCGCAAATTTCATTTTTTTTTTTTTTTTTTGAAAAATTTTACAATGGTCTTTAAACCAAAAATGAAGATCAATATGACTCAATTGCAACATTGAAACATACCTTAAATTGCACAAATGATGTATTGAATGAAGACTTGAACACCAAGAATTGACCAAAAAATTCTTATCCAAGACTTACACAAATCAAGAATTGTTTGAGAGAGAGAGATCAACAAGAATGGATGAGTTTGATATGAAAAACTAGTGATTTTAGGCTATTTATAGAATTTTTGGAGTCAAACTAACCCTTTTTTGGTCAAAAAGCTAGTAAAAATGAAATTATAGCCGTTGGATTTAATTTTTGATCAATCGACCAAGTAGACTTTGATCTAACTGCTATAAATCATTTATACCCGTTGGATAAAAAATCACTGGATGTCCACGTGTCACCATATATCCCCAATCTATCGCTGTTTTTCTATATTTTCCGATATATCACAATATATCTTTTGATATTTTTCAATATATCGCTGATACCGCATAAACTTCAATAAATGACACGCGCGGCGCTGCCCAAAGATCGATTAGTCGACAACATCAAGCGATATATCGTTGTCTTATTGATATCTACGATATTGTCCGATTTTTTCCTTCCAACCTAAGCATTGGCCATTTCGTTTGGATGGATCGACACTCGAAATATCGACGATATTTCATGCACATTTTTAACATTGTTTTCGAAATGTAGTTTTAAAAGCCTTTTGGTTCATATTATATTCTTTTATTTTACTCACAAAAAAAGGAATCAAATAAATCTTAAATATAACACAAATTATAATTCAATATACTTCATTAGCACAAACACTTCCAAAAGAAAATTTACTAAAAGAGATGCGGCATAACCTACCCCATAATAAGCTTTCTTTATTTCAGATGCACTGGCATTCTTCCTCACACCAAGTGTATCATAATAATCTCTAGCAGCCTTATATGGTGATTCAAACAAAGCCATTAGACATCTTATTCTAAGGTTTTCTCCATTATATAATAATAGACCAAAAAAGAAATTAACAAACTGCTCAAAGATTTACCAGAATTAAAAAAAAAAAAACATAAACAAAGGATAATGCATTTCAATATAAATTTTTTCATCAAAATCTAATTATCTAATAAAAAAATTTCCTGGGTAAGCAAAATCGCTTCCATATTCAAAATTATGGATGAATAATATACATTTTCTACTGCATTGATGGAAGAGTATAATACAAGGATGAAAGGAATTATAACTGAAGAGAGAAAAAGGAGAATCCCTAATTTTTATTATATTCTAACCGAAAAAGAAGCTACAACATTACATATTGATTCTATATATATTTTTTTCTTTCTTTTTATTTTTCTATTCTATGAGCATGTATATATATATATATATATATATATACATGCTCATGGGACCCACAATATAGTAAGAAAATAAAAGGAAAAGAGAAAAAAAAAAAACAGTGTAATATCTAACACTCCCCCTTAAGATGGAGCATACATGTCATATGCATCAAACTTGTTACAAATGTATTTAATTTTAGGACTTCTGAAAGGTTTAGTAAAGATGTCTGTTAGTTGATTATTTGAATTGACAAAACTAGTAATCACACATCCTGATGCGATCTTCTCCTCTCACTTCAAAGCAGGATGGAATAACTCAATGTGTTTACTATTTGCTGGAAGACTAGATCGATGCAATATACAAAGTACCGGGTTATCACATGAGCTTCATCCGTTCATCCTTTCCAAATCTCACCTGTGAGCATGTGTCTCTGGCCATACGAAGCCTTCACAATGCTGCAGAATCCATACCGATACTCACTCTTCCAAAGCTAGATCCTCGACCTCACTATATGTTTGTTTCTACTCTTTAGATATTAGGTTACCACCAATGAAAACACAAAAGACTAGAAGTGAACGCCTATCCGTGGTGAGCCAAATTTCAATCTATATCTATAATACCCCAAAATATGTTCTAACAGTTTTATAACATGTTTAGGGTATTTTGTAGGTATAATTTGAATTTTTCGTAATTATACAAGATATAAGGGTATATTAGTAATTTTTCAAAAAGGATATGAAAGGCATAATATGAGAAGAGGAT
The DNA here is from genome assembly GCA_016808115.1 of Tetrastigma voinierianum. Taxonomy (NCBI): domain Eukaryota; kingdom Viridiplantae; phylum Streptophyta; class Magnoliopsida; order Vitales; family Vitaceae; genus Tetrastigma; species Tetrastigma voinierianum. The sequence goes on from JAEQBH010006012.1 coordinate 137,016, forward strand.
ATGCCATTATAGAAATAAGAAAAAATTAAGGTAAATAGAAGAGAGTATAAGGGACCTAATCAGAATAAAGAAAACTCATGAAGACTGATGAATATCCTAAGGTCAGGGACATAAATGAAATAAAGGGTGTAGAAAAATATTCTCGCATTGTTACTACGTGAACACACAAATAGAAATATTGAACCGGTCGAATTTCAACATAAAATTTCCGAAAATAGAATATAACTCAGCTCGATTTTTCATTAAAAATAACCAAGTACATCGAGAATAGTCATCAATGAAATTGACAAAATACTGAAATCCTAAAGTAGATGCAGTCCGACAAGGACCCTAAACATAAGTGTGGACAAGTTCAAAAGGAGACTTTGCCCGATTATTCAAACGCTTTGGGAACAAGACACGAGTATGTTTCCCCAAGTTGACAGGACTCACACGCAAGTGACAACAAAGTGGAAAAACAAGTGACCATCTTCTGGAACTTAGAAAGACTAGGGTGGCCCAGACGATTGTGGATGAGGAAAGGAGCATCAGTGGAAATGCAAATTACAGGAGATGATGTCGAGGTGAGGTGATAGAGGCCTTGAGATTAACGTCCGATGCCAATCGTCTTCCCCGTACTTTGGTCCTGCAAGGTCACAAATTTATCATAAAAAAATAATGGAGCAGTTAAGAGTACAAGTGATTTTGCTGATGGAAATAAGATTAAAGTGACACTTAAGAGTATAAAGGACAGAAGTGAGAGGTAGGGAAAGGAGAGGATGTGCCAAACCAATACCTTTAGCCACAGTTTGAGAACCATTAGCTAAGGTAAAAGTAGGTAAAGTAGAGGTAGTAGTAAGAGAAAAGAAAAGTTCTATATTACCATATATGTTATCAAGCACCGTAGCCCAATCCAGTGGTCCAAGAGAAGATGTATGAATAAGGTTGAGGCATTACCAGTCTGGGCAATAGAAGCTGACTTGGCTGCCTGATAGCGAAGATAGTCATCATACTCACTGTCAGTGGGGGGAATACCTTGACATGGAGGAGCCTGTCAAAGGCTGAGAATCGAATCGTATGACTAGGCCATGTATGATAGAGGTCGTCTATGTAATTGATAACAAATGGACCACCGAGCGTGCGGCCAAGCTGTCATACACAGGGTGTAGCGAGAGGACATTGCCCTCTACTTCTACACCAATTCTGCCTCTCCCTAAGGGTTAGTTTGAGAAACTAACACATAAGAATTTAGAGTGCTATCAGATGGCAAAGTCTGAGTGGAGGAGATACGGAGGAGGCGAGCAAACACATCATCCAAGGATGGGATTGATGGACTACCAAGAATCTGATCTTGGACGATCTCAAGATCCGGACGGAGGCCAATAAGAGTAAGGACCATGAAGAAATTGTCAATATGTGTTTGTTGAGCCCCAACATCACTAATAAGAGGCATCAATGTCAAAAACTCCTCCTTAAGAGAGGCAATTTTAACATCTGACCATCCATCACTGCAAATGCTCACTCCTTTCTCATTCCAAGTCTTCTTGATTGGTTCTAATAAATTCTCAATATTACTCTTCTCCTTCTGCAATAATGTAGTTCTTAATGCATTATAGCCTTTATGGACATAACCTGGAAATTGACTTGCACTTTAAAGTCACGAGCATAATAAGGATTTAGCAAAGTGAAAAGACAACCCCCAAAGGTAAAACATCCTAACTATCTCACCTGTTATTATTTCACGTGCAATCTATTGGTTGAATGCCTTCTCAATTGATCCAATAGACCCCTTTCTCCTTTTTGGATCAATAGCACTAGCACTAGCACTAGCACTAGAAGAAGAATTCTCAAAATTAGATTTTGCAGCGCTTGATGTGGGTAAAGGAACTTGCTTGAGATTATATTGTTTCACCTCTTTGTTCAAATTCCTTCCTCCATCACCCTTCGTGATCTCAACTAAATTTTCATTTGTTACTTTAATACAAGATGCAACCCCGACCCCTTTAATTTTCAACAGGTGAGCCTTGACTCTATAATATGACCCTTTGTATATTTGTCTACAAAAATTGCATTGAAAAGCAACATTTCCTCCCCCTTTACCCAATTTCGCTTCTCTCGTGACGAACCTCCATAATGGAGCATTGTCATCTTGATTATTCTGTTGATCACTTGAAGGCTCAAAATTACTATTCATTGTATAATTTTGCATCATAAAAAAAAATAATCATGCATTTAAATTAATCTAAATTATTTCAAAGTCCAATCAATTTAATTTTTTTATCCATCCATAAACCCTTATTGAATTAGGCTAATTCCATAAAATTTGCATGTTTGCATTCATTGAAATTCAAAATAAATATAAAACAATCTAATCTAATCGTTTCACTAATCCACTTTTCAATAAACTCAGAAAACAAAGATTCCAAAGTGCAATTAGACAAATGAAAATAAATAAATAAATGAATTATCAGTACAAATTTCAACTTCTAACTTCATTCATTTTATCAACTTTCAAATTTTCCTATTTTTTGTTCAAATCTCAAAATATTAAAGAAAATGCAAAGAAGAGCGCAGTAGCACAAGCCAGCCCAAGCAAGAGCACAAGCATAAATAAAGGGCTTATTTCGGCCTTTGGCTTTAGGACTTTTATTTAAACTGTTTAAGCCTTTATTTAAAGTGATTTCAAATTTTATTTAAAGTATTTAAAGTAAGCTACCTTTTATTTTAAGTGTCACCTTTTCTTTAAAGCAGTGTTGGGCCTTTTCAGTGAAGAATCAAGAAAAACATTGAAAATGAATGAAAATGAAAAACAAGGGGATCTTGGGAGCAATCTGTCGACCCGGAGTTCGGGAAGACTACGTCTCCGCCGACCGGGGCCTGGCGCCTTGACGGCGAGCTCCCCGGCTCCTAGTTCCTACTGTGTCGCAACCTCGCCTCACTCGCTTCTCTAAATTCCATAATCTGAAATTTTTCCAAAGTCCAAATCCCCAATTTCTCTTCATTCAAGGCTATGGCTTCGCACAACACTACAAACAAAGACTTCAAGAGCCACTTCGGATGCCGGTATTTATTTCCCCTGCCCTAAGGTATGTAACCCCTCCTGGCTCCCCCCTTCCTCTTTTATTCCCTTCTTCTCTCTCTTCTTTTTTCTTCTTTAATCTTGATAGCCCTAAATCCCACTCAAGATTAATTTATTTTTTCCATTTTTGGGTGATGAGATGAGACGATTCCCTTTCAGTGATGACTAATGAGTTCACAAATATTTTTTTGTGGTTTTCATGAATCAAGTGAGAAAAAAAAATGCAAATCTGCAGTGAAAAAAAAAAAACCCAAATTGAATCGATTCGATCCCTCATTCAAAAAAGAAGAAAAAGAATCCTAGCGCTAGCACGCTGGCAACAATCTTTCCGTTGCCTGCCGCTGCTCGTGTGTCACCCCCGCGCCGCTACCATCACTTACTCTCACTTCCTCAATAAGTAGACAATCCAATTTCCTTCGTGTGGTTTTTGTGTATTTGACTTATTGAGGAAGAGGAACAATCGAATTAGGGCTTTTTTAAGCCCAAAGAAGGAAAAAGCCCATAAAATCTGCTCGTCGTGTCCAAGCCGTGTCTCTTCCGCAGGTCTTCGCCTGCGGTTCGCGTGAACCGAGCCGTGATCCAAATCCTTTGACTTCATCAGCTTGGTCAACGTATATGTCACGGTGGCGCATGGGATGACATCCGACGCGTAGATCCGGCATGCGGTCCACTATCCACACACGGACACTCCACAAGGTAGCCGTATCCGTGCTTCAGAGGTAGTGATCCTCAAAGTTGGATTTTAAAATTCAGCAGTATTTTGATTATCATGGTGGTCAGCTGTGCAATTTCATTCTACTTTGATGGGAAAGCCTTGGTATCGCTTCAATGGCGTAACAAGAACATCAGATCCGCCCGACAAAATTTCCCCGCTTGCATTTCGATCCATCATAGTTAGAGGATTATTAGGGTAAATTGGAAAAACTAATGCAAACAAGGTCGCCTCGAGTGTCAAGAAGAATTTGAGAACCTCTCGAATAAGGTAGATGACTTATCTGAGTCTTTTCTTATGAGTTGCTTCATTTTTGGATTGAAACAGTCTATTCAGCATGAGGTTGCTTCATTTCAACCTACCACTTTAACTAGAGCCATGGCCTTGGCCAAAATTTAGGAAATCAAACTGCAACAACTTAACAATACACCCACATTGTTTTCACCTTATCTACCTATTTTACCCACGCCCTAAATTAAACCAAATCCTATTATTACTTAACCTCTACATATAACTACATCCAAACCAGCCACTACAAACAAGCCTAACATTTCCAATATGTCTTCTTACCCCAAGCATAATTTTCAGAGATTATCTCAAGGTCAAATACAAGCAAGACGCGGAAAAGGCTTATGTTTTTATTAAAACGTGAAAAATATACTACCATCATAGATGTCGAGTCAAGATATATTCTTATTGTTCCGATTCGTAAGAAACATTCGTATGAAGAATCGGGCAGGATTTGGATGAACATACCCATTGGTACAACTTAATGAGAAACAAGATTTATAAATAAGCTATGCCATGGCCGGGTATTCCATGCCACAAACATTACGCTTTAAGGACCACGGGAAAATTGATGCCTGCATTCTAGTGGATTCGGGAAGTACTCATGGGGTTTTCTCCAACCTAGACTTGTGCAATCGCTTCAATATCTAGGATAAAACAAATTTTTGAGTTACGGAAACGGGGGGAGACATTTCCTAATGTGAAGGAATGTGTGCAAAAGTGCTAGTTCGCATTAAGCATGTGTATTTATGGTGGATTTCTGTGCTCCCAATACAAGGGGCCGATGAGGTTAGAGTGCAATGGTTGCGCTTGTTTGTCCAATCTTATTTGATTACCAGAATTTAACCATGGAATTACGGAAACAAATAAAACCATTCAAATAAGAAGGTGAAAATTTGGTGGGACACCCTATGTCTTTGAATTAGTTATGGAAGACATGTGCTTAAGGGTAATTGCTTCTATGTTTCAGATCACCTTGCTTCCCACTAAGGGCTCAGAGAACCAACAACAGGTCATAAGTGAATTGGAACAATTGTTAGAGGAGTTTAGTGAACTGTTTGAAGAACCCAAGTCATTGCCACCATTTTGTGCAATAAACCATGAGATTCACTTGTGCCCAAACCCAAAGCCCAATGAATGTTTGACCATATAGATATCCTCACTTTCAGAAAGGGGAGATCGAGAAGATGATTTATGATATGTTGAGCTTAAGTATTATACGTTCTAGCACTAGCCCATTTTCTTCCCCAATTTTACTAGTAAAAAAAAGATGGCACTTGGAGATTGTGTGGATTATAGGGAACTTAATACCATCACAGTCAAATATTGGTTTCCTATTCCCACAGCTGATGAATTAATGGATGAATTGGGAGGCTCCAAATTTTTTTCGAAATTGGATTTAGGGGTAGGCTATCGTCAAATAAGAGTGCAGCCTTCAGATGTGCATAAGACAACATTTCGAAGTCACTAAGGCCATTATGATTTTTTAGTTATGCCTTTTAGCTTAACTAATGCGCCTTCAACCTTTTAGGCTATGATTAATATGATTTTGAAACCATTTTTGAGGAAGTTTGTTGCTGTTTTCTTTGATGATATACTAATTTACAACACTAGTCTTGAAGAACAATAGCTTATCTCCGTATGGT